>JANVCC010010100.1:18272-31545 GCA_025345505.1 Todiramphus chloris collaris | reverse complement strand
GGAAAATGTCAATAAGAGTGTTAACATGTTAAAATAATTCTTCAAGTTCTGCAGTTCTTTGGTCTTCAGCTCTCTGGAATGGACAGTATTTGTTTTCTATGTGAATTGACTAACTTTCAGATTTATTCATTAATGTGGATAAAAATTATTTTTTACAAAGACTTATTTCTGTACTTTTGAATGGACATACTTATGAACTACTACCATTTCAGCTTCATCTCGAATTAGCGATGCCCACCTGGCAGACACAATGATTGGCAAAGCTGTGGAACATATGTTTGAGACAGAGGATGGCTCAAAAGATGAATGGAGGGGGATGGTCTTGGCTCGAGCTCCTATTATGAACACATGGTTTTATATTACCTACGAGAAAGATCCTGTCTTGTACATGTACCAACTCTTAGATGACTATAAAGAAGGTGACCTTCGCATTATGCCTGATTCCAGTAAGTAGGCCGGACATTTTTTTTCTTCTGGAAAGTGGCATCTCTCTGTATCGCTGTTTGGCTTATGTATGGAAAAGAGGGTTGACAAACAAGGATCTTTTCAAGTATCAAAACTAACAAAGGTTACAGCATAACAGAAAATACATCTGTACTAACTTCTGAAATATTTTACTTGAATCAGTGGTGAAATATGCAATAAATACTGGTAAATCCTTTTCCATAATAATTCCTAATTCTGATAAAGTTATTGTAGTGGGTCTGGCTGAGATACTTTTCCCCATCTAGCCCTCATGCTGCAGCACTAGGAGCTGGAAGGTGTTGATAACACACCCGTGTTATGACTGCCAGTGCTCACACGACACCAGGGGCTGGGGGGGCAAGATGGGGGAGGGGATACAGCTGACCTGAGCTGACCAGTGGGATATTCTATACCATATGACGTCAGCTCAACTATAAAGGGAGAGGGCAGGAGGAGGATGGGGGGGCATTCTGCTTTGTCCTCCAAGCAGCTGCTACATGTTCCTGGAGCCCTGCTTCCTGGACTCGGCCCGACATTGCCTGCGGACGGGAAGTAGAGAATAACATCTTATCTATCATAACCCACGGCTCTTTGTGTCTTAGTCTCTCCCTGCGTGCCGTGCTGAAGGGGGTCGGGGGGACTGATAGAAGGGCTTGGTGGGCACCTGGTGCCGTGCCAGGATCAACCCACCACAGTTATACATAGTATTGAGGAAAATATTACACTTAGATTTATTTATTTTTAAATAGAAACTGACAAACTAGAAGCCTTCCATCATTATTTTCTTATAGAAGTGTCAGAAATCAAGAACCATCTCAAGGACTTGTATTTCTGAAGCAGTTCTTATAAGAGTAATGTTTTGCGTCCAACTAAAATAGGTTAATTCAGTTTGTGTATGCATCTTCAGTTTGTAAAGCTTTTGAATAGTTTCTTGGTGGAAAGAAGCACTAGTCTTTTGAAAACTCCTTTTCTCTCACATGTTTAAACACAAACAGGAAAATATTTCAATAGGTTAGGAGAGATTTTTTTTTTTCTGTTCTTGAAGTGAAAGTTATTGGGTTTATTCCTATAAATATAGAAGGATTTTCACAGAATCAGTAGTTTTTGAGAGATTTGGATAGCTAGTACAAAAAAAAGAACAACGTTTGTCAAAAATATTGTATTCTCATTTCTCTCCTGCACCTTAAAAGCCCTTCTCTGACAGAGAGGCAAGTTTGGCTTTAAAGTAAATTATAAATTATGTAAGTAGTGTTTGACTATGCAATGCATTATATAAGAATTACTTAAAACTCACTCATTGAGTTTGAGACTGTGTCTTTTTTCAGATCTAACTGTTATAACAAATAGTCCAATGGCTGAGTGAACTAGTGGAACTTATTGGCATCACCTCTGTAGTAATCCTATGGTTTTGTTTTTGTTTTTTTTTTTTACAGCCTAACAAAAAGCATATATAAAGCCACATATCTGTGGCTTGAAGAGAGTGAGCCACAAATGTTAATAGAAAAAGAAACAAATAAAGCAAGCTCTTATGGAATTGGCACCTCCAAATATTTTGAATTCCTTTTTAAATTATGCTTTGCTTTCTTCCATCTTAGAAAAATAAGCTAAAAGTCTTATGCTTTCCATATTTAAGAATTAAGTTTTTAACAAACTCTTCTTTTTTTTCCTGAGACTTCTGTTTCTAAGACACTCCAAACTATGAGCTGAATCTTTTACAGACATCATGATTTGTGTCCTTAAGGATACTTCTGGGTAGATTTTGCTAGAAAAGTAAATAATATGGTTAGATTTCTCAAAAGTATCCGTTCTAGTGTGAAATCAAAAGCCCCTTTTAACAGCATTATTGATTAAGGAGGATACATTTAGCTTGGAAGATGTGGTTTTGTTGCAATATCATGTTTGACAATTTGGATAAAGCATGTGGGGAGAGTGAGGTCTAGCACACCTGCCTTTATCTTAAAGAGATGCTCTGCCTTGTTGTGCTGGGGGCAGAGTTCAATTATCTGCAAACATGTTCTGTAATTGGTATGTAAACATTCATGTCAAAAGATTTACTTTTCTAGTCAATTGAAGTGATATTTTTTACTTCATAAAACTGAAGGTAGTATTTCCTAAAAAAATTGACATTGCAAGTGAGGTTAAGGACAACAGAAAGGAATTCTTCAAACACATTTCAGTTAAAACTAACACTAGGGGCAATGTAAGCCCACGGATGACCACGAGACGGTGGAGTTCAGGATCTCATGTGGCAGGATCAGAATACCAAGCAGAATCATAACCCTGTACTTCAGTAGGGCCAACTTTGGCCTTTTCAAGCAATTGCTAGGGGAAATCCCATGGGACAGGGTACTAGAAGGTAAAGGGGCTCAAGATAGTTGGTAAGCATTCCAGGACCACTTCTTCCAAGCTCAAGATCAGAGTATCTCAATAGGTAGGAAATGAAGAAAGGGAGCCAGGAGACCTGCATGGTTAAAGAGGGAACTGCTGGGCAAACTCATGTGGAAGAAGAGAGTCTACAGATCATGGAAGGAGGGGCTGGCCACTGGGGAGGTATACAAGACTGTTGTCAGAGGATGCAGGGAGGCATCTAGGAAAGCTAAGGCCTCCTTGGAATTAAACCTTGCAAGAGAGGTCAAGGCCAACAGAAAGGGCTTACTTCAAATGCATTGCAGATAAAACTAACACTAGAGGCAGTGTAGGCCCACTGATGAATGAGGTGGGTGCCCTGGCAACAGATATAAAGAAGGTGGAGTTACTGAATGCCTTCTTTGTCTATACTGCTGGAGGCTGTCCTGAGGGGCCCCAGAGGAAGTCAGGATAAAGGAGGAGTTTGCCTTGGTTGATGAGGACTGGGTTAGGGACCAATTAAGCAATCTGGACATCCATTAATCCATGGGTCCTGATGGGATACACCTGTGGGTGCTGAGGGAGCTGTCAGATGTCATTGCTGGGACACTCTCCATCATCTTTGGTAAGTCGTGGGGAACAGGAGAGGTGCCTGAGGACTGGAGGTAAGCAAATGTCACTCTAGCGAACAAAAAGGGTAAGAAGGAGGACCTGGGTAACTATAGACCGGTCAGCCTCGCCTCTATCCCTGTGAAGGTGATGGCACAACTTATCCTTGGTGCTGTCTCTAGTCTTGTCAAGGATAAGAGGGTCATTAGGGGTAGTGAACATGGCTTCACCTAGGGGAACTCATGCTTGACTGACCTGATAGCCTTTTATGAGGACATATCCAGTTCAATAGATGATAGTAAAGCAGCGGGTGTGGTTTATCTTGATTTCAGTAAGGCATTTGACATGATTCCCCAAAGCATCCTCTCAGCTAAACTGAGGAGGAGTAGTCTGTATGATCAGGTAGTGAGGTGGATTGTGAACTGCTGAAGGATAGAAGTCGGAGAGATGTGTTCAATGTGAGAGTCTAGTTGGAGGCCTGTATCTAGTGGAGTTGCTCAAGGGTTAGTACTGGGACCAGTACTAGTCAATATATTCATCAATGACTTGGATGAGGGAACGGAGTGCACTGTCAGCAAATTTGCTGACAATGCAAATCTGGGAGGAGTGGCTGACACACCAGAAGGCTGTGCTGCCATTCAGCAAGACCTGGACAGGCTGGAGAGTTGCATGGGGAGAAATTTAATGTAATATAACAAGGGCAAGTGTAGAGTTTTGCATCTGGGAAAGAATAATCCCATGTACCAGTATAAGTTGGGGACTGACCTGTTGGAGAGCAGCGTAGGGGAAAGGGACCTGGGGGTCCTGGTGGACGGCAGGATGACCATGAGCCAGCAATGTGCCCTCATGGGCAAGAAGGCCAATGGCATCCTGGGGTGGATTAGAAGGGGTGTGGTTAGTAGGTAGAGAGAGGTTCTCCTTCCTCTCTACTCTGCCCTGGTGAGGCTACATCTGGAGTACTGTGTCCAGTTCTGGGCCCCTCGGTTCAAGAAGGACAGGGAACTGCTGGAAAGAGTCCAGCTCAGAGCCACAAAGATGATTAAAGGAGTGGATCATCTCCCTTATGAGGAAAGGCTGAGGGAGCTGGGTCTCTTTAGCTTGGAGAAGAGGAGACTGGTGGGTGTCAGGAGGATGGAGCCAGGCTCTTCTCTGTTATGTCCAATGATAGGACAAGGGGAAATGGGTGCAAGCTGGAACATGGGAGGTTCCATATAAATATGAGAAAAAACTTTACGGTGAGGGTAGCAGAACACTGGAACAGGCTGCCCAGGGAGGTTGTGGAGTCTCCTTCTCTGGAGGATATTAATACCCGCCTGGATGCATTCCTGTGTGACCTGATCTAGTTGATCCTGCTCCAGCATTGGGATTGGACTACATGATATTTCAAGGTCCCTTCCAATCCCTTACATTCTGTGATATCATTGTTAGCTAATTCCAAAGTAAATTTCTGGATTAGTTACCAGTTATAGTACACTTCATTTAAATGGCAATAAAATACACAAATCGCTAGCATGCTCAAAAGCTACATCTAAAGTAAAAAATTTCAGTTGCCGAAAACATCATCTGTCCTTAGATTAGTGACCGTAACCAAAGAAAAATGTCTCCAGGATCAATGAAAGCTCACAGAGCAGCTCATGTATAACAGATTCAAAAGGCACAAATAGCCATCATGTCAGTAAAGTCTCATAATTATTCTTAACATGTAATAAAACCAGTATATAAAACTAGAAATGCTGAAGATGTAATCATAACTATTAAAAACAAGATTTACAAATACTTCATCAGCTTGTCCCACCTCCAGACTTTCATTCTCCATTAAAATCTTAGCATAGTTCCACAGTATCTTTTGTCAAATTTGATGTCAAGTTTGTAATGATTTAACCTTTTCAAGGAGGTCAGTCTGCATTCATAATCTGTGTTGTTAAAGTCATGAGTATTATAGAAATGTTAACCTCTTCCAGTTAAGATGCCCTACTCTGCAAAGTTGGTTCTAATTTTCCACAGAAACTTGAAGACATGTTCAAGTATTAGTTCTTGCTCAAGTCTTACTTTTAAAAAAAATTATAGTAGTCTCAGTAATATTTTCTTATGAAGAAATAAGGCATCTGGTTCTTGGGCACAATGAAAATGAGTTTGTTTTGCATGCAATTAATTTGTTTAGTTTTAATGAATCTTAATTCCTTTTTAAGACATTCTCACAGAGTAAAGCCAACTGCTACTGAAGCTAAAATTTAAAGTTGAAAAAGGTAAAATAAAACACTTCATGTATAAACAGTCAATTTTACTTTCTGTCTGTAAAGTATAATAACATTTACATTTGCACAATTAAGTGAAAAACTTCAGTCATTTTAAAAAATATGATGGGAAAAGACTACATAATTAAGTTTAAAAGATAGTTACCACTTTGAAATATCTTGGAGAGAGCAAAAGCATTATAAATGCAGTTAAAAATCAAACAGCACCTGGGTGTACTTGCAGTTCAAGTTCTTTGTTGTCTGAAGGCTGTACTACTGGTGAGCCACTCATTCTCATTTGTAGTGGCTCATATAAAAAGAAATATGACTTTCAAATTAATAAATTGCAAAAGAAAAACTATTTTTGCTTCCATCTGAACATGTAACGTGAAAGAAAACATAGGTTTCTAACTGACTACAAATAAGAGTTGTAGAATGGTCCGCCTTTAAAGATCATCTAGTTCCAACTCATATACTGTGGGCAGGGATATCTTTCACTTGATCAGGTTGCTCAAAGACCCATTCTGACCTTGAAGACTTCCAGGGATGGGAGCTCTGCAACTTCTCTGGGTGACCTGTTCCAGTGTATCACCACCCTCATCATAAATATGTCTTCCTTTTGTCAAAACTAAATCTACTCTCAGTTTAGAACTGTTGTCCCTTGTTCTGTCACTGCAGGTCTTGGTAAAAAGTTTCTCTCTATCTTTCATATAAGCCCCCTTTATATATTGAAAAGACACAATAAGGTCTCTCCATAGTTTTCTCCAGGCTAAACAATCCCAGCTCTCTCGGCCTTTCTCCATAGGAGAGGTGTTCCATCCCTCTGATCATTTTTGTGGCCCTCCTCTGGACCCACGCCAACAGATACATTTCTTTCTTGTAATGGGGGCCTCAGAGCTGGATGCAGTACTCCAGGTGGGGTCTCAATAGAGCTGAGTATAGGGGGAAAATCACCTCCCTCAAACAGCTGGCCATGCTTCTTTGTATGCAGACCAGGATACAGTTGGCTTTCTGGGCTGGAAGTGCACACTGTCATCTCATGTCCAGTTTTGAATCTACCAGTACCCCCAAGTCCTTCCCTGCAGGGATGCTCTCAATCCCTTCATTCCCCAGCCTGTATTGAGACTGGGGATTGCCCTGACCCATTGCCATTTTGGCTGTCTCTAATCACCTCTCTGCCTTCTGTATGTCTTGACATGTCTTCCAAGAGAATCTGCTCCATGATCTTACTGGGTGCAGAGGTGAGGCTGACTGGTTGCTAGTTCCCAGTGTCCTCCTTATTACCCATTTTTAAAATGGGTGTGATAATATAAAAAAATGGGTGTGTAATTGTGGAATAATGACTGGAGGTGACTTTAAAATTAAAATCATACTAAAGGCGCAGCATTGTTCACGCATTAAGGAAAGGTATAACATCGGAGAAACTCTCAGGGTAGAGTGCAACGGGTATGCAAGGAATCCATTTCACAACAGTTCCCTAAGCAATACTGCCTGCAAGCAGCACCGGGGATGGAGTGAAGATTCCACAGCCAGGCCCTGTGAGATCACAGCAGAGATAGGAACTTGATGGTTCTACAGGACTGATAAGCTGCCTGCTTTCCACCCCGTGCCAACAGTCTGTCAGGTTTTGACAAAGTACTGTCCTTTGTGCGAACTTTGCTCATTGTAATGTCATTATAATACCCAAACACACCTCTGTCCCAAAGGCTACCTGCCTCCAAAGTGCGACTACCCCTTGCTGTGCTTGCACTGTGAATTTTCTTCAGCTATATCTTTAAAAGCGAAGCAAGAGAAATTTACACCAATCACAATAAAGGTTTTTATGACTAGAGTCACTCAAGCTCCACCTTGAAGGTAAAAATGATTATAAAAATGGTTTAAGTAAGGGGGGATTTGGGGGAAGACATCATCGTAGACAAGTCAGGGCGGATGCTATCTCTGACCATCTCTGACTCCTGACGGGCTGAACCTCGCTTCCCCTGCATAGGGACGCCTTTGGGTAAGATCCGGTCTTTCTGAGTATTTCCCCAGGAAACTTAAAAATTTTACTGAGCTGCTCTGTAATCTTAACACACTTCGTATATCTGCATGTGCTTTGCAGACAGTGAATTTCTCACTGGCAATCCACAAGAACCTGTATTTCTGTTGCTCTCAATAAACTGCGCTATTCACATTGCCAGTTGCAAGAGTCTCTCATTAGGTGCTGCCAGCTCCTTACTGGCTGCGTGAAACCATGGAGGGGAGTGCAAGGTGCTAGTAGTGAATCTGGAGCCAGATAGAGTTCATATATACTGAGCATGACCCGACTAATAGTGCCAAATTGGACATCACTCAGAATCTAAGCCCAGCCACCCCCAGCCACTCTGATATCTGAGGACCAGCTGGAACACAAGGGGGTTTATTTTCTTCCAAATTACTTTACCCTTTCACACGACAGTAATAATACCAGTATACTTCCATATAAGATATTAACTTTCTCAAACCTCTTTTTATATCAGTACCATGTTGTTTCTGTGATAAGCAGCATAACACATATATACAATAACCTTTTGAGATGCTATAATCAGAAAACTCAAAATATTTCCCTTCTGTTTTATTAAAATTATCTTTAAAATTCCACAAAGTTTTGTTCTTAAAGACTGGAATATCATTTCAATCCCCTAGATAGTCAATATTTCAATTGCCCTACATTTATAAAACACACAAAGCCAGGCAAAACAGGTAACACCAAGTCCTATAAATGGTTCTTAATGCATCAGTTATGCTCTCACAGTAAATGGCCCCTCAATTGCAGTAAGTTTCAGATCCACTTATTTCATCAAAATCATAGAATCATTTAGGTTGGAAAATGTAGGAGTCCGAAGCGCAGTAGGCCACACTGAGCAAGATTAGGCTAAGTAAAAACATCAAAAGGAACAGGAGATGCTGATTTGGCTGACCTTGAGGTTGGGAAAACACAAGTGCATGAACAATGCATGATCAAGCCAATCAGGAGAAAAGAAGGATGCATGGCCAGAGTATGCTGGGTTGTGTGTTTATCTGTTGTGAACAGGTGGTGGAAAACTTTTAGAGGAAGTGTTGTTGCTATTGTGGGCTATAAAAGGCACTGTGTGACAATAAATGTGGATTTCTGCTGTACAATCTCCTGAAGTCCCTGTCTTCATATGCTGCAAATGGCGTCCGAACAGGGACACACACACTCTCATCTGAGATTCACTGAATCCGAGATGGCAGCATAACCCAACCAAACCACAGAGAATGTAGCACGCTCATCACCTTGGCAGGAACGCAGGTAAGCGGTTGGGCATCATGGGGAACTCAAAAAAGAGCAGAAACCGAATGTGGATGTTCTGCAATGCATTATAAAGACTCATGGGCAGCACGTCCCCGCTCTCTTGCTCTCTTGCTCATGACATTCCTGGCATGGGTAGCGAACATGTCCCTACCTTCCTAAGCGGCGGAACGTTTGATCCACATGTGTGGCAAAAGATAGGGGAAACCCTAGGGGATGCTGCAACATTAGGGGACCAGAAGGCTGCTCAGCATGTACCCACTTGGCGAAAAGTTACGGATGCTTTGAAACTGTGATAAACTGTGAATTGTTTGTACATCAAACTTTGTACCAATTGCTTAAGCTGGTTTGCTCTAATAAAAGCACCAAGTAAGGTATGGAAAGGTACCAAATGTATTCTGCTATACTGGGGACTCGGCCCTCCAGGACATCATCCCTGCTCCCACCGGATACAGGCCTGGTCGAGGCCTGAGTTGTAAATGTCATCATAAATCCTAGCCTAGTAGCCTTGTAAACTGTAGCTTGTTTTACATAACTGTAAACTGTGTCTTGTCTTACATAGTTGTAAGTTGTGTTTTGTCTCCCATAGCCTTGAAAGTTATCAAGGTTCTCCTAAATCCTGTAGCCTGTCTTGTGTAGTTGTGGTCTTTGTAGATAAGGGAACTAAGTCCCAGACAGGAAGATAGGACACAGGAGACAGGAGAGCCTCCCTGCAGATAAGCCAGATCACACCAACCCTCTGGTTCCTGACTCATCATTTTGAGACAAAAGGTGACAAGTGCACTGCGGGGAAGACTGGGGGCCTTCCTCCTGAAGACCACGGCCCAGGACCACCAGACACCAATGCGCAAGTGCCAAAGGGAGGAGACCTATGATAATGAGTTCCTGGACCTGATTATAATAATCCAACCCCACAGAATGCATATGTAGTTAATGCTGTTGGATATGCATGATTTAGTGTAATAAATGCCTGCTTGCTTGACATCTTGTTGTGCGTGTTGGTGGAGCGCAGACTCCCCGCGCACCCAGTGCTGCTTGCTCATTCCCCATCACTAATAAATTTTAGTTTTTTTATTTAAAGACTATTTTGGTCTCATTTATAACAAAACGTCTCCGTAGCTCAGGGCAGGAGACAATATCGCTGCCTCCTCCCCCGCCGCCGCCTGCTCCCGATCGCCATCGGCTCCCCCCACGAGCCCTGCTGCTGCTCCAATAAAAGCAAGCGAAGCAGCTTCTTATACTCCACTGCCATCTACTGACCCTTTTGTAGCTGCGCCAGAGGATTCCGCACCCGTGAACAAGGCGAGCGCTTTTGTGAACACTCACGGGGCGGACAAAGAGGAAGATAACCCTTTAGATCCCGGCCCAGTGGACCCAGAGACTGAGCCTGATCTCTTTCCTCCTGACCCGTCCACTCATACTCTTGTTGCGACCGTGGGGACCGGAGGGAAGGATCTTGTCACGGAGGGCTGGGGAACAAAAGGGTATCGCGGTGCCTTAGAGAAATGTTGCGTATAGGCAATAAAAAGAGGGGGGGACAGAAATGCTGAAAGCGTTTTCCATACAGTATGCCCCTCGTCAGGAGCCCACATGGGAAACATTACTATATGAAGCCGTTAAGGAAGTGCGGTGTTCAGTACATGATTATGGAGTTCAATCCTTGTATATGTATAACTTCTTTCTTGTAATTAAGAAGGGAGGCTGGTTGATACAGGAGCTGACGCCACTATTATTAATGACAAAGATTGGCCCCCGACATGGCCCCTAAAGGAGCCTGCTTCGGCTTCCTTAGGTTGGAAAATGTGGGAGTCCGAAGCGCAGTAGGCCACACTGAGCAAGATTAGGCTAAGTAAAAATATCAAAAGGAACAGGAGATGCTGATTTGGCTGACCTTGAGGTTGGGAAAACACAAGTGCATGAACAACGCATGATCAAGCCAATCAGGAGAAAAGAAGGATGCATGGCCAGAGTATGCTGGGTTGTGTGTTTATCTGTTGTGAACAGGTGGTGGAAAACTTTTAGAGGAAGTGTTGTTGCTATTGTGGGCTATAAAAGGCACTGTGTGACAATAAATGCGGATTTCTGCTGTACAATCTCCTGAAGTCTGTGTCTTAATATGCTTCAGGAAAAGACCTTTTAAGATCGTCAAGTCCAACCATTAACCAAACATTGACAAGTCCACCACTAAACCATGTCCCTAAGTACCACACTGACACAGCTTTTAAATATCTCCAGGGATCGTGACTCCACCACTTCCCTGGGCAGCCTGATCCAGGGCTTTACAACCCTTTTGGTTAAGAAATTTTTCCTAATATCCCACCTAAACCTCCTCTGGCACATCTTGAGCCCGTTTCCTCTCATCCTATCACTTGTTACCCGGGAGAAGAGACCTCATTACAACCTTTCAGGTAGTCATAGAGAGTGATAAGGTCTCCCCTCAGCCTCCTTTTCTCCAGAATAAACAGCCCTGGTTCCCTCAGAAGCTCCTCACAAGTCTTGTTAGCTAGGCTTGTCACCATCTTTGTTGCCCTTCCTTGGACACATTCCAGCACTTCAATACCTTTCTTGTAGTGAGGAACCCAAAACTGAACACAGTATTTGAGGTGTGGCCTCACCAATGCCAAGCACAAAGGAACAATCATTTCACTAGTCCTGCTGGCCACACTATTTCTGATATATGCCAGGATGCTATTTGCCGCCTTGGCCAACTGGGCACACTACTGGATCATATTCATCTGACTGTCAACCAACATCCCCAGGTCCTTTTCCTTTGGGCAGCTCTCCAGCCACCCCTCCAAGCCCATAGAGTTGCCTGAGATTGTTGTGACCCAAGTACAGGACCCAGTGCTTGGCCTTGTTGAACATCATAAAACTGCCCTCAGCCCATTGATCCAGCCTGTCCAAATCCTTCTGTAGAGCCTTCCTTCCCTCAAGCAGATCAACTCTCCTGCCCAACCTGGTGTCATTTGCAAACTTGCTTAACATACCCTCAGATCCCCCTTGTCCAGATAAAGATACTAAACAAACCTGGCACAAATACTGAGCCTTAGGGAACACTGCTTGTGACCAGATGACAACTGGATTTAATGCCATTCACAACTCTCTGGGCCTGGCCATCCAGACAGTTTTTCACTGAGCAAAGAGTGTACCTGTCCAAGCAATGAGTAGACAGTTTCTCCAGGAGAATGCTGTGGGAAATAGTGTCAAAAGCTTTACCTAAGTCTGGGTAGACAACTTCCACAGCCTTTCCCTCATCCACTAAGTGGGTCACCTTGTCATAGAAGGAGATCAAGTTGGTCAAACAGGACCTGCCTTGCATAAACCCATGCTGACTGGGCCTGATCACCTGGTTGTCCTATATGTGCCTCATGATGGCACTCAAAATGATCTGCTCCATAACTTTACCCAACACTGAGGTCAGACTGACAGGCCTGTAGTTCTCCAGATCCTCCTTCCAGCTCTTCTTGTAGACCAGCATCTCATTTGCTAATCTCCAGTCCACTGAGACCTCTCCAGTTAGCCAGGACTGCTGATAAATGAAGGAAAATGGCTTGGTGGGTATTTCCACCAGCTCCCTCAGTACCCTTGGATGGATCCCATCTGTCCCCATAGGCTTGCATATGTCTAAGTGGCACAGCAGGTTGCTAACCCCTTCCTCTTAGATGGGGTCTCCATTCCGCTCCCTATCCCTGTCTTCCAGCTCAGTGGGCTGGGTACCCAATGAACAAGTGGTGTAACCATTAAAGGCCAAGGCAAAGAAGGCAGGAAGTACCTCAGGTTTTTCCTCATCCTTGGTCACTGTGTTTCCCTCCTCATCTAGTAATGGATGGAGAGTCTACTCAGTCCTCCTTTTGTTACTAACACATTTATGGAAACATGTTTTAGTGTCTTTTATGGCAGTATCCAGATTAAGTTCTAGTTGGGTTTTGGCCTTTATAGTTTTCTCCCTGCATAAACTCAAGGAACCTTTGTAGTTCCCCTGAATTACTTGTCTCTTCTTCAAAAGGTCATAAACTCTTCCCCCCCCCAGCTCCAGCCAAAGCTCTCTGTTCAGCCAGGCTGGTCTTCTTCCCTGCTGGCTCATTTTGTAGCACATGGGGATGGCCTGCTCCTGTGACCTTTAAATTTTCCTTCTTGAAGAATGTCTAGCCTTCCTGGACTCCTTTGCCCTTTAGGACTGCCTCCCAAGGGACTCTGTCAACCAGTCTCCTAAATAGGTCAAAGCCTGCCCCCTAGAAGTCCAAATTAGCAGTTCTAACTCCTCTCTTACATCTCTGAGAATCAAAAACTCTATCATTTCATGATTGCTGTGCCCAAGATGGCCTCC
>JANVCC010010100.1:0-18172 GCA_025345505.1 Todiramphus chloris collaris | reverse complement strand
CCCCCCCCCCCCCCCCCCCCCCCCCCCCCAAGTCCTCCTCTGTTCATGAACAACAGGTCCATTAGGGAGCCTTCCCTCATTGGCTCCCATACCAGCTATGTCAGGAAATTATCTTCCACACACTCCAGAAACTTCCTGGACTGTTTCCTCTCTGCTGTATTGTATTTCCAGCAGACATCTGGGAAGTTGAAGTTCCTCATGAGAACAAGGGCTAGCAATCATGAAATTTCTCCCAGCTCCTTATAGAACTGTATCCAGGGCTAAAGTATAGCAGTTGTTCTATTACACAATGACCCCTCATCAGCAGAAAAGAGGGTTTGGGAAAAGAAGACCTGAGGAAGAGCATCAGCAGTAACCCCCATCCTCAGCAAACTTCCCTCTTTATAATGAGCATGACATTTATGGGATGAGAGTCAGCTGAGGTCAGCTGCCCTGGTTTTTGCCCCTCCCAGCTTAAGCTTCTGACTGGCTTGAAACTCCTAACAGCCTGCATACCGTGGCTGGCCTGTGATTATACCCCAGCAAAACCAAGACAAGAATAATTAAATCCATGTCTTCATCCTGGTTGGATGGCCTATAACAGACTCCTACCGTGATATCTACCTTGTTGGTCTTTCCCTTGACTCTTGCCAGTCACTCAGACCTTTCACAACCCTCATCAAGACCTATACAGTCAAAACAGGGCCCCCCCACTATCTCTCCTTCCTGGCCTATCCCTTCTGAAGGGTTTATAGCCATCCAACACAGCACTCCAGTTGTGCAAATCATCCCACCATGTTTCTGTGATGGCAATTATATCATAGTCTTCCAGCTGCATAGTGACTTCCAGCTCTTCCTGTTTGTTGCTTATACGCTGTGTGCATTTGCTCCAGTTCTTATGTGGCTGTTCTCAGGCACTTTTGTAGATCATGTATTTACTGCTGCATGAATCTCCATCCTCTTCTACTGAGGTAGCAGATCGAAGGGCCTCACTAGCACACTGGTCCTCAAACATTGGCATGCTTCCTCCGGATTTCTCTCTAATGAGTTTGTTTTTCTCCTTTTCCTCCTTCAAATCTAGTTTAAAGCTCTGTCATGGCTTAACCTCTGCTGGTAGCTAAACACCACACAGACACTCACCCACTGCTTACCCCCCCTACTGTGGGATGGGAAAGGAAGAAAAAGGTTGAGACCCCATAGGTTGAGATAAGGCCAGTTTAATAAAACAACACAGAGAAGAAAACAAGAGTAATAACAATAATACAAATGAAATAATATATAAAGCAAGTAATAGAAACCACAAAACCTCTACCAGTTCCCAAGACACTGCATTCCCTGCTCCAGCAGCATGCTAAAACAAGTTGAAAATGGGTATCCCCTGCTTTACCTTGTCCTCCCCTTATATAGCAGGCATGACATCACTATGGTATCAAATATCCTATTGTCTGGTTCAGTTGTTTATCCTGGCTGTGGCACCTTCCAGCTGTGGCCCCTCCCAACTGCTTGGGCCGCAGCTGCTTGTGATAATTAACCCAAACTCAGGACAAGCTTTTTCAATGAGCACATTATTCCTATGCAAAAATCCTTTCCCCCCTTTAAGACAGGTGTACCCCATATGTCACCAGCAGGCCTGGGGTCTTGTAGATTGACTCATGATCAGAAAAACCCAAAATTCTGCTGGTGACACCAGTCTTGAAGACAAGTACTCATCTGCTGGCTCTTCCTGTTTCTTCCTTCATCCTTCCCTGCAACTGGAAGGATAGAGACAAACACTACTTGTGCTCCTGATCTCTTAACCATTTGTCCCAAGGCCCTGAAATCTCTCTTGATTGCCCTCAGACTTCTTTTTGCAACTTCATTGCTGCCTACCTGAAAAATCAGTAACGGATAATAATCTGAGGGTTGTTACCAGGGTAGGAAGCTTTCTCAACACATTTTTAACCCAGGTCCCAGGGATGCAACAGACTTCCCTAAGAAGTGGGTCCAGTCTGCATATTGGGCCTTCTGTTCCTCTCAGGAGAGAGTCTTCTATGACAATAACTCATCTTTTTTTCTTTAGTTTTGACACAGGGCATAGGTCTACGTAACCTCCAAGTTATATTATAGAATCATAGAATCATTCAGGTTGGAAAAGACCTTTGGGATCATCAAGTCTAACCATCAACCCCACTCTACAAAGTTCATCCCTAAACCATGTCCCTCAACACCACATCTAAACGACCCTTGAACACATCCAGGGATGATGACTCAACCACCTCCCTGGGCAGCCTATTCCAGTGTCTGACTACTCTTTCTGTGAAAAATTTTTCCCTAATATCCAGTCTAAATCTACCCTGTGAACCATCATCATCATCATCATTGTTTGGTTCTACTTGCAGAGCCTCATATCTATTATACAAGGGCACCTGGGAAGTTGGGATAGTCACAGAAAAAAAATGTCTGCTGGATCAGGCAGGAACTTGTCACCATTGCCCCCTATCCTTTAAGTCACCACATTTTGCCAAGTGGAGAGAGGACAGGGAATCCTTTGTATCATGTGTCCTGTCTGCCTGATGGGCCTGACCCAGGGAAGGTAGGGTGCAGTTCCAGTAGTCTGTCTGTCTGTCTGTCTCTCTCTCTCTCAGACTCCCTGAAACTCCTCAACCTACTCACCTCCTCCCGAAGCTCTACCACTAAGCTGAGGAGTTCCTCTACCTGGGCACACCTCCCACAGGTGTACTCTCTACTGCCATCCAGTACTGCCATAAGAGTAGGCACAAACTGCAGCCTGACACCTGGGTAGCAGCATGTTCCCATCAGAACTCTGGGAAGATGTAGTAGGTACAGAGGTTAGAGAGGTTATGGCTTTCTGCCAGGTGGATACCATCGCTCCCTGGTTGAGCTGGCAGAGTTACAATGATCTTCCTGCATTCCCTTCTGTGCAAACTGATGTGCCACACCATGTCCTTGCTGACAGACCTCACCCTGTTGTCTCACCCTGGCTGCTAGTGCTCCCTAGATGCTTCTTTTATATGACTGGGGGCTTGTCTGCAGTTGCTCCTGGCCTCTCTCAGGTCTTCTCAGAAGCTGTCCCATGATCTGCAGCCTCCTGGCGGCTTTCGTAGCTGTTTCCCTGGTTCAGGAAACTCCCCTGTGTACCGCCTTAGAGTGCTCCACTGCAGGCACAGGAGCTGCCTGCCTTGGTGACTGCGTATTTATCCTGAAGTCATTAAGCTCCTAAGTAAAATCTTGTTACATTAAAATGTTTTATTAGTAGAACTAGATCATTGAAAGTTCAAAGAAGTTTACAAAATAGTACAAATGAAACAGAGTAACAATGGTCAGTACAATTTCTATATTTAATGGTGCAATGTAGAAAGGTTATTAAAAATAGGGCCTAAATTAGAATATTGTTCTTACAACAGACTGTCACTAACAGGGGATCATATGATCAGGGAATGGTTATAAACTATTTTTCCTCAATATTCAGACTATTAAGCACATAAAGTACTTTCTGTACTCCTCCAAAAGCCATCATTCAGTTGTGAAATTAATTTTCTTTGGATTACAAGTGTATTGGGTATAACCTGGCAAGGTTTTGAGAGCAGACACATACACACAACACCTGCAGGGGTGGCCTTGTTATATAACGAGGACAGAAATATTGTAAGGGACCTCAGGCAGGAATGCAAGCAAGGATATCAACTTCTACAACTGTGACTGGCACATCCTGGAGGAGGCAAATGTTGCATGGGGCCTCAGATAAGAACACAATCAAGGACATCAACTGTGGCTGGCATCCTGGAGGAATGCATAGATTAGCAGACACCAGTTAAGAAGGATTCTACAAACAGAGTGGAAGGAAGCCTCAAAGTTCATGGAAAGGACACTAAGAGACCCTTCTTCAACAACCACTAGGAATCACCAGAGAACACCAAAGACCCCAGGGAAACCCCTCGGAGATCCAGGCCGCATGTGGGATTGCAGGACCTCCAGCTGGCACCGAGGGATTCTCAGGAAGAACCTCTAATCCCTGGACTGAAGAGTTTGCAGCAAGACCTCTGCAAGAGGTAAAGGCATTTCTTTTCATAAGGGGAATTTAAAGGGGGAAATGGAGCTTGCCTATAAGTTGAGACAAAAGTTTCGCTGGGTTGAGTCAATAGGTCCGGACCAAAAGGGTTGGGCTATAAAGGTACCTAAGGAGGAAAGGATAAAGAAGGGTATACTCCATACACTATCACAGGGACAGCCCAGAGTATTGGAGGATCGTGGGTTAGAGTCCCACCAGTGGGTTTGAGTCCAACTTAAAGTGGTATAATGGGGTTGAGTGTAGGGATTGATAAGAGTAGGACAGAAATAGTTGTTAGCTAGAAGTAGTTATGCTAAGGCCTGAAAGGCTGAAAAACAGCCAACACTGCCCCGACCTTGAGGAGATAAGACTAAGGATGAGAAAAGCAGAAGCACCTGGCAAAACAGGAGGATAAGAGGAGAAAAACAGGGTGCTGAAGGAAGAAACCCAAGAGAATCGCCAGCCAATTAAAAGTGTTTGATGTGTGTGTGGACAGACTCTGGGTTTGAGTGTGGGGCCAATTAGAAGTGACCTGGGTGCGTGAGCAGTATTGTCTCGTGTATAAATATAGCCTGTTGCACTTAATAAAGTGACTTCTGATTACAACCATATTGGCTGTGCTGTCAGAGTCCATCCCTGCATGCTATAGTTGAGTCCCAAACATATCACAATCTTGTGTTAACTCATTGCTTTTGTGTTTTTGTGTGTTGCTTCATGTTAACTCACTGTTTTGTTTTTTGTGGTTTTGTGCGTCGCTTTTATAATGGGCAATAAACCTTTGGTGGAAGGGAGGATTCTGAAACGTTCCCCTCTAAGGAGGCATATTGAAACACTGGAAACATGTTTGGAGGGACTCTGACCAAAACCACCACAATTAATACGATATTGTAATGATTGGTGGCCATTAAATACTCTGGAGGAACAAGAAAAATGGCCAAGGAATGGAACTACAAATGATAATACTATTTTACAACTTATGTTGTTTTTTCAGTGGGAAGGGAAATGGGATGAAGTTCTGTATTTAGATGTATTTTTCACTTTGTGAAATCATTTTTCACTTTACAAAACCGATGTGAACTGATACCTCTGACCCATTCATGATGGTTTTAGAAAGGGATAGGAAGGGTCAGAGAAACAGCAGGTTAAGAAGGTGCTGCTCCTCCTGGTAGTGTAGGCAAGACATACAAAGGGAACATTGCCAGAGAAGAGTGAATATGAGGATGTAGATTTATTGGTGAGCCTGATGGTAGGGGATGCAGGACCGGGACAATTCATGGGAGAAGCAGTGGGAGGATGGGAGGAGGAGGGGAGGAGGAGGGGACAGAAGGAGAGGATTAGACAGATAGTTCAGGGTACTTCCACCAAAGATGTAGGGGCAGTCTACATGCCCCACTAAGGGAAGCTGTGGGAACAAATGGGACATTAACTGTTAAAGTCTCTTTCTCAATTACTGAACTCAGCCATATGGAAAGAGATGCCTGAGAGTTATAGGAAAGATCCTGAGAGAATGGCAAAGACAGCTGAGAATGTAGTTAGGATCCAAGATGCAGATTGGAAAGATGTCCAGGTGGTTTTAGATGTTTTATTAGACAGTACAGAGAAACAAATGGTAATAGATACAGCTTGGAGACTGGTGGAAGGCTTGCACATGGGAGGGCAGTTACAAGGGACAGTAGATACAAACTTCCCCGTGATAGAGCCACAATGGCACCCTAATAATCAAAGTGGTAGAGCAGCCCTTCGAAGATATCAAAATTGGATCATATATGGGGTAAGGCATGTGATGCCAAAGGCAGTAAATTTTTTCTCAAATATATGAAATACAAGAACCACAGGAATCCCCTTCTGCCTTTTTGGAAAGACTTAAAACAACTGCCCAAAAATATACTAACCTTGATCCTGAGAAACAAGAGGATAAAATACAATTGGCACTGATCTTTATGGGACAATCCACTCCTAATATCAGGAGAAAAGTGCAAAAGTTACAAGGGGAGGATTCTAGGAATTTAAGTAAAATGCTGGAGGTAGCTTGGACATTATATAACAATAGAGAGAAGGTAAAGGAAGTAAAACAAGTCAGGAGAGACAATCAGAGGAAAGCCCAGCTCTTAGCCCCACTGAACCAAGCACCAAAGGGGAGGGGAATGCTGAGAGGAAGAGGGTTGGGAGGACACTTTAATGTAAAGCCTCAAGATAGGATGAGATCCCCTTTCAAAGGGTTCTGGCTTGCTGTTGATCAATGTGCTATTTGTAGAGAAGACGGAATGCCCACAAAAAGAGTTCGACCCCACCCTGTGGGCTGTGAAGTTGATGATGCCTGGGGGTGAGGAGGAAGACTGAAGAGGACTGACCCCCTGGTTACTTTGAAGCTGGGGAATGAGAATGTAGATTTTTTTTTTAGTTGATACAGGGGCTGCATATTCAGTACTTAACACATGTAAGGGAGCACTCAGTAAAAACAAGACCAGTGTTGGTGGTGCTACATGGAAAACTTGGACAAAATTCTTTTTAGAGACCCTGAAATTACAAGTAGGTAAACAATGGGTGAAGCATCAATTCCTGTATGTCCTGGAGTGCCTGGTGAATTTGCTGGGAAGGGACATGATTGGAAAATTGGATGTACAGATTTCATTCAAAAAGGGAAAAATATCAGTGGAAGTACCTGAAATAAATTGGTCTGAGGACAGTTTTTATGTTACAGGAAGAAATACAGACCAATGCACCTCCAGGACTGGAAAAAGAAGTAAACCCTGAAATGTGGGCAACCCAGATCTCAGGAAAATGAAGAAAAGCTCACCCGGTAACAATTAAATTGAAGCCTGGAGCCAGAATGGTAAGACTGAAACAATACCCGATTCCTAGGCCAGCTAAAGAAGGGTTACAGGAGTTAAGACAGATTTCTTAAATATGGTCTCCTGGTAGAATGTGAATCCCCTTTTAATACCTGTTCATAAGCCAAATGGGAGTTATAGAATGGTACAGGATTTAAGGGCTATAAATAAGATAAAAGAGGAACTTCAGACAGTTGTGGCAAATCCTTATACTCTTTTAACTGCTCTGGGTGACAGCCAAAAGTGGTTTTCAGTACTAAACCTTAAAGATGCCTTCTGCATATCTGTTAGCATAGAAAGCCAACCAATGTTTTCCTTTTGAGTGGGAGAATTCTCAAACAGGGTGAAAAACCCAGTTCAGCTGGACAGTGTTGCTGCAAGGATTCAAGAACAGTCCCACTATATTTGGTAACTGACTAGCAAAGGAACTAGAGGACTGGAGACTGGAAAACCCCAAAGGGAGTCTGCTTCAGTATGTGGATGACATTCTCATTGCAAGAGAAGACGGGAGCCAGTGTTGGACATTGACTGTGTGATAAACTGTGAATTGTTTGTTCATCAAACTTTGTACCAATTGCTTAAGCTGGTTTGCTCTAATAAAAGCACCAAATCAGGTATGGAAAGGTACCAAATGTATTCTGCTATACTGGGGACTCGGCCCTCCAGGACATCATCCCTGCTCCCACCGGATACAGGCCTGGCCGAAGCCTGAGTTGTAAATGTCATCATAAATCCTAGCCTAGTAGCCTTGTAAACTGTAGCTTGTTTTACATAACTGTAAACTGTGTCTTGTCTTACATAGTTGTAAGTTGTGTTTTGTCTCCCATAGCCTTGAAAGTTATCAAGGTTCTCCTAAATCCTGTAGCCTGTCTTGTGTAGTTGTGGTCTTTGTAGATAAGGGAACTAAGTCCCAGACAGGAAGATAGGACACAGGAGACAGGAGAGCCTCCCTGCAGATAAGCCAGATCACACCAACCCTCTGGTTCCTGACTCATCATTTTAAGACAAAAGGTGAAAAGTACATTGTGAGGAAGACTGGGGGCCTTCCTCCTGAAGACCCCGGCCCACGACCACCAGACATCAGTGCGCAAGTGCCAAAGGGAGGAGACCTATGATAATGAGTTCCTGGACCTGATTATAATAATCCAACCCCACAGAATGAATATGTAGTTAATGCTGTTGGATATGCATGATTTAGTGTAATAAATGCCTGTGTGCTTGACATCTTGTGTGCGTGTTGGTGGAGCGCAGACTCCCCGCGCACCCAGTGCTGCTTGCTCATTCCCCATCACTAATAAATTTTTATTTTTTTATTTAAAGACTATTTTGGTCTCATTTATAACAACTGTGAGCCTCCTAAATTTTCTGTGTCAGTTGGGGTACAGAGTCTACAAAGATAAGGCCCAATTAGTCAAGAACAATGTAATATACTTGGGCTTTGAGCTATCACAGGGAGAAAGAAGGTTAGGGCAGAGTCAAAAAGAAGCCATCTGTCAAACTCCTGAACCTGCTTCTCCCAGAGAACTTAGAGCCTTTTTGTGGATGACTGGATGGTGTAGGCTGTGGATACCTAACTATGGACTGATTGCAAGGCCACAGTATGAGGTGCTTAAAGGGGCAGGTCCCCGCCTAGAGTGGACTGATGAAACCAGACAAGCATTTAAAGAGCTCAAAGTGGCTTTGATGAAAGCCCCTGCTTTAGGACTTCCTGATTTGAACAAGCCTTTTGAGATGTGTCTCACCTGGCTCGTTCTAACTCGATGATTAGGAAGCTGGAAAAGACCAGTGGGGTATTTTTCCAAACAATTGGATCCAGTTAGTGAGGGGTGGCCAGGATGTCTACGAACAGTGGCAGCCACGGTTCTTCTGATAGAGAAGTAAGGAAGCTGACCATGAAAATTACTGTGTTTGTCCCACATATGGTAGCCACAGTTTTAGAGCAAAAGGGGGGGACATTGGTTGTCTCCTAGCTGGATGTTCAAATGTCAGGTGGCTCTTTTGCAGAGGGATGATGTGGACCTCAAAACAACAACCACCATGAATCCTGCCATGTTTCCAAACCCCAAAGAGCCTGTTGCAGATCTAGCCCATGACTACTTACAGACCATAGAAGGGGATTATGCAAGCCAACCTGATCTCAAGGACGAACCTCTGGACAGTTTTGATCTGGAGCTGTACACAGATGGGAGCAGATTTGTTGAAAATGGGACACAGATGGCAGATTTTGCTGTGGTAACTACCGAAAAGGTACTGGAGGCAGGGAAGCTTCCAAACAGCACTTTGTCCCAAAAGTCTGACCAAAGCCTTGGAGATAGCTACTGGAAAACGCGTAAATATCTGGACTGACTGGAAGTATGCCTTTGGGGTAGTCCACACTCACAGAGCTATTTGGAAAGAGAGAGGTTTGCACTTGAAGTGAGGGGGACAGTATTCTGCTTGAAAGGTAATAAAGCAAGTTGAGCAACCATTGTTATCCTGGGGCATCCTGAGATAAACAGGAGACAGGATGCTGAGGCCTTGAGACAAGCTTGACGGACCTTAGCTCATCTTGCATGGCTTGTAGATAAGGGAAGATTACTCCAAGACAGGGAGGAACAAAGAAAAGAGCCCCCCCCCCCAGTCTTGTGATCTCTGACTCATCGCAACTCTGCATCCTGAGACAAAATGTGAAAAGTACACCTCGAGGAAGACTGAGAGCCTTCCTTCCAAAGACCCCTGCCCACGACCACCAGACGGCATTGCGAAAGCGCCAATGGGAGGAGGCCTATGACAATGAGTTCCCGGAACTGATTGTAATAATCCAACCCCATAGAATGGATATGTAGCTAACTCTGTTAAATATGCATGCTTTGGTGTAATAAATACCTGCTCGATGGACACTTCGGTGTGCAAGTTAGGAGGAACGATCCCCCTTGCACCCGGCGCCGTAATAAACATACCTGCTTTATAACCTTTTACGGGTTGTAGAGTTTGTTTTCCGCACGTCACTACCCAGGACTCAACAATAAAACACCGAGAGGAGATTTTGTGAGCTGTGAAGAACCCCAAGGAAGTGGCTATCATGCACTGCAAGGCACACCAGCACACCAGAAGGGAAACACTCTGGTGAATGTTGGTAACTGATTGGCAGAAATTATGGCTAAACAGGTCACAGAACAATGGGTTTTAGCGTTAGTGCCAGTAAAGGTCCCTTGGAGCCCCAGGGAAAGTAAACCCCAGTACAGCAACACTGACAATCACTTAGCAGAGGCATTAAAGGCCATGAAGGAAGGTGAGTGGTAGGTGGAAACACTGGGGAATCGAATCAATGCTAACTGAATTACAAAACTAGGTAGTGAGTGTGGGAATGATAAGGATTATAAAGTCTGTGGTGGGGAAGTGTGAGATATGCCAAAAGAACAACCCCCTGAACCTTAAGAGACCCCTGTTAGGACATACCAAGCAGGGAAATTCACCATGAGATATGGCAGGTGCAGCCCCCCCAACAGACGAAACAGACAAAGCAAGCAGGGTGTGCTGGAGCAGTTTGGCTCCTCAGCCAGAGCAGTTTGATGGCTCAGCCATTAAGCTGCATCTCTCAGTGCTTAACTGGCCCCTCAGGGTCTGGACCCCTAAGTAAACAGGCTCAGGGTCTGCCCTTGTCTGGGCTTGTCCTCTCAATCAATTAGAATGAAAGCAGGAGACGGGATGTCTGGTGGAGTTTCACTAATCTTTGAACAAGCAACAACAATAAATAGGTAGCTGTATAGTAGGGACATACTGTGAAATTAATAACCTTGTAGATAGTGATTATCTCCAGGAACAGGACAATAAGACATCTTGAGGCAACCAAGCATGCTGAACAGACAAGAACCGGTTTTGTGACAAGAATAAGGATTTTAGGCTTTAGATCACTAAAAGAACACAGTGATGAAGAAGAGAAGATGAAGTAAATGTCCACCAGAGGTCACAAAAGACCCCCGAGGGAAGAAAAGACCCTAACCCTAATTTTATTAGGCATGCTCAGACTATGTAAATGAATCCCAGGAAGCCATTAGCATAAGACTGCCCTTGCTAAGAAATAGAATGAATATGTATGTTTAGCCTGCATATAAGCTATGTACCCAGCTTGCATGGGTATGCACATTTGGAGGAGTGAGCCCCTGTGCATCAGGCGCTGCAAAATAAAGAATGCCTGCTTAATAACTTCGGTTATTGAGTGTTTCACTGCATCAAGAATGACCACAGTGCACCCTTGACTAGGGTATAAATGGGGTCCTGCCTAAGAGCCAGAGGAGTTGTTTCTTCACAGAGCAGCAGGCCTGGTAGTCAGACCCTCCCTTTGGACATGCGATCCAAGGATACTTCCATGGATTGAGTGAGTCTCCGTGGATTGAGTGAGTCTTGCCCCCTACCCCCCCTTGGGTGAGTGGTATCTTGGGCACTCTGTTGTGGGAGGTTTCCCCTTGATGAGTGAGTGCGTACTCATTTTGGTTCATCTTTCCTTAAGGTTTAGGAATTAGTTGTACAGTAGTTAATTCCCACCAGATACCCAAACTTGTATTTGGTCATGTAAGGAATGAAGGTTTGCCTTTACAAAACAAGCTGTGGGCCTGCTGTAGATAAGAGCAGCACCAAGAGACAAGAAGAACAATAGGATGGATTCCACTGATTGAAGAATGGAATGAGATTTGTCTTTGCAAATAAACTGTAGGTCTGATGGTGAATGAAATTTAGATACAATGGGATGAGCCATAAATTCTGTAAGGGATTAAACAAGGGGGGGGGGGGTGTTATACATTAAAAGAGAATCTCTAGATATTAAGTGTTCCGGGAAGTCTGTACCTCTCAAGTACCTCAGCCAATGGGGAAAGAGAGAGGGAAAAGAGGATGGGAAATTAGGATAAAAAGGAGGCTGCATCCTCCAAAAATTTGAGAGACCCCAGGGGAATGACCCATGGCCTCTCCCTTTATTCGAATAAAGTAAAAGGACTCCTCTGTCTCCTTTTTGGACATAAACCTCTGGTGTTTGTGGATTAATTTTCCTGACAGTCAGAAGGAGTGATGGGCAACTTTGGTTGCAATAAACCCCCAGTTTGGATAGTGGCTGCTGTTTGGTTTGTGGGTGCCTCTGTGACAGGAGACTATTGGCAAGTAGATTTTACTGAGCTCTTCCAAGAAGAGGGATACCGATATCTACTGGTATTTGTAGACACCTTTTCAGGATGGCCAGAGGCCTTTCCCACTCGCACCAACAAGGCTTGGGAAGTAACAAAGTCTATTTTAAAAGAAATGATACCTAGATTTGGGGTCCTGCTGGGAATGACATCAGATAGGGGACCTCATTTTGTGGCTGAGGTGGTACAGGTATTATGTAAAATATTAAACATCAAATGGGATTTGCATACCCAATGGAGGCCTCAATCCAGTGGGAAGGTGAAACAAGTGAATTATATTGAAAACAGCAACTGAGCAAGGTTTGCCAGGAAACCTCTTTAAGTTGGCCAAAGGCTCTACCTTTACCCCTCTTGAGAGTGAGTGTCCAACCGAGATCTAAGCTGAAACTTAGCCCATATGAAATCCTGTATGGGAGGCCTTACCAAGCAATAGTCATTCCAGGGGAAGAAGGAGCAAGGGGTCCAATTGAACTGAGACAACAGCTTATTGAATTAAGCCAAGTCTGAATTAATCTTTGAAAATATGTGGTGTTGTCCGCATCTTTGGGACTGGACCATAAAGTTTGTCCCTTTGAACCTGAGGACTGGGTTTATATTAAAACCTGGGCCCAGGAACCTCTCCAGACAAAGTGGAAGGGACCATATCAGCTTCTACTGATCACCTTCACTTCCCTAAAGGTAGCCAGACTCTCGATGTGGATACATTACACCAGAGCTGAGAAGAGTCCAGCAGAAGAGTGGAATGAGACTGTAATTGTGGGACCTCTCAAGATAAGAATTAAATGGACTATATGAATTGTAATTGGGGTTCAGTTATTGCATAATGAGATGTTAATTGTATACAGAATAGCCTTACACCTTTTATTTTTATAGAAATAGCATTGCTTAGTAAATATGTGTTGTGTAGAATGTCTGTGTTTAATCTTAGGCTCCCTCAAAACCCACAATGGATTTTTCTTGCTAATGTGTATGATACTCCACATAGGGCTTGTGGAAAATAATCCAAACCAACTGGAAAATCCAAAGGTTGGGGAGAATCCTTAGACATATGTTCATTATGAATTAATACAAGATGCAGTTTGAATAGCTAACAAAAGTAATTGCTAGGTGTGTACGCATTTCCCAGAAAACACAAGGAAAGGGGTACCATTGATTGGGATCCCTATTCCCACTAACATAAACTGAGAAAAGTTATGGAAAAATACGTCCTTCAACAGGAGCATAGGGATGGAAACACAGGAGTGGGATATAGAAGTCCTGGCTCCTAAGGAGAAATATTGTAAATGTGTCCGGAGATGTAAACAAAAGTATACTGCATTATGGACAAGAAGTGTGGATTATGAGAATGCCACCTTTGTAGGGAATCAGACAGGATGTGGTACTATTTGGGATGTGGCAGCTACTGTACAGAACAGAAAGTCCATTGGATGGCCAGTCCCAAAAGGAAAAGGTTGGTATTGGATCTGTGGTACAAAAGCTAGGAAAGTATTACCACCTGTTGGACTCACACCTATTTTCTTCCCTGTCTCTTTTCCCATGCTGTTTGTTGGAAGCACAAAACAATTGAAACTGCAGAGCTCAACACTGCTAATAAACATCTGGCAACTAGGACAGACATAGAGGCTGGGTGAAGGTCTGTGTTCTCATGGCACTGAGGAAGAGTGGGGGATGAATTGAAGGCTGCATATTTGGCATGCTTTCTAGTTTGTTATAGTGTATTCTTGCTTTTAAGTTGTAATAGTGCATTCTTCCACTGTATCCATAAAAACCTGCATTAGTGGTGTATTAGACTTCAAATAGATGGTTTTCTTGGGCCTTACAGTTAAACCTGTGAGATCAAATAAATCATTTGCTTAAACCTCGTAGTCCCATCTCTTTTCGCCACATGAATACCAAACATTGGGTCAGATCATATGCAAACAGATATAAGAGGAATAACCCTTTGATAGAGACCTACTGCTTTTCATTATTTTGCAAGGTGGTTCATACCTTGGTTAGGAGTAAGTGAATTAGAAAAGGCTATAGTAAATATTTCAGACATTGTAGAACAGATTGGGAATAATACGGCTGATGACATGTCAGCCTTACAAGAAGAGGTAGGACAATTGGCAAAAAGGGCTATCCAGGACCAAATAGCTCTAGATATGATTTTGGAGTCAAAAGGAGGGGTATGCACAGTGTTAAATATGAGCTGTTGTGTATACATAGACCAAGGTGGGAGAATCTCAACAGATATAAACAAGATTTGGTGACAAAGATCTTACATGAGATCCAAAAAGATAATGCCTCCTTGGGTTTTCCAAGGTTTGGAACTGGTTAACATCTTGGATACCTGATCTAGGTTTGTGGCTGAAAAAATTAATTGGGATAATAATATGTATAATAATAATGTTTGTCTGTTTATATGTGTTGGGTAGTTGCTTGTGTAACTTCTTTAGCCTCTTGTGAGCCAAAGTAAAGAAAGATTACTATATCTGAAGTTGAGCTCTATTGACAAAGATAAAAGAGCTCAAAAGGAGGGGAAATGTTATACATCAAGGACAGAAATATTTTAAGGGGCTTCAGGCAGGAATGCAAGCAAGGATATCAACTTCTACAACTGTGACTGGCACATCCTGGAGGAGGCAAGTGCTGTATGGGGCCTCAGATAAGAACACAATCAAGGACATCAACTGTGGCTGGCATCCTGGAGGAGTGCATAGATTAGTGGACACCAGTTAAGAAGGATTCTACAGACAGAAAGAAGGGCTAAGATATGACCTTATGTGGAAGGAAGCCTCAAAGTTCATGGAAAGGGCACTAAGAGACTCCTCTTCAACAACCACTAGGAATCACCAGAGACCACCAAAGACCCCAGGGAAGCCCCTCGGAGATCCAGGCCACATGCGCAATAACTATGCATATAGGATAATTAATTCCCAGAATTAGAATGAATATGTATAATCTTTCCAGGAAAACTAATGCCTATGTATGTAAGGGGGGGGGGGGGGGGTATAAGCTTGGATGGGGGCCAGGTACGGTATGCATGATAGGTGAAACTATTCCCCGTGCATCTGGCACCAGAATAAAGAAATGCCAGCTTTCTAATGCTAAATTGAGTGTTAGAGAGTTCTTCATTTAATCGAGTTTTGGTAACAGCCTCTATGAGAAGAAATCAAAGACTGCCCTGTGCCAGACAGAGCTGGTTCAAGCTGGCTCAGCAATGGCCTCACTGCAGGCCAAAGCTGAGCCGAACAGACAAGTTGGTGGCACCTCTGTGAAAACATATTTAAGAAATGGAAAAAAAAACCACTGGACAGGCAGAGAAGGAGAAGGAAAAAAAGAAAAAGGGGGAAAAAACAAAACCAAAAGATGTGAGAAACAGCAGAGGGAATACCAAGTTCAGAAAGAGAGATATTCCAAGGTGGTAGAGCAGATATCCACACTGCATCCTGTGATAGGACACATGCTGGAGCAGTTAGGTATTTCCTGAAGGAACTGTGGCCCATGGAAAACGTACAGAGAACTCATGCCAGAGCAGTTTTCCTGACAGAACTGTCCCCCATGGAAGAGCCCATGCTAGAGCAGATTTTCCTGATAGGAGCTGTTGCCTGTAGAGAACCCACACCACAGCAGGGAGAAAGTAAGTATAAGAGGGAAGGAGCAACAGAGAGCAACCGTTATGTACAGACTGTAAACTCCCCTCCCCAATTTCCCCTGTACCACCCTGAGGGTGGTAGGTGGTAGAGGAGTCTGGAGTGAAGGAGTGAATAGGAAAGGGGGGAGGAAAGGTGTTGTTTTTATGTTTGTCTTCATGTTTCTTACCACCTGAATCTATTTTAATTGGCAATAAATGATTTTTCCACAAGTCAAGCCTGTTTTGCCTGTAACAGTAATTGGTAAGCAATCTTCCTGTCTATATCTTGACCCCTGAGCTTTCTCGTCCTATTTTCTCCCTGTGCTGCATTGAGAAGGGAGAGAGCAGGTGGGTGGGAATTTGGCCCATAGCCAAGAATAACCCACCACAAGTTAGTTTAAAGTGTGATCAGAAATTCACAAGGGATAAGTACAGTGGTAGTTAAAACTGCAGATACAACCTCCAACTCAAAGTCCTTGAACTGCCAACTATGAGAAACCTGGAGAGCATAAGGAAGACTTTATACTTGTACTGTTTTGTGTGCTCTTTCTTTATACACCAAGGGTGGAAAGGATGAGAGTCAAGAGACTACTGAGTGATCTGACATAAATAGGGTCAGCTTCATATTCACAGAGATCATCACTATGCAATGACACTGACAGATCACTCAGAAGTCTGTTTGCAGCTGAGCTATAACCATGGGACCCCCTTCCAAAAGGGTCGATGATTAACTACCATTTTAGTTAAGAAGAGTTCAGAAGACTCATCCACACAGCTCATTTTATCACTTCCTCAGATACTGGACCATGCCCTGTTCCATCCTATTGTCTCTTCCCACCCCCATGAACTTCTGAACCTAGTTTAGAATCTCCCCTATGGCCTTCAAGTGCCAGTAGACTTGTTCCTCTTTTTCTTTAAATGAGGAATGTAAAAGTCATTGTAACTAAATCAGTGACAAAGTATGCATTACTAATTTATGGTCTGTTGTAACAGCTCATAGTAGTATCAACATACATTTTTAAATAGTGATTCATATCCCACTTGCTTGTACATGTCTACAGCACTACTTACTGTTCATTTCAAAAATGTAAGCAATGAATAACAAATAAAAACAACTCTATGCTAGTCTGTCATTCTCAGAGAAGTCAGTGAGCAGCACACAAAGTCATCTTGGTTTGGTAAAAAATAAAACCTTTACCAAACAATTCTTAAACAATTAAACTAAGCTAAATTAACATAAAACTCAGTTGGGTGCTTAAGTTAAATGCCTCAAAATCATGTGACTTAGGATCACGACTTAATATGCCCCATAAAATCCTTTATGCTAAAAAATATACAACCTATTTAGGTATTTAAATAAGTGTATATCAACACAACAATACAGACAAATCTAGCCACCCTCAAGTACAAAAGGCAACCCACCTCTGATAGTCTTCCCATCATACACTCCTTTCTCTGAGCGGTTGAAAAAGAACAAGAGAAATTAATTTTTAACTCTACCTGTCTGTAGACAAATAAATGTTTATCTTTGCCTTGTAAGGAGATAGACAAGACTGAATAGTGAAGAGTTGGTGGACGGAATTAGTTTTACATCAGATATTGTGTCTGAGAAACAGTTAATATTAATTCAAATGTTAAGTACAGAAGATATTTCTGCCAGACAAATTACTTTGGATTGTTGTGTGTTGTATATCACCACTATAGGACTTTATACTCAAAATATAACCAGTAGCATTTTTATAAATTTTGCCTTTCCCCAGCTTATGTTAGCGTTCATCCACCAGAGATACAGCCAGATGCATCTACCTTTTAGACACTAAGGTAAATCATGTCTAAGCTATTAATTCTATCCTCTCACATTTACTCATAGAAGCATGTAGCTGCTACTATTTCAAAATGTGATAGAGAGAAAAATACATGCCATGAATGTATAGAATAAGAAAGTATCCATCACACAAATAGCAGCTGCCTTATAGAAGTACTTCAGTATGTTCTTTATTTAAAAAAAAAAAAAAGGTGAAAAATCCTTTTCAAAAACTAAACCTGCAATGAATCGTAGAGTACACGTGCCCCATTTCTGGCTTGCAACCTCGTCTCTGAATTATGAGAGTAAATTACAGAATTGTATTGACAGGATAATTTATCTTGGAGTAACATTCAAAATGGTGTTTAGAACTCTACCAATGATGCATTCTTTCCCACTGTCCTCCCAAAAGAATTAAAGTCTGACTCTACACACATACACTGTCTGAATACTACTCCACATGATTTTCAAGAGCAAAATGACTGGAACAATACAGATACATTTCTAGAGCAGTACTTCCAGTTATTGAGAACTACACTTTAGGAAATATATTAGCAACTTACTTGTGGGAAGTTCTTTTCTTCATCATGCTTGCAGAGACTCCTGCATGACCTACAATATAAATGATGGAATTATTGAACAATAAAGAGCGTTTATACACAATGTCAAAAAGGTATCTTTCAGGAAGAAGAAAAAAAAGGAGATGATACATTCTTCCTCAGTTAACACATCAAGAAT
>JANVCC010010082.1:0-15331 GCA_025345505.1 Todiramphus chloris collaris | reverse complement strand
CTGGATCCTGGCACAGATGGGGCTGCACCCAGCAGGAACAGCTATGCCACCAACAGAGACAGTCCACACCTTCATCCCGATTAAGAGGCTGAAGCCACTGCCAACAGAATCAGACAGTTTAACACCCTGCCCATTTCCTCAACAAAAGCTGATGCAATTCTTTAATCTGCTGCAGGAGCTCCTGCAGTTCCTAAGGGGCAAGAAGGCTTGAGCAGCAGGATGAGCAGGATCCAGCCCAGGCTGCAGGGAAGCAACACCACTTCCCTCTGGGCCAATGCTGCTGACCCAAAGGCAGCCTCAGACTCCAAGGCCTGCTCTGTCTTGCCCACGCTCCTGCAGCTCTACACGTGGGCACTGTAGTTGTCTTAGTCCTAGAAATAAAGTTGCTGGTTTTCACAGCTAACCATGCTTCAGACCAGTTTAATCTGCCGCACAAGGCCAAGAAACTTGGCCTTGGAGAAGCTGGCAGGTCATGGCATAGACAGGAGGACTCTTCGCTGGGTCAGAAACTGGCTGGATGGCCGAGCCCAGAGGGTGATGGTGAACGGAGTCAAATCCAGTTGGCAACCAGTCACAAGCGGTGTCCCTCAGGGCTCAGTTTTGGGACCCGTCTTGTTTAATATATTCATCAATGACCTGGATGAGGGAATTGAATGTACCCTCAGTAAATTTGCAGATGACACAAAATTAAGCACAAATGTCGATCTGCTTGAGGGTAGGAAGGCTCTGCAGCGGGATCTGGACAGGCTGGAGAGATGGGCTGAGCTCAATTGTATGGAGTTTAACAAAGCCAAGTGCCGGGTCATGCACTTCGGTCACAACAACCCCCAGCAACGCTCCAGGCTTGGGGAGGAGTGGCTGGAGAGCTGCCTGGCAGAAAAGGACCTGGGGGTGTTGGTCAATAGCCGGCTGAACATGAGCCAGCAGTGTGCCCAGGTGGCCAAGAAGGCCAATGGCATCCTGGCCTGGATCAGGAACGGTGTGACCAGTAGGAGTAGGGAGGTGATCGTACCCCTATACTCGGCACTTGTGAGACCACACCTTGAGCACTGTGCCCAGTTTTGGTCACCACAGCACAGGAGGGACATTGAGGTGCTGGAGCGAGTGCAGAGGAGGGCAACAAAGCTGGTGAAAGGGCTGGAAAGCATGGCCTGTGAGGAGCGGCTGAGGGAACTGGGTTTGTTAGTCTGGAGAAGAGGAGGCTGAGAGGAGACCTTATCGCCCTCTACAACTACCTAAAAGGAGGTTGTAGAGAGGCTGGTGTTGGTCTCTTCTCTCAAATTAGTAATGATAGGACAAGGGGGAATGGAATGAAGTTGCGTCAGGGGAAGTTTAGATTAGATATTAGGAGGAAATTCTTCACTGAGAGGGTGGTTAGGCACTGGAACAGGCTGCCCAGGGAGGTGGTGGAGTCACCATCCCTGGAGGTGTTTAAAGAACGATTAGATGTGGAGCTTGAGGATATGGTGTAGTGGTTGAGAAATGCTAGGACAAAGGTTGGACTTGATGACCCTGAAGGTCCTTTCCAACCATAATGATTCTATGATTCTATGACTTCCACGGCGAGCATCTCCCCAGTGAGGCCAGGGGCAGACAAGGCAGGCACAGAGGGGAAATGTCACTCTAAGGGTCTCCAACCTGCCTGGCCAGAGAGGAGGGTGCTCAGAGCCCCCAGGGGATGGAGAAGATTGGCACATCCAGGCTGGAGAGAGGACAGGAAGAAATAACGTGACACGTGGACAGCTCTGGGGTCACGCGTTAAGGCACAGGAGCTGATGATCAGAGCCTGGGTAGCTGGAGGGGGATTTCACAGGGAATTAAGGGGGACTGATGTCAGAGGTGGCCATACTTGACCAATAATTCAAGGAAGAGCTGGGGCCACACTTAGATAATTACAGGAAAAGCTGGGGTCATTCTGGGGAGAAGAATGTGGCCAGGGCAGCAGTGGAGACAAGGGCAGAGCCAAGGAAGATGAGGGGGAGGTAGTAAACTGCTGGTTGGTTTGGTTGGTTCGTGGACCGAGCCCTGCATCTGATCACTACCACCCATCCTACCTTCTTTCTGAGGACCATTCCACTCTGGACCAGAGCAGGGGTGTGTCCAGAGGCCTGCCTGCTGGCAATGGCAGAAGGGAGCACAGGTCGCACCACTCCACAGCTGGAACACCAAGTGTCAAGGGCCAGCTACTGGTGGGAGCTCTGTGTGCGTGTGCAGTTCACTAGTGAACCCGAAGCTGGACTAGCTCCTGAGCAGGAGGAGATACAGATCCGGAAAGACCCAAGGTCTGTGTCAGTTCCTGGGTGAGCCGCTTGAAATCCAGCCATGGATTTGAATTGAACTTAATTCCCATGGTTAAGGGACCCATGAACATGCTGCGCTTGTGAATCTGGGCAGTGATGTGTGTGCACTTGTTTCACAATTGACCATCAGTCCTGGTCAGCTGGAGGGGAAGCCAAGGGCCGGGTTGTGCTCTTTGTGTTCAGTGGGTGCTGGGAAAGGTGCTGCTCTATTGGTGTTGATCTGTTTTACCATTCACACCAGTGAGGTATCTGCACGTGGTCTTGAATGGGATCTGCCTCTTTGGAAGACAAACTACGTCTCTGGTAGCTTCTCATGGGTACAGTGGTCACATCCACTGGGCTGAGACAAGAGAAACCTCCCAGGAATGAGAGAGAGTCCTCCCAATTCAGCTTCAGCTCTTCTACAAGGACACATTACCTGGGAGGAACACGGGCTGGATACAGCATGCGCAGAGGACAGTGTTGCACCTACACAACCATACAGCCCGTTAACACCCCACGTGCTCCTGAGCTGCTCCCCTGAACACAGCCTACCAGCCCTGCCCACTCCCACCTGACCTGGCCTGCACATGTCTCTCAGCGTGGGCTCCACAGCACTGCAGAAGGCACTGGGGCATCTCCTTCCATGCCCGGCCATGTGGACACTGTCCATCCACATGTCCTACCTGTGCCCGCTGGCGCTTGTGCGGGCCGGGGCACTCACACCGTGCCTTGCCCCCTCTCCTGCAGCCCAGAGACCTGCACACAGTGCACACGGTCCCACACCTCCTGCCCTGGCCCTTCTCTGCTCTCTGAGAGTCTGTCCCCACACTGTGCCCATCCCAGAGCTCTGGACCCCACTGTTCCCCTCGCAGTGTCCCAAGTGCCAGCCCCCAGTGCCCTGACTGCGCTGGCCATGCACTGCCCAGCACGCACTGCCCGTTCCAGAGCACAGGCAGCGAGCTGAGTGCAGTACAAATCCCTTAAAGAATACGGGGTCCCTTGCCTTCATCGGGTCTTCTTCTGCCCAAAGAGCAGCAGAGTCTTTACAGCGTTAGCTCAATTCGCTACCATGGTGGCTCCAAACTCTAGGAGGAGATTCTTCTCTTAGAAGACAACACATGAAAATTGCCCACACACGTGAAGGAAGAAATCGCTCCGTTCAAACAGCTGCCCACACTTTCCGTTGAGCTTCTTTGTTCTCAGTAGAACTGAGCTGGCAGAGATTTTCTTCTTCCTCCACAGAGTTCTCAGAAGCGTAAGCTCCCAACTGCACCCTGTGTTTGCTGTTGGCTGGTCTGTCTCCAGCAGTGCAATGGCATTACACAGCCACGTTCCTCACTCACACAGTCATTTTTCCCATTCCACCTTAAACGCACACATAACCTAAAGCTACGTAAGAATTTAAGGGCTCTCCTATTCAAGAGGAGTGGAAATTACTCTAAATTAGGCACCTAGTCAATAGAAATTAAAGAGCATCTTAGTAACACGAGAGAGTTACACCAGCTGCTATGTCTTACAACCCTGTCCAGCCCTAGGGGATGCTACTGACACTTCCACTCTCTTCACCCACAGGGTTTCTCATCTGGCTCCTGCACAAAGAAGAGAATAGCTCCCTCGTTTGAAAGAAAATCTTATTAGACAGCCTATTTTCCAGAATGAAATTCCAGAAGCAGCCAAAAACCCATCCCTATGTGATACATTAAGACAGATTAAAAAGGAAGCAGCAAAGTCTGCATGAAAAAAGCAAGGAAATTTCCTTTGGTACATCACTAAATTCTCTTCCAAACAACTACAAGAACTGCTGCTCAGGTGATCATTTTCATAACGTGTGCCTTCCTGGCTCTAAACTTACTAAGTTTCATGGTTCTCTGTAAATAATAGTGATGGGCGAGTAAGAACAGTCAATTCCTGACTGAGTCAGTGCTGCCCACTGTTTTATTAACACTGGCAATTCTCAGGAAACAGGAATTCTAGCCATGTTTTGTAGGCAACCTGCTGAGGTTTACTCCAGCAGCTTCAGAAGGCTGAAGATAAGAATTACCTTTGTATCAAAAGTTTTCCAGAGCTGTGCCAACCCCGACGCTGAACAGTTCTGCCCTCATCAATCACTTGTCTGCTGCTCTGGGTGAGGGAAATCTCACAGGAAACAAGTACAGGGCAAAAAGCAGTCAAGGAGAGTTGCTAGGCGTTGCCACAAGTTCTAAGCCGAGTTTTTTGTAAACATGGAGAAGAAAAGATTAGCAGACAGCATTACTGTCTCAGTCAAGTTGTCTCAAATCAGTCTAATTTATTTCTAAAATATAGACATTGACTTTGAATAGGAACAGTAGGAAGCAAGTGCTTGTTAAGAACATAAAGAAATGTGACTACACAACATTAACAATTATTGTTGTAAGCCAGGGGAGGGAGAGAATCTAGGGAAAAAATCAAATAAAAAATGATGTAGCAGGGGCAGAACTCCCTCCCTGGAAAGCAATTCTGAGAGTTATATCAAACAAAAGGGTTATTACAAAGGGATTTCATTCTACTCAATGTTTGCATGAGCAAAGTTGATGCGGAATGAAAAACACGTTTATGAAATATGCCAAAGATGGAAAGCCAGGGACGACAAAATTAAAATGCAAACCACTTTTACTAATTAAAGAAACTGACTGAAGAGGAATGAAATCCAGAGGGGATGAGCACAGAACTCGTATAAAAAGGCAATGGGAAATATAAGTGGCAGTCTTTAAGAACATGAATAGTGTCTAAATCCCAAGCGGAACAGCCCACGTCAGGCAACTGCAAAACAGACAAACATCACTCACATGGATAACCACAAGCACAGCTTTCAGAATAAGTAAAATACTCTTTTTTTTGCTCCACTCTGCACTACAGTTATAGATTAAATCATATACCCCCACTGAGCATCTTATTTCAAGAAAAGAACTGACACAAACGCAAAGAGGAGGGACATTAAGAATGGCCTCCAATAAATGCAGAATGGGCTGGATTTAGTTCCTTTTTAAGAAGGGAAGGTTGAAAAAGGACTTGCAAAGAATCAAAATACCTAGTAGGCTACTGCAGAGAAAAGGGGATTGATTTGTTATCAGTTTCTCAAAAGACAGAATCAGCAATAGCCTTAAAATGGAAGTTCATAAGATTCGCACGAGGCACTGGAAGGAGGCAGCACCACTTTCCAATAACAAGGACCATGAAAGCCTTGAGCAGATTACCCAGGTTCTTTGAAAGCATCCAACAATGAAGACAGTTAAGGAAGGAAAAAACCCACACTGTCGGTAGCAGGACCTCAGGAAATTGTTAAATCCTTGTTGCTCCTTACATTTATTAAAAAAAAACCCAACCAACCAACCAAGAAAACCTATACAGAGCTTACTGGTTCTAACATTCATTTCAGTAGAACATACCAATGTAATGAAGAAAACTGGATGGTTCGTCTCAGGAAGATGTGGCAACAGGAGGTTGCTGTCAAAAGGGAACAGGTAAACCAATCACTTAAGCTGGTTTGCTCTCATAAAAGCACCAAATCAGGTATGGAAAGGCACCAAATGTATTCTGCCCTGATGAGGACTTGGCCCTCCAGGACATCATCCCTGCTCCCACAGGATACTGTTGGTAGCAGGCCCTCAGGAAATTGTTAAATCCTTGTTGCTCCTTACATTTATTGCATTTATTTATACGATTTATACTTCCATAGAATAACAGAGCACACAGCGAGTTAAACAGACACGAGGAAGTGGAGTGTATAATGGAAGCAAATTAATGAAAATCAATATTTTCAAAGACTAAACTGCACTGATAATAAAGCTCATGGGGTTTAGAGAATTACACTGGTTTCACTGGTTTTAACAGGAAATTAGCACTTTCAATGCAGTGTTCTTTCACATGCGCGGATTTAAAAGATTACCTTCCTAGTTTAATCAAACTTGTAATAAATAATAATGAGTAATTATTAGTGATATTGCAGGCACACCAGCAAGAGAGAAAATGCACCTTGAGTAGGACTTCTAAGGTCCCCTCTCAACCCCTCACACACAGACTGCAGAGCCAAAGCAAGCCCTACCTCACACACCAAGTTTTACCTGGTCACCTAACAGAGGCAGACAATCAGTTTGGGCAAAGTCTCTGCAACACTAGGTGTGGAATTCTTCTCCTCTAGTTTCAGACATCAGGTCCCAATTAGCCATTCCAGTCTTCCCTTGTCATCGCTGAAAGGAAGAACTGCTGCTCCAGAAGACAAGTCATCAGGTCTCAGACCTGTCTTAGGCCTTCCAAAGGACTGCCTGTATTACTCTCTTTCTCCCCACTGTCTACGGAGGCAGCCTAACATCACTCACTCACACTTGAGTCCAGCTCTTCCCTGGCATCCCAAGTTGGACATCTAACAACTTTTCTCTTCCCTTTCTTTCCTCAAGCAACATTGGCTAAGTCTTCACAGTCACAGCTTCTTCGCGCCTCTGAAGGAAAGCCAAGGTCCAGAGGTGGAGCTGCATCATCAATAACCATCATCAACTTCAATGACTTCCAGAGAGGGCAAAGCAAATGCACAAAAGACTCTTCTTAAAAAAAAACAGCAAAACACAGGACTCCACACCAGCCTGAGTTATTGTTCTGTTGTAACTGTCATTTGTGTAAGGCCAATAACCCAAGCTGTAGCCATGATGCACAGCAATCACTCTGCTGTTAAATGTATGGTGGGATCCATGCTGCTGATGCAAGAACTTCCACATGAACCTAACGACATCTTCATGGGAAAAGTCCCACTGCTTTAATACTACTAATGATTTGCAATGTTCAGCTGAAAAATGTGCTAATAAGAAGTTAATTTAAAACTGCATCAGCTGCCAACCCTGCTCAGTGCCCTCACTATTCAGGCAACAACTTCTGCAGAAGTGAAAGCTATACATGAATGAGAAAAATTAACAGCCTGGCTCTGTAAACACTTAAGCAGGTATTTCAGCAGAACATTTCACAGCCTGAAAATTAAAACGTTTGCAGAAATAAAGTATAAAAGCTGTTGGTTTGGCTTTGTGGGTTTAAGTAATGTTGTTGAAAAAGAATAACTCTTTTGCTTAACAAAAAAAGGTAGTTCTACAATTTCACAATAGCATCCACACACTGACAACAAACAGTTTTTCAGACTGAAGTACTGAAGCTGGGACTAGGGCACAGGACAGTTCGTGCCACTAAGTCACAGAGAATAAAGGTCCAGTGACATCAAAATTAGAACTGGCACTTGGGCGTTAAAAAGTTCAACCTGTGGTGTCACAGCAGCAATTTCTGCTCTTGTGCTCCTTCTTGGGACCTGAGATTTCCAATCATCAACATCGGGAACAAGAAAAGCCCAGACAAAGTCTCTTCCAAACCCTGATGAGGTTTCAGAAGTAAACCATTGTTAAACACACTGCCCAGGACAGACAAAGACCCCAGGGTGAGGTGGGGTACTGCTTCACACACCTTCTGAAACCCTCAGGACCATCACCCACTCCCTCCTTTCCCTACCGCCCAGTCCCTTCCCCCAGGAATTTTAACTGCTTTGTTCTGAACTCTTCTGGAGACCCACATTAAAAGGTAGGACTCCATCTAACTTACTTACAACAAAACAGCAAAGAAAATACCTCTTGTATTTCACACAGTAACACAGTGTGGCTTGTTCTGTTTTGCTTTAGCTACACAAGGCTTTACCTGAAATAAATTTCACTTAAGAGTCACAGAATAGTTTAGGTTGGAAGAGGTCATCTCTGGAGGTCATCTCATTCTACTTGTGTATAAAGCAGGACCAGCTTCAAAGTTACCTGAGGGTTGTTCAGCACTCCAACCGGTCAAGAGTCACAGCCATACAGAGGAGAAAGTGTAATCCCAAGAGTCACCACGCGCTGAAATCCATCTGGAAATTAGAAAAGAGAAATATGCAAAAGCTCTTAGAAGGAAGATAACGCGTTTCTTCCTGATGAGTAATCAGAGCTGCATCTTAAGCAATGGACCAGGTTGCCCAGAGAGGTTGTGCAGATGCCAGCCTTGAGTTTTTTCACAACTTGTCTGGACCTCAGAGCTGACCCTGCTCTGAGCAGGAGGTTGGACTGGACACCTCCTGAGGTCGCTTTCAACTTCACTTTCCCTGTCTGTGATCCTAAGTTTTAAGCACCTAATAACACAGTAATCCTAAATGGGAGGGAGAGAGATGTCTTGGCAGGGAGACTCTTTCTGTCTCATGGAGATCTCTGAATTGCCTTGACTTGCTGCAGCTGCCGGTGGTGGTTGCAGCCTTGAAGCCACCTTATCTTTTGATTTACTCTGGTTCAGGAGGCCTTGTTCTGACTAAGTAGGGACAGTTCAGCAAACCCGGGTGGAAACACACAGCTTGCAGCCTAAGGCTTCGGCAGACGCAGCCACTCACGCTAAGGAGTAAAGCTGAGCAAAGAGCGCCCTGAAGCACACAGCGTTCTATCTCTAAGTGATTCATTCTACGCAAACATGCTTACCTACGCTCAACAGCTAGTATCTCTCAACAGCACAGAGTGACGAAAAATGGGTGATAAATACACAGACACGGGGAAGGAGCTTAGGAAGTTTCAGTTTGGGCTGAAGGAACAGTAAAAAGCAACTGCTTAGGAACTCCTCTAGCCACAAAAGGATTGCTGGGTTAGGGCTGTCGGGTTTCTTTGATGCTCAGCATCAAACAGCTAAAGCCTGTGCTGTGCAGACCAAACAGAGCGCGAGTTCTGTGCAGCACATCACGTGCATCTGAGCTTTGCTATGGAGTGGCGGAAGCTTCCGTCACCAGCTCATCACCTGGTTTATACTGGTTTGCAGTGATCTACCCTGGTTACACTGGTGTTGAATGGTCTATGCTGGTTATACCAGAATGGTCTATGCTGGATTTTACTGGTCTGCAATGATCCACACTGGTTATACTGAAATTTAGTGGTCAATACTGATATTCAGTGACCTATACTGGTTACACTGGTGTGTGCTGGACTATACCAGTTATACTGCTCTGCAATGGTCTATGCTGGTCATGCTGATCTTAATAGTCTGTACTGGTTTCTAATGGTGTACAGTGGTATATACTTGTTTATACAGGTCTGCAATGATCTACACTGGTTTGCACTGGTCCACAATGGTCTATACTGGTTATACTGGTCTGCATGATCTGTACTGGTTGCAATGGTGTGCAAAGTTTTATACAGTTTCTACTGGTGTGCAATGGTCTGTACTGGTTATACTGGATTATACTGCTCTGTACTGGGTAGACTGGTCTTTAATGGTCTATACTGATCTTCAATGGTCTCTACCATACTGGTTTATGCTGGTGTGCCCTATTTCATACGTGTCCCCACCACCAGCCGGTTTCTGGTGGCCGTGTCCCCACCACCGGCCTGTTGCTGGGGGCCAGGTCCTGTGATGTCACAGGCGGGTGCCACGCCCTCGTGGGGCCGGGTCCAAACTGGGAGCAGCTCCCTGCTGGTTGTCACTGTCTTGGGGCCACCCACCAGTATGAACTGGTCCAGGATGGAGTTCTGGGATGGGCTGCAGCCCGTCTTCACCATGCCCAGTATCACTGCCGCAGGTATGGGTGTCCCTCCCAGTTAGAACCAGTACTGAACTGGAGTGAACTCCAATGTTGGCCCCAGAGCTTGCTACTGGGACCAGTTTTGTTGGATTGCTGGGAGCCTGGGGAGCACGTTGAGGGAGCGGTAGCCACTTTCTGTGTCCCGGTAGCCACATTTTGTGTCCCAGTAGGTAGCTACCTTTCCTATCCCGGTAACCACCTGTGCTGCCCCAGCAGCCACCTGTGGTGCCCGGGGGGGTCTGTTGGTGGCCCCGGGCGTCACGTCTCCTCATGTCCCCGCAGAGCGCGTGGCCGTCTGGGCCGCAGTGGCCGCCCATCTCCGCCAGCAGCTCCTGCTGCACAAGGTGGGTCAACCCCCAGCCTCCCCCTGGGGACCACCCCGGGCTCTGAAGGACCAGCTGTGGGTGGGGCCACCTCCGGGCCACCTCCTCATCCTCCTCTTCTCCAGGGCGTCCGAATTCCCACCCTTGGCTCCTTCGAGGTCACCCCTAGGCAGCTCCAGGTTGGGGATGGCGTGGTGACCGTCCCCAGCCCCACGTTCCGCTTGGCCAGCAACCTGGTGAGCACCCATAACTTGGTGGACAACGCGGACTACCTGCCAGGTATGACACCCTGTTGACCCCGGCGCCAAGCTTCCTGACGATGTCACCGCAAGAAGACGCGTCCCTGAGGGAAGGGGCATTGGCTGAGGGTCTCCCATCGTCCTTCTTCCAGGCAACAAGGAGCTGGAGCCCCTCAAATACTCCCCTGTGGCCACAGCCACCGGCATGTCCCGGCGGAAGGTGGTGATGTGCGTGGAAGGCACCACCGCACTCTTCTCCCAGTGCCTGGCCAAGGGGGAGAACGTCGCCTTGGTCCTGAGGGACCTTGGGGTGCTACTGCTTGAAGGCACCAAGGTCACCATGAAGTTCTACCAGGGCTTCCTGGAGAGCTTGGCTGGTGAGGAGAACTTGGCCAGAGGCCTTCTCCAGGTGAGCACTCTGGTCACGCAGGTCCATGGTGGTGGACCAGAGCTGGTGGCCGGTGGCTGCCCGGGTGAGAGTTACGGTTGTGGTCATTTGGAGAACGTCCCATCACCTCTGGTCTCCTCCATCTCCATGGCAGGTTCCCCAGCTGCTGGACACAGCGGTGGCCCCCACGGTGGCTGTGGCCTCGTTGACATTCTCTGGTCGTGTCATCGTCTTTCCCGAGTGAGTGTGGCTGGAGGGCATCTGCTCTGGGCCCCCTTGGGGGTCCCACCAAGGAGGGTGGGGGGGTAACTGGCCAAGTGACATGGCCCCAGCCCAGGCCAGATCCTGGGAGCTAAGCTGGTGGGACAGAGGTGACTGTGCTGGTGGCCTCCACCTTTTTGCTGGGTCACCCCCGTCTCCCAGGACGTCCCTCGGCGGGGGGGGGGGGGGGGGGGGGGGGCGGGAACACACGACATGGACGAACTCGGGGAGAAAAGGTGGGGTTTTGGGTGCAACGCCCACCACGAAGATCACCTTGGGGCCACCTCCTCGTCTCCAGGTTTCAGATGATGTTGGTGCCCAAACCGCCACCCAGGGACCTTCCCGACACCTTGAGGAACGTCCTCATTGAGAAGAAGGAGGGAGACGCTTCACCACCTCCCAGGAGAGGGAGGAGGGGGAGGGGCAGAAAAGGCATCGCTCCTTCCACAGAAGGTAAAGCCACAGGTGAGGTCACCTGGTGGGGACAATCCCTAGCGAGGAGCTTCAGAAGATCACTGACATTGGCTGAGGTTCCATCAGACCTCCAGGACCTGCAGTGCTGGGTCCAGGTCCAGAGGCCTCAGCAGAGGAGGGACAGGGAGCTGTTGGAACGGGGCCAGAAGATGCTCCAAGGGCTGGAACCCTTCTGGTGGGAGCCTGGGTTGGGAGAGTTGAGGTTCTTCAGCCTGGAGAAGAAAAGGCTCCTGAGAGACCTTCTTGGGACCTCCTGGTGTTTAAAGGAGGTCTCCAGAAAGGCTTTGGAGGAGGGTTTGGAGTAATGGGAACAGGGGTGGTGGCTTCAAACTGGAAGGGGTTGGAATTTATTCCCTCTGAGGGTGGCGAGACCCAAGAGCAGGTTCCTCAGAGAAGCTCTGGCTGCTCCATCACTGCTGGGGGTCAAGACCAATTTGGACAGGGGCTTGGAGCAACCCAGTCTACTGGGAGGTGTTCGATCCATGGGTGGAATGAGATGATCTTTCAGGTCCTTTCCAACCCACGCGATGATTCGATGACATCATCCAGCTTGGGAAAGACCTTCGAAAGGCCATCTGCTGCCAACAGCTCCTGGGCTTCCCCCAACCCCAGGGCCAAGCCAGAACATGTTGAGCCAAGGGCCCCCCCACCCATGGAAATGACCCCTCCAGGAGAGTGCCCCCTCCCCCCAGCACCACCCCGCTCCCTCGTGCTGGTGTCACCCGACGAGGTGTCACCCAACGAAGTGTCTCCTCCCCAGCTCCAGAGGGTGTTGATGAGCAGGCCCTGGGGGGGCCCTTCCAGCCTCCCTCATTATGAAGCCCCCGAGCACCAGGAAGCCAAGGAGCTGGAGAGGAGGAGGAAGATAAGCAAGATGGTTTGGATCAGGTGAGGATGGAAGTCCAGAGGTGGCTTCTGATGGCCACGTGTCACCAGAAGACCCATCTCAAGGGGTTCCTCTTCTGGCCTGTGCTTGGGGACAACTGGTTGTCACCAAAGGTCCTATCTCAGGGGGGTTTCCTTGATGGCTGCTCCCAGGGGAGGGCAGGATGTCACCCCACATGCATTGTGACCTCAGGTGGACCTCTCCCATTGTGTCCTTCCAGGAAGTGGCTGGAGAGCTCCAAGGAAGTCCCTGGAGAAGATCTGTCCATGAGTCACCAACCTGATGGCCAAGGAGCATCTTCCCGGGGTAGACCTCAGGTGCCCAAATGTCCAGGGAAGGGCTGTGGAAGAGGCAGGAAGAATGTTGCTGATGATGCCCAAGTGCCATCAACGAGCTGCAGGAAGCCTGAGAAGGCCACCTATAAGATGTTTGTTCCACAGCCACCACCCCAAGCTGAGGCCACCCAACTCTTGAGGACAAGGCCTGAGATGTTCTGGTCAGTGCTGAAGGAACCTCAGATGACCATCTTGGCCGGGTACAACTGGGAACCTTCCCTTTTGTTGCCACCACCACCTCCACCAGCAGCTCCATCTTCCAGGGCCACTCCAAGCCACTTGCTGAAGGCCCGAGAAGTGGTCTCCAAGATGCAGTGGCCTTGGCTGGAGTGATGAAGAGCCATCAGCCGAGGGGGGGAAGGGGGAGGGATGGGAGGTGGGGGGTGTCCCACGGGTGGGCAAAGTTGTGGTCCCCAAAGCTGCAGTGGTGGTTGGGAAGAGTTGTCGTCTTCTCGGGGCCACCAGGAGCTTAGGGCTGAGCTGGATGAAGCTGCGGAGGAGAAGCTGGGGAAGAGACACGACTTCCAAAGGTCCTTCACCAGAGGTTAGACAGGCAGCCATGGCCCAGCACGGTCAGCTCAAGGACCTCCTCCAGGGACCCTGGAGAACCTTTTCCACCTGAGGCACCTTTTCCACCTTGAGGAACCTTCTTGAGGGACCTTGAGGGACCTTTTCCACTTGAGGGACCTTGAGGAACTTTCCCACCGTGAGGAACCTTTTCCATGGTCACTTCCAAAGCTACAAGAAGGTTCCTTTGAAGACACTCCCACCCCCAGTTCTGAGAGGGGCAGGAGAAGCCAATGTGGTGAAGATCTGACCGTCTCTGGAGGACTCGAGTTGACACCTGGCAAGGTGTGGAAGGCTCTAGAAGGTTTCATCTCCCACCTGCTTTGGACGATGAGGAAACATTTTGGTGGTGACCCTCCAAGACCACGGCCTTCAACTGCTTCTCAACCGCTTCTCAGCTGCTGATGACACTGACTGTTGGGGAATGGCTAGAAAACAAGGGCCTTGTATCTTTAAAGGAAATGCTTGCTGAAGCTCAGCAAGAGTAACAGAATGTGGCAAGGTCAGTATGTTCTTCTGCTTGTGAGCTGTACGATAAAAGAATGTAGTGATTGAAGGACTACGGATGTGGGCTGTAGCTATCACTGCAAAAGGGAGTTTGGATTATGTATTCTTTAAGCAATAACCAATGAATAACGGACAAGTGTACTTCTAATAAGGTGACAGTATAAAAGCACCCTTCTGATCTAATAAACGAAGTCTTGCTTATCAATCATACTGGTTGTCGCGCATTTCTTCCCTCGCCGTTCAACAACTGACCCCCAAGCCTGGGGGGGGTGGAGGAACCTCTGGAGAACATCTGGTGCCACCCCCCAGCTCCAGCAGCATCACCCAGACCAGGGAGCCCAGCGTCGCGCTGTCTGGGTGGGGGCCCACCAGAGAAGGAGACTCCACAGCCTCTCGCCGGGGGTCCTGAAGGTGCTTCAGCGTCACCTCTGGGGTGGGGGGTTGGAGGAGATGACTGTCAGAGATGGTGACGAGGGCGGTGCAGTGTGTGCCTCAACCTGGCTGCGTCAGTGGGGACAGACTGCAAACCACCAACTGGACAAGGGCTGGTCCGAGATGGCGCCGTCTCAGTGTGGAAACTGCAACCCCACTCCTACGCATGAGCCCAGACCCGGGGCCTGGAAGACCGAGGGGTCTGGAGACCCCTGCAGAGCCCCCGAGAACCCTCAGAGACGGTGCTGGGCATGCGTGCCACCCCAGGTTGGGGGGATAAGCAGAGTGGTCCCCGAGAAAAGAACAGGAGCCACCAACATCGGACGGAATGTTCTCCCACTGGAGCTGAAAGCACATGGGGCTGACAGGACGCCGCAGACCCGTGGGGGTAGCTCTTGAACCGACCCTTATCTCCCTGCCTTTCCTTTCTCTCTTTCTCTCTCTGCTCTGACAACTTTGTGTCGGGCAAATAAAGTCACCTGGCACTTGACTCCATTTTGAGTCTGAATTCTGTCCCCGAGAACAAGAGCAAAATCTCGCTCTGGGCTGTGACCGGTGCGTGACAGTGACCTCACAAGGTTCCCCCCAACCCAACCCAACCCAACCCAACCTGGGATTCTGTGGAAGTACAAACTGGGAAGGTAACAATCACCTGGCTGGAAGGTCCTTTAGATGTTGCGGGTGAGGAGCCCCCGACCCAGGTTGCCCCTCCCCCCCCATCTCCGGCCCCTCCCCACCACATCCAGCTCTCTTCCCAGTACTGCCTCCAGCTCCACCATCAGCTGGGGAAGGGCTCTATGGGTTCTGTAGGGAGCTATAGGAGCTCTATGGGGACTATAGGGGTCTACAGGGTGTCTATGGGGTGTAGAGTGGCTCCATGGGGTCTATAGGGTTCTACAGTGGCTCAACTGGGTCTATAGAGAGTCTATAGGGGTCTGGAGGGGGCTATAGGGGACTATAGGTGGTCTATAGGGGCTCTATGGATTCTGTAGGGGGCTCTAGGGGCACTATGTGGGTTTTAGGGATCTATAGGGGGTTTATGGAGTCTACAGGGGCTCTATGGG
>JANVCC010010061.1:0-12236 GCA_025345505.1 Todiramphus chloris collaris | reverse complement strand
TTGACAGGCGGCCCAGGCCAGGCCAGGGCAGCTACCACGTCGGCTCTAGCATTACCAAGGGCGAGCCCCATCAGTGTTTGATGACTCCTGATGTGTGTAACAAAATGGGGCTCTGTCCCTTGATTTAAGAGCTGTAACAAAGTTCGAAACAAATGGGATAGATCTGGGTTATGTAATTCCCTGAGCAGCGAGCGCTCTAATCTCTGAACAACGCCTACCACATACAGGGAATCAGACAGCACATTAATTGCCTCTTGATGCCAACATTGAAAAGTCCATACTACTGCAAGCAATTCCAAGGTCTGCACTGAACTCCCAGGCGGTCCCACAATTACATGGTCCTGCCAGTGGCCACCCTGTTGGCAGGAGATAGCGGCCTTTCTTTCTTTTTTGCTGGATCAGTAAACACAGTAAGACCTATTACTGGTGTTTCTGATCTTATAGGCACTTCTTCAAAGCAGTGGTTACTTAGTATTGTAAACATTTTATGAGATGGATAAACGTTGCTTACTTCCCCAGTAAAATCAGCCATAGCGCTCTGCAAATCTAATGACACCCTAAAGAGCCATTCTAGGTAGTCCTGGACTACTGGCATTAAAATTCCTCCCGGTTCCACACCTGCAATCTCAATGCACCTCGATCGCCCCTTAATGATTAAGTGGGAGAAGATTTCCGGCCTAGTAGCTACGGTCTTTCTCAGTTTAGCTGACAAGAAAACCCATTCCAGAATACAGAGGGTCTTGGTTCTGGTTGTTCCGTTGCATTAAGATTGCAAAGGGATGCTTTGTATCCCGAGAGGGATTAATCAATGCCAATAGTATAGGTAGTGTATCCTGATATCTTGCTGCTTTTGCTTTTGATATCTTTTCCTCTATAATTGTCAGAGCCTGTTGTTGATTAGCATTCAATCGACGTTCATCCCCTACTTGTGTAGTAGTGCCTAATAGCTCTAACAAAGGCTGAAGGTCCTCATTAGTGATTCCACACAAATGTCGTACCCATTGAATGTCCCCTACCAATTTTTGCGCATCATTAAATTCTTTATGCCTGTCTTAATTTTGATTTTTTGCGGCCTGACTTCTCCCGCAGTGATCACCCACCCTAGATAGTTCCAGGGCGCTTGTTTCTGAATCTTTTCTGGCACTATTTTTAACCCTCATTTCCCAATATTTGCTCTGCCTCTGTTAGCAACTCATCTACATTAAATTTTGAACCTGCGGCCTTGGTATCATCCATGTAATGGTGTACTGGCAAATGAGGATACCATACTCTAAAAGGTTTTAAAGGCCATGCTACAAAAAGTTGGCACATAGTAGAAGAATTTTTCATTCCTTGGGGTAGAACTACCCATTGACATCATTCAGCAGGAGCAGCCTTATTAATTGATGGTACTGTAAATGCAAACTTTTCACAATCGTCAGGATGCAATGTAAAAAAGCAGTCTTTGAAATCAATTATCAAAATGTCCCAGTCTTTAGGGAACATGACAGGTGATGGTAGACCTGGTTGTAGAGGACCCATTTCCTGCACTACTGCATTTACTCCCCTGAGATCATGCAAAAGATTCCATTTTCCGTTTTTCTTTGGAATGGTAAAAATAGGTGTGTTCCAGGGACTCGTGGATGGCACAATCTGTCCAGCATCTAGTTGTTCTCTCACTAAAGCTGGTATTATTAACAGCCTTGCTTGCTTCAGTGGCCACTGATCAATCCAAACAGGTTTTTCGGATTTCCAGTGGATTTTTTGGACTGGCTGTTCGTCAGTGACCGCTGCTAAAACCAGCCTGTTATGATTCGAGTACCCATTTGGCTCAATAAATCTTGCCCAATTAATGCAATGGGCACTTGCATTACATATGGCCTTGTGGAGACTGTCATCCCATCCCGAAAACTGAGACACACCGGTGCTTTGCTTATAGAAGTAGCCTGAACACCCCCCACCCCCCCAATAATGCCTGTGGCCACTGCTACTGTGGGCCACTGCCATGGCCAACGGCCAAGAGGAATGATTGTTACATCAGCCCCAGTGTCGATCGTCATCTTTAGCTGAAAAGATTCTCCTCCAGGTCCTGAGATGCTGACAGATTCCTCTGGTTTTCCCTTGGCGATGTCCATAGCAAACAACACCGAGGGGGCTCCAGAGGATCCAAAACCTGCATCTCCTCGGTGAGCCAGACCTGGCCGAGGAACCGCTGGCCGAAAAGGAATTAGTTGGGCTATCTTGCTTCCAGCTGGTACGGAAACTGGTGGGGTGGGGGTGTAAGCCATGATTTGTATTGTCCCTGTAAAGTCTGCATCAATAACTCCAGGCATTACAAATATGCCTTGTCATGAGGTAGAGGATCGGCCTAAAGGCAAAGCGCTCAATCCATTCCCGAGAGGCCCCTCTACAGTGGAGTCTACTGCTCGGACAGATTGATCCATCCGTGCGAGGTCTGCTGCTGTTGCCACGTCCACGCCGGCACTTCCTGCAGTGTCGGAGGTGGGGCGGTCCGAGCACCCCGTGTTTGTGTCTGGGCGCGGGGGCTGTCACGCTCTGGGAAAAGGGTCCCTGATGTCGGCCCTTCCTGCACGCAGCTGCACCGTGTCCCTTTCTCCCACAATTCTCACATGCTTTCAATTCTTTCCCTCCTTTCTGATTTAAAATGTCCAGCCTTACCACAGCTGAAACACTTCTCATCTGCTTTGCTTCCACCATTCTGGTTTGGAACTAACGGACGTCCTGCTGCGGCCACTGCAGGCGCAACGTACGCAGCTTTACCTTGTTCTGCCATTCTCTCTGCTGCGTCCAACATTTGCCCTGCAGAAGCCCCTTTTTGGCAAAGTACATAAAATGCGCTTTGTTTTAGCACTGTCATTTTCAAAAGCTAGCAAACCAAAAAGGTTGTGCTTCATGGCGCCTCCTAAATCAGGATGTCCCTGAATAGCCGTAATCAATACGTCTAAAAATTCTGAATATGTCTCAGTCTCTCCCTGTTTAATCTGTGTAAAAGCAGGTGAAGCTTGTGAAGGGTCAGGTACAGTTTGCAGTGCTTTCAGAGCTAGACCCTGAGATAACTGTAAGAGTTCCACTCCCCGTTGAGCCTGCCATATAGCATTAGTAAACTGACCCGTTCCCTGCAGCATTTGAGGTGTTACTGCAAACAACAGATGGATTTGCTGCCGAGGCTGAGCAGCTGCATTTTCACAAAGAGCAGTCCATTTGTGGTAAAAATGCAGTTGTTGAGAAGGTGTTAAAATGATGTTAACGATAATTTTTAGTATCATTTGGTACGTTAAGCTGCGATGTAAACATATGTTGCAAAATGGCCTGAGTGAAGGGGGATTTTAGCCGTGTTGAGTAATTGCAGTTTTATCTTCTTTTAACATTTTCCAGTCCAAAGGGCCCCACGGCAGAGCCTGACCTGGCACTTGGATGACAGGGAAGGCAGACACTGGTATAACTTCTCCCTCAATAAGAGCATCACGAACAATTCCTCGCCACCTCTGAGTCGGATCCCTGGAGGGATAACCCGTCCCACAACCCCCCCCGGTTCCCAATGGTGCACTGGTGCTACAGGTAAGGGTGGTGGGGGTGCAAAGGGATTAGTTTGTGGAAAGAGAGGTGCTGGATTAGGGGGAGGTAAAGGCACATTAAAGGATACTTTAGTGGAGTCTTCTGATGCTTTTGCCGGTGTTTTCACCCTATCAGTGGCCAGCTGGTCCAGCTGTGCTAGCAGCTGTTTAAATTGCTCATGTTCCAGCCCTCCCCACCCCGACCTGGGTGTGGAGGGGGTGGACGCTGGCAACGGGGGAAGCAGTGCTTTAATGTCCTTTTCTTCTTCACCCCCAGAGTCCTCTTCCGAAACATTATTGGGGGTATCATGTTTGAAGGGGAAGTTTTCTTAACTTCCTCCTCTTGTTTAGCTTTCTTAGCCACTTTAGGGATGGCCCCCGCTTCAGGATGGGCGTCAAGCGGCGACGCAGGGCGGGGTGGAACGTGAGTGACTCCGGAGCTCCCGGAGAGGAGAACAGGAAGTCGGAAGCTGATCCGAGACCTCCACCCTCCTCCCTCATGCTCGGTGCCGTAGCCACATACGCAGCTGCAGCACGCTCACTTTTCATCGATGAAATTGTGTCTCTAATTAGCCACCAGAGTGTGGCAAAACTCTGAGCCTCCTCTGACCCAGTGGACATTTCATCCTATAGGGAGGTTCCTATTGCCTCCCAAGTGTCCAGCTCAAATGCTGTTTCCACGCTGGGTGCCAAATCCCTTCCCTTCGCCCATTGCAACAACCGGCGAAGTTCAATATCTCTCTTTGAGAGAATATGTTGGAGGAGCTTCAAAACCGCTTCTTCTTCTTTTGTAAGCGAACTCCCCATCTCCACTGGCAATTTTCCTGACTACTTTAGGAGTATCTGTTTTATCATCCCAAGCACTGCACTCCTTCACTCTGAACTGCTTCCCTGCTCATAGTAGTGTGTGGTGGGTTGACCCCGGAACGGCACCAGGCGCCCACCAAGCCCTTCTATCACTCCCCCCGACCCCCTTCAGCACGGCACGCAGGGAGAGAATGAGACGCAAAGCACAGGGGTGTGGGTTATGATAGACAAGATGTTATTCTCTACTTCCCGTCCACAGGCGATGTCGGGCCGAGTCCAGGAAGCAGGGCTCCAGGAACACGCAGCAGCCGCTTGGAGGACAAAGCCGAATGCCCCCCCATCCTCCTCCTGCCCTCTCCCTTTATAGTTGAGCTGACGTCATATGGTATGGAATAGCCCACTGGTCAGCTCAGGTTGGCTGTATCTTCTCCCCCATCCTGCCCCCCATCCTCTGGTGCCATGTGAGCACTGGCAGTGATAACACGGGTGTGTTCTCAACACCCTCCAGCTCCCAGTGCTGCAGCGTGAGGGCTGGATGGGGAAAAGCAGCTCAGCCAGACCCACTACACAGCGTTAGCACCCTTTTTCTCACTCCCTTTCCTTGGTTTACATTACAGCAATTTCTTGTAAGAGCTAGAATTGGCCTCCCAAAAATGTGCTTGTTCTCAAAGGCAAAAGTTTCTTGGGCAGTTTTTTGTTGAAAAGGACACAAGATCCTCAGTCATAACCAACTCCAAAGCAAGACCTCCAAAGCAAAGAGCAATCTCCATTTTGCTGCCAGTGCTCCCTTCCCAAATAACAAGTTGTGTCAACTTTTCCTGGGAGCAGCACAATTCTGCATCAGAAGGCATGCTCATAAACTTATATCTGATACTAATATTCAACATTGCTCACAAACTAGATTTGTGTGCTTATTTTCAGCCAAGAAATGAATTGGCTTGGGAAGTTCAAAATAAGTCTACTTTATTTTAAACTATCTGAGCATGAACCAGCAGAAATTCTAATGCTAAGGAGCAGTTTCTCATGCGTGTTTTTCCATTCTGATCATTCAAAAGCAGTTTTCTCTTAAAAGTTTTAACTCTGAATGTAATTTACATGCAACGAGCTGCATTAGTCTTTCATTCTGTTTGAGGCTATACGTGTACATAATTCAGGAGATTTAAAGTCATGGTTGCTGTAGAAACCATAATTACATTTCTTCTGAAATCATTAAAGATAACATAATTTCTGCAACTGCAGAATATTATGCAGGAGTAGGAAGATGGCAGCATGAAGCCACTTTACAGCTGAGCTCTAGCCATGCTCACATACAGCAGGAAATGCACAATGAAGGCATCTCCAAGGACTGTGAATAATGTAAGAAGCTCCAGTCCCACCTTAGACACAATTTGGCCAATTCTGTCTATTGCTTTGTAGTCACAATTTTCTTTCATTGAAAAGCCTTTTGGGGTGAGTTGATACACAGGCCCACTTAAACTTCCAGCAGGACTGGTTTTACTGGCTTTGCTCTAGTCAGGGAAGTACCTACAGCCTCCAAAGAGGATACAAATCAGATGGAGGAAAAACATATGCTGACGTTTCTTCATCTCACACTTTGCTTTCATGCAGGGATTCCCCTTCTCCTCCCAAACACATCATCATCCTCTGGGAAGCTGGACACAATCCCCGTTAGCAGATCTACCTGTCGGCGAAGGAAGACGCGGACACTCCTATGGTCATCCAGCCCGTCTCAATTTATTGCTAAGGCCAACACTCTTTTATACAGTTATTAATGAAGCTCATACATATTACAGAAAGCAAGCTCATTATTGGTTAGGCTATAAAAAGACAGCTATAAAAGTCAGACCTACCCAGCTACTTATCTTCATAGTTGTGCAGATGCCTTTGCAATCAGCACATCCTGCTCCCACGGTCAGCTTGTGTAGCTTCTGTTTCTTTCCCACAGCCTTGTCTGCTATCTACCAGCACATACACAGTGGGGCAAGGTCAAACCGATCTTGCCTCAGCCCTTATCAGCTTGTCCAGGGGGACAAGCTTCATACGGTCTCGATCTGACTCCTCAAGCCACTCTCTCACAAGGCTCTCTACACTTCCCCTGTTTTCTTTTTGCGCAAGCATATGCGATGCAAGCATTCTTTGCATACTTCGCTGTACCAAGCCTTGCACACAATTAAAAATACATGGCAAAAGCAGCAAGATCACTAAGATAACCCCAACAATAAGCATTCCAGTTTTAGCAATATCTTTCAGCCATGGGCTTAACCCCAAAGATGCAAGCCACGCGTCAAAAGGACTTTGCACTACAGTAATCTTAGAAGTATGTTCCTTTAACCACTGCAGCTGGGCATGAATGGATTCTCCGTGATTCGAGAGATTAAAGCAACACATGCCTTCAAATTCTTCGCATCCGTGCCCTTGAGCTAACAAAAGAAAATCTATTGCAGCACGATTTTGTAAAAGAGCATGTCTAAGGCTATCCATGTCTTGTGAAAGTTGTTCCAAAATCTCTGTGGTTACATTTGACTGTTTCGTTACCCAGCAAGCAAGTTTATTGAGTGTCGTTAAAGCGTGTGCAGTGCCTATATTTGGAAAAAGAGCTGCAAAAAATCTTGTGGCTTCACCCCAAAGCTCAACATTATCTTTACAATTAGGTGATAACTGAGTAGCAAAGCGTCGCTGACGGAAAGTAGTGGTATTATGCCTCAGCCTAACTATAGCTGATTTGTTTAATGCTAATAATGTTAATTGACCAAGATAACAGGGTCCTCCATGCGCATAGCGGGGAATACCATGCCATGCTCTATCCCCACAAATGAGGAAAACACCTTCAGGAAGGGCCAGCGCACTCTTGTTTGCCCACATTTTCACATGGCCATCACCCCATCCATAGGAGCGATACGGACCACACATTGCTGTCGCATTGGCAAATACATTGGCCGTAGGAGTTAACCATGTAATGTTACCCTCTATTTTCGGGCTTCCTAGAAAAACGCATCCGGTCTCATTTGCGCTGTAGTTTAGTCTACGACTTCCTAATAAATCTAACTCCTGAGGGTCCCAGGGAAGAGAGGTGTTTAGACCGGACAGTAATAACGCTGTGCAATGACTACTATTTTTCGCCATACTGCAATTGTTTCTAGAAAAAGATAAAAAGGCATTTCTATCAAAACCAGGCACTCCTATCAAACATGTTCAAAAAGGGTCAGTAGCCGAAGCAAGCGACAAGCAAAACGCAGAACTGTTCGTTTGATTAGCCCAGGTTACCCACAAGTTTTTTCGTGAATCAATCTTGTGTAAAAATCCCTCTACTTTCATTGTCAAGGTGGCTCCCATCATGCCTAAAATAATTAAACAGATCATCATTATTCACAGGAATAGTCTATTGTAGTGGGCTAAATTCAGCAAGTAGGGATGTAGGATCAGGGTCGACTTCTGTTGGATCCTCTGCTGATCTGGCGGCGTCAGGCGCTCCCACTGGTTGCTCGCGAAGGGCCGGTTTCACCCATCTAGCGGGAATCCACAATGTTCCTCCTTGACGAACGCATCCTCAATTCTCTGGGCTACACCTGCTACGTAAAGAGAGTCCGTCACCACATTAAGAGGTCCTTGCAGACGGCTCAGGGCCCATGTGACTGCCAACAGTTCTAAGGTCTGCAGGGTATCTTCTGGTTCGGCATCGAGTGTCTCCTCCTTCCACTGTACTCCTTCCTTCCATGTGATAGCTGCGCGCCTACTTTTTCTTCCAGCGTCAGTGAAAGCTGTAAGTCCATTTACTATGGGGCGCGTAACCCTGAGGGGTATAGTCACCCAATCCCATTCTTTTAGCCACTGTAGGTATTTCGGCTTGAGAGGCCCTGAAGTGACCGTGGATCCCGCGCTCAAAAGAGCGGACTGCAAAGATTCCGACTGTAGTATATACCAGTCAAGGGTCTCTTTACTCATAGGCAAGTATACCGTGCTTGGCTCAGTGCCTGCAATCTCCAATGTTCTTAGCCGGCCCCTGCGTATCAAGCCCGCAATTCCCTCAATTTTAGTAGTTATAGTTTTCTTTTCCTGTAGCGGCGGGGACAACCATTCCAGCACCCCCTCTATCTCCCCCGTTTTCTTTTGGGTTTGCGTGAGAGCTCCCAACAAGCTACCTGGAGTATTCCATACGACAAGGTCTATGGGGCGATCTAACCGGCGGCGGGACACATATCCCGTATTAATAAGATGGGTAATCTGCTGAATAGTCAGTTTCTGCTCGGGAGATAAGGTTATGGGGGCAGCAGGATCTGTGCCCTTCAGTAGGGGCCTAAGGGAACTTAAGATTGAATTCGGTATTCCCACAATAGGCTTGAGCCACTGTAGGTCCCCTAGAAGGCGTTGGGCATCATGTAAAGTAGTTAATTGGGTGGCAATTTGTAATTTTTGGGGCCGCACATGCTGTTCGGTAATAGACCAGCCTAGGTATCTCCAGGGCGAGGACTGCTGGATCTTTTCTTCTGCAACAACTAAGGAAGCGGCGGCTAACGTGGTACGAATATCCTCTATTTGCTCCACGGAGAAGGGGTCCGACTGCGCAAACAAAATATCGTCCATATAGTGGTAGATGATTGTACCTGGCCATCTACAACGTAAGGGTTGAAGTGCTGCATCCACATATAGTTGACACAAAGTTGGCGAATTTTTCATGCCCTGGGGGAGAACAGTCCATTCAAATCACTTATCAGGCTCGCCTCTATTCATAGCAGGTAACGTAAAGGCGAATCGTTTCGTATCATCTGGGTGTAATGCAATTGTAAAAAAGCAATCCTTTAAGTCGATAATTAAAAGGGGCCAACTCTGGGGTAACATAGCTGGATTCGGGAGCCCAGGTTGCAATGCCCCCATTGGTTCCATCTGATCGTTGACTGCTCGCAAATCATGCAGTAAGCGGTATTTTCCTGATTTTTTCTTAATAACAAAAATAGGGGTATTCCATGGACTTACGGACAGTCTTAGGTGTCCTAATGCAAATTGCTCTTGTACCAGCTGATGGGCTTGTAAGAGGCTTTCCCTTTTTAACGGCCATTGCTTAACCACTACCGATGTGTTCGTTGTCCAGGTGAGTGGAATCGGGAAAGTCCAAGCAATGGCGATCAGGCCAAAGGGTGCTCATTTGAGAGTATTACCCCAAGCTGGGCCAGAATGTCCCGACCAATTAAGCACTCTACTGTAGGAGGCAACTCAACAATTGACAGCACTGTTGTCAGTTCCTGACCATCGAGTGAAACCTTCACAAGAGGTGTTTTTCGTGCCAAAGTATAGCCCCCTACTCCGGTGACCGTTTGTGAGGAATGTCTCGAAGGCCAAGACCCAGGCCAGCTATTTGGGGACACAATGCTGGTATCCGCCCCGGTATCCAAAAGTCCTATGACTTCGATGGAGTGACCATTGTAAGTAAGCGTGACCTTTCGGCGGGGCCTTGTGCGGAGGTCCATGGTAAGCATGGCTATCCCTGAGGAGCCAAACCCGTGTTCTCCGCGAGGATTGGAAGTCGAGGCAGGTAATTCCTTAGTAAGTTGTGGCAGGGGGACGATCTGTGCTATGCGTTGCCCCTTTTCGATGGTAATGGGGGGGAATGGTGTGTGGGCCATGATTAGTATTTCACCCGTATAGTCCGCGTCAATAACTCCGGGCAACACAAACAGTCCCATCACAGAGGTTGATGATCGTCCTAACAGAAGTCCTCCATAAAACTGTCCTTGAATTTGGATGGGCCCGTAGACCCCCGTTGGGATTTTAACTGGATGAGAAGTCATCAAGGTTGTAGTTACTGCTGCTGCCAAATCAAGTCCGAGGCTCCCTCTAGTGGCGGGTTGTAAGCAGGAAGAGGCGTTGTAGTTGCGGCGGCTACTTGTGTCGGGGCGCGGCTGCCACTCGCGCTCCTCCGCGAGTTTCCCGTCCGGCGTTGACAAGCGGTGATATTATGCGTCTGGGATCGGGAGTTCTGGCACCACACCCCGGGAGCTCGACATTCCCTTCGCATGTGACCTCCTGCCCCGCACCGATAACATCGCAGGGCCGGGGGCTTCCGGTCACCAGTGGCCGTGGTAGCTGCCGCAGCACGGAGAGGAGCAAGGGCGGCTAGCACTTGCGATTGCGTACTTTCTGCCTGCTTCTGCAAACCTAACCCTAGTTCCTTAATAGCATTTACCAAAAAAGCTTGAGTCCCTGACGGCTGAGAAGCTATCCTTTCTAATGCCTCCTCTATTGTCCAGTTTGCCCCTAAGGTTCCTATGACCCTCTTCGTTGCCTCATTGCTGTTTTGTAAGGCACACTGCCGTAACATCATTGACTTCATATAGTCAGGCACCCCAGCTTTCTCTATGGCTGCAGCGACTTTATCTATAAAGTCTCCAAAAGATTGCTCTCTTCCTTGCCTTATACCCATATATATCGGTACTCCCCCAGCGTCTTTAACCCGATCTATAGCCTCCCTTACACACCTCATAGCCTCCCGGACTTTATCAGACCTGAGCTTCCGTACGCAAGTACGCTCCTAAACCCATTAGTTCCTGCATAGTAACTCCATGTAAAGGGTCCCCAGGCTGCCTTTGTACCGCGAGAGTCTCATTTACTAACGCTTGCCAATGCGCATTAAATAGCAGCTGCTGGTGTTGAGTAAAAATCAGCCTAGTCAAAGCTCTTAAATCATTCGGAAGTAGCAGTACCGTATTAAACAAATAATCAAGCATTTGCTTTGCCGGCTCACTCTTAAAGCCATACTGGCTCACTGTCTGGCGGAGCTGCGACAACAGTTTCCAGTCCAGCGGCGTAAAAGCGCCAAGCAGGACGGGGTTGCCCTGTTCGTCCACCCCTTGTGTATACGTTACTGGGAAAGCATGAGTGTTTGCCGCCGTCAACTCTGCCTCATCGCCCGTTTCTGCTCCGTGCCGAGCCAGCGCATTCCAAGCCTCTCGGCGCTGTTTCGCCGTCTCCTCCCACAGGTCACTAAGTGCCCCAGGGACGGGCTCTGGCTCTTTAAGACGTGGCGCGGCCGGCTGCGGCGAGGGCTCTGGCTCTTTAAGACGCGGCGCGGCGGGCTGCGGCGAGGGCTCTGTCTCTTTAAGACGCGGCGCGGCGGGCTGCGGCGAGGGCTCTGTGAGCGGGGGGGCTACCTGCTCCTTTGAATGCTCGGACAGCGGCGGTGCGGTGGGCCAAGCAGGACTACCCCCTGGGGCAGGCATAACAACTGTGTTTGTTGCCGGCGCCAGTATCTCGTTAGAGCGAGGCAGTTGGGCGTAAGAGTGGCTATATTGAGCATTACGATTATGCGCCTGCAGCGCTTGCTCAGCGGCCCTTTTCTCTGCCTGATGCTGTAAAAGCGTGTTATAAATAACTCTCCAAACTTTCCCTAACTTCTTTGTCGTTTTGTCTTCCTCTGTTAGTACCGCCTCCCACAACAAATCCCCTAGCTTCTTCCATTCTGCCAGTTCGTGCACCGTGTGCGGGTTAACAAAGACCCCTTTTGCATACCCCCACGCTAAGAGCCCTGGCAGATCCTTCCTAAGATCTATCTCCTTTACTCCCCTTTTTTCTAAGTAAGTATAAAACAAATCATATGCTGCTTGCCTGTCCATATCGTCAGCGCTGTTGCAACTCTCCGGCTCCGGCAGCACGTATGGCCCGGGACTATCTATATAGCTCCCGAGGGTGCCTCCACGTCGTCTTTCTTTATGGCACCGACCTGGTTGCAGCAGGCCCCAACCCCTCTTCACCGACCGATGGGCGTGCTCCCCCGCCGTCTTTTAGTCGAGACGCGTCTTTTAGTCGAGACACGGGAGGCACGTCGGGGTCACCATTTTGTCGGCGAAGGAAGACGCGGACACTCCTATGGTCATCCAGCCCGTC
>JANVCC010010058.1:224719-241177 GCA_025345505.1 Todiramphus chloris collaris | reverse complement strand
TTGAATACTGTGTACCTGGAATACTGTGTTCAGTTCTGGGCTCCCCAGTGCAAGAGAAACATGGACATACTGGAGACAATCCAATGACAGGCCACAAAGATGATGAAGGGAGTGGAGCATCTCTCCTATGAAGAAAGGCCAAGAGAGCTGGGACTGTTTAGACTAGAGAAGAGAAGGCTTGGGGCTGGGGGGGGTGCAGGATCAATGTATATAAATAACTGAAGGGAAGGCGCATAGAGGATGGAGCCAGGCTCTTTTTAGTGGTGCCCAGTGACAGGACCAGAGGCAATGGGCACAAACTGAAACTCAGGAGGTTCTGTCTCAAGGGCACCCCTGCTCTATGTGGCCCTGCTTGAGCAGGGGTGTCACAATTTAGGGTCAGGGGAGCCCATTAGACCTTTAAGAGACACTTTTTGTGAAGCCTCCTATCCCCAAAGGGGAAGAGAATGTGAATAAAGGAGAGAGACTTAGCAATTAGAAAAGGAAAGTAGAACAGCTTTAATGAAAATTAAATTAATAATAATAATAAAAATGAAATATATACAAATATATACAAAATCACTATCAAACCCAACCCTCCCCGATGGCAATTACGTCACTGTCACCACTGATGCTGTGGAGCAGGCACCGGGGGAATCTCAGGCTGGACCCAGCAGCAGACAGGAACTTTGTTCAGGAGCTGGATTCTGGTACTGGATTCAGGAACACACAGATCAGGATCAAAGGCAGAATGGATAGTTCCTCTCAGATGCCAGCCGAACAAGAAACTGGAAGAGGACCCAATCCAAGCCAAGCTGGCAAAGTGGGGCAAGACCCTCATGATCCCTCAGCTTTATACTGATATATGATGTATATGGGCTGGAATACCTTGTTGGTCAGTTTAGGGTCACCTGTCCTGTCCACTCCATCCTGCAGGTGTGGCCTTTTACTTTCTGCACTCCCCAACGTGGTACACAATATCTAGCAGTGGCCTTGGTCTGCAATATCACTCCTTGGTAGTAACTCTAAACATCAGGTGTTTCACTACTAGAAGCAGACTCTGTCTGCAAAAACAGGCTGCTGACTTCAGAAAGGGCAGTTAGTTAGAAGAACTGAGCTGAAAAGTAAAATTACTGAACAGAATTAGTTCTGTTCTCACTCAAACCAGGACAAGGGGGGGTCGACAAAATGACCTCCAGGGGTCCCTTCCAACCAGAACCATTCTGTGATTCTATAAAATGAAATTAAAACCTTGCTGCAACACCAGCCCCATACCCAATCATTGACCTCCGAGATTCATCTACTCATCTTCAAGCTCTTTCCCCTCACCAATAAGAACAAGAAGAACATCACTGAGGCCCCCTTGTACTTGACCATTGCCCCCAGTCATGTAGCCACGCTTTACACATTCTGGGTAGGTCTTTCTTGGCAATGTCATTGGTGCCCACAGGAAAAAGCAACTGATATTCATAGCCTGAGGGCCAGAGAAGACTTAGTAGGTTTTCAACAGTGTCCTACATCCAAACCCCCAGAAGCAAATCTTCCTAAGCAATTGGTCTGTTTAGCAAATGGGAGTCTCCATCCCCCTTCAGCAGTGAGTTATTCACTACTGCATGACTGAGGTTCCACCAACATTGATGCTTATTTGACAGACCTCCCAGGTCCTCATCTGTTATGAGGTCACTTATTATAATTTTGTAGTTGCAGATCTTCAGGTGGAGAATGAGCCTTCCTCCTGGTGCCAGAATTTACAAGGTTCCACCCTCTACCATCATAGGAGTCTCCACTTCCCAACTCAGTAATCACAAACTGCTCTTGCTGCTCCTCCTTCAGTACAGTTTGGGGTTCAGGCTCTTGAAGCTACAGGATTTCAGAGGAAAACTGGTTGATATCTTTCTCATCATCTCTGATGCTGTGAGCTCTGCCAACCTTCTTCCATAGCTCCTTTACTTGTCAACGCAGATCCTCATAACTGCACATCACCTGCAGACTATAAGACTATCTTCTGATCACCCAGCATCAGCAAAACCCCAGGCACATCCTACAGAATTGTATTTCCCTTCTGGAGCTCCATCTAGGCCAAGGCCTCTGATATTCCAGGGACAGTTGCTCTAACAATTGCTGGGGACCATGTGCTATAACAGGTCCCCACCATTGCTGAGGATACAGATACTGTCCTGAGTAGAGGTACTAGACCCCACTCACTACAAACTGCTGACTTTTTTCATTGTACTCTAGACTGGCATTTCCATAAGCCTCTCCCTAGTATTTGCTGAAAGGATATTAGAATGTCCCTAATCAGGAGTCAGCTGGAACTGAAGTTCAATGCCCTCTTTAGTTAAGAACAGCTGACAGAGCCTGTTAGAACTGCTAGAGATTGCTAAAAATTACAGTCTCCTGTACCTAGGAAGATTCAGTTAAGAAGCACTTAAGCCTTTTAAATGTACATAAGCCCATGGGATCAGGTAGGATGCATCCAAGGGTGCTGAAGGAGCTGATTGATGTCATTACAAGGCAGCTCTCTATCATCCTCAAAAGGCCACAGCAAATGGGGGAAGTTCATGACAACTGGAAAAAGTCATATCACACCCATCTTCAAGGACAAAAAGGAGGATACTGGTAGCTACAGGCCACTCAGCTTCACCTCAGTCCCTAGAAAGGTTATGGAACAAATTGTCCTAGAAAATATTTGTAAATACATGAAGGACAAGAAGGTGATTTGGAGCAGCCAACAGGGATTTACCAAGGGCAAATCATATTCAAAAAAGGGGCGAAGGTGGATGAACCCGGGAACTATAGGCCAGTCAGTCTCACTTCTGTGCCTGGTAAGATCATGGAGCAGATCCTCCTGGAGGCACTACTGAGGCAGATGAATAACAATGAAGTGATTGGCTGTAACCAACATGGCTTCACCAAGGGCAAATGATGCCTGACTAACCTGGTTTCCTTCTATGAGAAGGTCACAACATCGATAGACGGGGAAAGAGCAACCGACGTCATTTACCTGGACCTGAGCAAAGCTTTCGACACTGTCCCGCATGACATTCTGGTCTCCAAGATGGTGAAATATGGATTTGATGGATGGACAATTCAGTGGGTAAAGAACTGGCTTGACAGCCGCTGCCAAAGAGTGGTTGTCAATGGGTTGGTATCCAAGTGGAGACCAGTGACAAGTGGAGTCCCTCAAGGATCAGAACTAGGACCAGTCTTGTTTAACATCTTTGTCAGCAACATGGATGGTGGCATTGAGTGCACCCTCAGCAAGTTTGCCGACAACACCAAGCTGTGTCAAGAGGGACCTTGACATGCTGGAGAAGTGGGCCCATGCCAATCTCATGAAGTTAAACAAGGCCACATGCAAGGTCCTTCATCTGGGTCGGGGCAATCCCAAGCACCAATATAGGCTGGGCAGTGACTGGCTTGAGAGCGGCAGTGACTGGCTTGAGAGCAGCCCTGAAGAAAAGAACTTGGGAGTACTGGTGGATGAGAAACTCAGCATGAGCCATCAGTCTGCTCTTGTAGCCCAGAAAGCCAATTGTGTCCTGGGCTGCATCAAGAGAAGCGTGGCCAGCAGGTCAAGGGAGGTGATTCTCCCCCTCTACTCCACTCTCGTGAGACCTCACTCGGAGTACTACGCCCAGTTCTGGATCCTCTGTTACAGGAAGGATATGGATGTGCTGGAACGTGTCCAGAGAAGGGCCACGAGGATGATCAGAGGGCTGGAGCATCTCTCCTATGGGGACAGACTGAGGGAGTTGGGGTTGTTCAGTCTGGAAAAGAGAAGGCTCTGGGGAGACCTTATCGTGGCCTTCCAGTATCTGAAGGGGGCCTACAAGAAAGCTGGGGAGGGACTTTTTAATCTGTCAGGCAGTGATAGGACTAGAGGGAATGGATTAAAACTAGAGATAGATAGATTCAGGTTAGACAGTAGGAAGACTTTCTTCACCCTGAGGGTGGTGAGACACTGGAACAGGTTGCCCAGAGAGGTGGTGGAAGCCCCATCCTTGGAAGTTTTTAAGACCAGGCTGGATGGGGCTCTGAGCAACCTGCTCTAGTGGGAGGTGTCCCTGCCCATGGCAGGGGGGTTGGAACTAGATGATCTTTAAGGTCCCTTCCAACCCTGACAATTCTATGATTCTATGATGGCCTCCAGAGGTCCTTTCCCACCCCAAACATTATGTTATTTTGTGATTCTGTGAATTCAATTATATTAACATTCTGGCATTTTTTTCCTGTAAACCATTTAGCAGCTTATCCTGATTTGAGTTAGAACAACACTAATTAAGTTCAGTGATTTTACTTTTTAGCTAAGTCTCTTCTAAATAACTGCACTTTCTGAAGTTAATGGTATATTTTTGCAGATAATGTCTGCTTCGAGCAGTGATAATGCTCCATGTTTAGAGTTACTACCAAGGTTTGGTATGCAGACCAAGGTTACTGCTAAATCTTCTGTACTACGTTGGGGGTGCAGAAAGTAAGACGTTGCACCTGCAGGCAGGAGCAGACAGGATAGGTGACCCTAAACTGACCAACGAGGTATTCCATCCCATATACATCATATTTAGTATAAAGCTGAAGGATCACGAGGGTCAAGCTCTTATCTTCATTGGCTGGCATCCCAGGAGGACTTTGCCCACTCTGCCTTCAATCCCAATCCCAATCCATGTGTTCATTAATCCAGCTCCTGAATCCAGCTCCTGATTCTGGTTCCTGTCTGCCACTGAGTCCAGTTTGGGGCTTCCCCAATGCCTGCTCCACAGCATCAGTGTTGATGGTGATGTAAATGCCATGAGAGGGAGCTGGGTTCAATACTGGTTTTGTGTATATTTGTATATATTAATTTTATTTTCATTAAAGCTTTTCTAGTTTTCTTTTGTAATCCATAAGTCTCTCTCCTTTATTCCCTTTTTCTTCTCCTTTGGGGAGAGAGAGGGGTTAACAGAGAGCATCTGTTCTATGTCTAGTGGACAGTCCTGTCCATAAACCTTGACAGATTTATTGGAGTCCAACGTGGGGCATGATCAACACACTGAGATTGTCCAAATAGTTCAAACTCTGGTTTGTTCATTTGAGAGAGTATCATACTTTATTTCTGAGTCTTTAAGTACTGGAAATTAAAACAAAACACTTAAATCATGTTGTTGCTGAGAACCAAATTATTTTGTGTCTTTTTAGAGTTTGTGTCAGAGTTAAATGCTGTATTGTGCCCTTAAATGCCATATGTGTCGTGTTAATGTTTACTTGTTTTCACTGTTTATCTGAAAGCTCTTGGTTCTGGGTGCTAGGCAAAAGTTTCCACTTCGCTGTGGTGTTTATCACTGATTCATGATGCACTAAATTGGGCAGCAAATGTGACTCTATACTAGGGGTGTCACATAGTGAATTTTGCTACTAAGAATACATTCCGTTTTACCTCGGGAAGTTATACTTCTCCTCAGTATGCTAATCTGACTCCAGTAGATTCTGGCATTCCATGAAATTGTGAGGATAGTGGTTATTATTATTACAATGAAAAGATCATGTTACTTTTATTATTAGCATTAGCATTGAATTTATTATTGATTCTCTTCATTTTCTGGTTGTCTTTACTGTGTGGTATCAGATTAGCCATCAGTGCAGGTGTATGTGTCAGACAGCCACCTCAACTCATAGAGTGTATACTGCTTCACCAACAGGCACTGCAGTTACTCGGTCTCTGAAAGGTTTTATGACACACTCTGCAGCTATCCAGACTCCTCAATATTTTATGACATGCAGGACATGCACTGCAACTATTCCAACTCCCACAACAAGCACAGCAGCTATTCCAACTCCTGCAAGGACCACTGCAACTACACCGACAGCTACTGTAGCCAGTCCCACTCAATCTGCACTGGTACAAGTTGTCCCAGTGAGGAGAAGAAAACAAACAAAAAAGCTATGCCCAATGACAGAACGGGGAGACAGTCCTTCTCAAGATGAATAAGAGTCCGAGTCAGAAGCAGATGTGAATCCTGACCCCCCTGCAACTGAAAAAAACACCTAACAAAAACAGATCACCCAGTGTGGTCGTATGATAGCAGAGCAGGACCTTCAACAGTTCACCAAGGGTCAGATGATCAAGAAGCAGGTCTTTCTAAGGAAAACCCATCAGATGGGGCGTCATCAGATGCAGAGGCATCATGAAACCTTCACGTCCGAAGGAGATGTGAAATCTGAGAAAGGACTAGCATTCATGAAGGAGAGACACTTGCAACCTGTCTGCTACGATGCTGGGATAATGGGGCCAAGTCCATCAGTTTGTACTGTAGGGAAGCCAGGAGGTTGGGATCCCTGGACATAGATGGAGGCATTGACCAAGCACTTGAAAGAAAGAGCAACAACCTCTCAGCCTGAGGATGCAACAGTTGTTAGCTGTAAGGACCAGGTATCCCTTTAAGGATGATATTGAATGCCATCCAAGCAAATGAACCACTATTGAAAAAGGCATTAAGTACCTGAGACAATTATCTGTGTGACAGGCAATTTATGGTGACAGGCAAGTAGTAGAATCATAGAATGCATTGACTTAGAAGGGACCATTAAAGGCCATCTAGTCCAACCCCCCTGCAGTAAGCAGGGACATCCTCAACTAGATCAGGTTGCTCAGAGCCCCATCAAGCCTGACCTTGAAAGTCTCCAGGGATGGGGCCTCCACCACCTTCTTGGGCAACCTGTTCCAGTGTTCCACCACCCTCATAGTAAAGAACTTCTTCCTAATGTCCAATCTAAATCTACCCTTCTCTAGTTTAAAAACATTGCACCTTATCCTATTGCTATAAGCCCCTGTAAACAGTCCCTCTCCAGCTTTCTTGTAGGCCCTCTTCAGGTACTGGAAGGCCACTATAAGGTCTCCCCAGAGCCTTCTCCAGGCTGAACAAGCCCAACTCCCTCAGCCTGTCTTTGTAGGAAAGCAGCTCCAGTCCTCTGATTATTTTTGTGGCCCTCCTCTGGATCCGCTCCATCAGGTCCATGTCCTTCTTGTGTTGAGGGATCCAGAGCTGGACACAGGACTCTAGGTGAGGTCTTTCCAAAGCAGAGTGGCAGAATCACCTCTCTTGATCTGCTGGCCACACTTCTTTTGAAGCAGCCCAGTTTGTGTTGTCCAGCCATCTGGGCTGCAAGTGCACATTGCCATGACATTGAGTCATTGACCACTACCCTCTGGATGCGACCATCCAGCCAATTCCTTATCCATCAAGCAGTCCACCCATCAAATCCATATCTCTCCAACTTAGAGAGATGGATGTTGTAGGGGACTGCATCAAAGGCCTTGCAGAAGTCCAGATAGATGACATCCATTGCTCATTGTCCACTGATTTAGTCACTCCATTGTAGAAAGCCACTAGGTTGGTCAGGTGGGACTTGCCCTTAGTAAAGCCATGCTGGCAGTCACGAATCACCTTCCTGTCCTCCATGTGCCTTATCAGAGATTCTAGGAGGATCTGTGGGTAGTTCCCGGGGTCCTTCTTTCTACGCTTTTTAAAAATAGGTGTAATGTTTCCCTTTTTCCAGTCACCAGGAACTTCACCTGACTGACATGATTTTTCAAATATCATGGAGAGTGGCTTGGCAACTACATCAGCCAATTCCCTCAGGATTCTGGGATACATCTCACCAGGTCTCATAGACTGTGTATGTTCAGGTGGTCATGAACCTTGTATTCACTTACAGTGGGAGGGACTTTTTCCCCCTGGTCCCTGTCCTGTGGTCCTTCAACTCAGGAGGTGTGAGGAGAGAGGTTGCCAGTGAAGACTGAGGCAAAAATGTTCTCCAGAACCATATTCTTCTCCTTGTCTGTTGTTGCCAGCTTGGCATTCTTGCTCATCTGGGGGGTGTGTTTTCTTTAACCTTCCTTTTTTTGGTTGACATATCTGTAGAATCCCTTCTTATTCTTTACATCCCTTGCCAATTTCAGCTCCAGCCTTGCCCTGGCCTTCCTGATCCAGGCAGCATCTCTATACTCTTCCCAATATACCTGTCCCTTCTTGAACTGCCTGTGCAGTTCCTTCTTGCCTTTTAGTTTGACCAGCAGGTCTCAACTCAGCCATGATGGTCTCTTCCCTTCCTTGCTTCATTTCTTACACCTTGGGATAGAGTTCTTGCGCTTACCCTTAAAGATCTGCCAGCTCTCTTCTGCTCCCTTGTCCCTGAAGACCGTTTCCCGGGGGTCCTGTTGACTAACTCCTTGAAGAGCTGGACATTTGCTTTCCTAAAATTTAGCGTCCTGATTTTGCTTGTCCCTTGACCTGTATCCCTCAGGACTGTGAACTCCACCAGTGTGTGATCACTGCATCCCATCCTGCCTCCAATGTTGACATCCCTGATGAGCTCAACTGCATTGGTGACCATCAGATTCAGTATCACATCCCCTCAGGTAGGGCTGTCTATTTCCTGTCTTAATAAGCTATCGTTGAGGCACTCCAGGAGTCTCCTGGATTGCCTACATCTTGCTGTGTTACTTTTCCAGCAGCTGTCGAGGTCGTTGAAATCCCCCAGAAGGACTAGAGCCTGTGAGCACAATGCCTCCTGTAGCTGGGGCAAGAATGCTTCATCAGTAGTCTCCCCTAGATTGGGCAGCCTGTAGTAGACACCAACCACAAGGTTCCCCGCAAGGTTGACTCAGTTTTTAATTCCTACCATAAGCTTTCGACTTGTTCTTGGCTATTCTTTAGGGACATCTATTCACACTCTATCCATTTCTTAACATAGAGGGCAACACCTCCGCCCCCTTCTTCCTCTCCTGTCCCTTCTGAACAGCCTGTAGCCATCAATAGCCACACTCCAGCAAAGGATTCATCACACCAATTTTCAGTAATGGCTACTATGTCGTAGCTTTCCAGCAGCACAGTAGCTTCCAACTCCTCTGGTTTATTGCCCATGCTGCATGTGTTTGTGTAGCTGGGCTGTCAGCCATGTCACCTTCTTAAAGAAGCACCCCTTAATTCCCTTATGGTATTTCACAGATGTTTCCCTGTTGGCTCCTGCTACCTCAGTAGCCCCTGGCTCATCTCTGTGAGCCTTTGATTATGCTGCAGTATCCCCAGCATACCTAAGGGCAACAAATTGAAGGCCCTTGCTAGCACCTCATCCCTCTAACTCTGGTGTGTCATCCCATAACTTCTCACAGACAAGCCAAATATTATTATCCCCCTCCCTCTTCACATCTACTTTAAAGCCCTGTCAATCAGCCCTGCAATCTCTTGAGCAAAGACCCTCTTCCCCTTTTGAGAAAGGTGCCCCCCATTTCATGCCAGCAAGCCTGCTGTCTTGTAGGCCATACCATTGTCAAAAACCCCAAAATTGTTGTGATACACCAACCACGGAGACATGTTGTGGTGGGTTGACCCTGGCACGGCACCAGGTGCCCACCAAGCCCTTCTATCACTCCCCCTGACCCACTTCAGCACGGCACGCAGGGAGAGAATAAGACGCAAAGCAAAGGGGTGTGGGTTATGATAGATAAGATGTTATTCTCTACTACCCGTCCGCAGGTGATGTCGGGCCAAGTCCAGGAAGCAGGGCTCCAGGAACACGTAGCAGCCGCTTGGAGGACAAAGCAGAACGCCCCCCCATCCTCCTCCTGCCCTCTCCCTTTATAGTTGAGCTGACGTCATATGGTATGGAATAGCCCACTGGTCAGCTCAGGTTGGCTGTATCCTCTCCCCCATCTTGCCCCCCCCAGCCTCTGGTGCCATGTGAGCACTGGCAGTCATAACACGGGTGTGTTATCAACACCCTCCAGCTCCCAGTGCTGCAGCATGAGGGCTGGGTGGGGAAAAGCAGCTCAGACAGACCCACTACACATGTATTAATAGACTAGATCCATCTGTTCCTTCCAATGTCACTGCCCACAATTGGAAGGAGAGAGGAAAATATAGCCTATGCCCCAGATTCCCTCACCAACCATTCCAAGGCCCTGAAGTCTCTTTTGATTACTCTTGGACTACAAGTTACAAATTCCTCTCCACCTACATGGAAGATCAGTAATGGATAATAGTCTGAGGACTGTACCAAGCTAGGAAGTTTCCTAATGATGTCCTTAACATGGGCTCCAGGGAGACATCAGACTTCCCTATGAAGAGGGTCTACCCAGCATATTGGACACTCTGCTCCCCACATAAGGGAGTCATCTACAAATATATCCCTTCTTTTCTTCCTTGTGGATGTGGGCGTAGACCCTGATGCAATCCCATGTCAGTGACCCATATTGCAGAAGTTTATGCAGAGCGCACCATCAATATATTCCCACACTTTGACAATAATAAACTGGGGAAAAGCTGTTGAGGCATCAATTGTTACTGAAGTGGCTAAGAGAATATGACAGTATGAAGACAGTGTCTCTGATCCCCTACAGGCCTGGAGAGAATGGCTGAGGAAACCAAAAGATCAGTTGAAATACTGATTGAAAAATAAACAGCAGGGAGAATAGATACTGTTCTTCTCCTGAATGAACATGTGTTGAAGCCATTAGGAGAAGACAGTCTCCTACAGGACCAGCTAAACAGGAACAGTACATGTCATAATATACCTTATGGTCTCTCCTGTGTGTTTAGAGTGAAAATGAGCAGATGGGATGGAAAACCTACCTCTGCCCTACAGGCACGAGTACTCCACTTACAAGACAAAACAAAGAGAAGAGAGAATTCTTCCAGAAGAGCAGCTGCTCCAGTCTGCTGTGAGCAGTCCTCTGGTCCAAGTCCATGCGCCTCAGATCCAAATGTGAGTAGGGGGAATGAAAATGTGTTGCCTGTAGTCCATACAAATCCTGTAATGCATGTAAACCTGTGAAATACGTAAACCCTGTGAACCAGGTAAACCATATGAACCCAGTGAACTACACAAACCCAATTGCCAATAATGGGTAATCCTCTCAGAATTAGAGGGGCCCTGCCTCCAGACAGGTGGAGGAGATGGACAACAGAGTTTATTGGACTGTGTGGATTTGATTGCTTGGCACATTAGAACCACAAAGGTATAGAGCCCTGGTAGACACTGGTGCACAGCGCACCCTGTTGCCATTGAATCATAAAGGGACTGAATCTGTTAATATTCCTGGAGTGACAGGAGGATCTCAAGAACTGACTGTAGTAGAGGCTGAAGTGATCCTAACTGGGAATAAGTGGAAAAAGCACCCTATAGTGACTGATCCAGATGCTCCGTGCATCCTTGGCATAGACTTCCTCAAGAAAGGGTATTATAAGGACCCAAAAGGGTATCAATGGGTCTTGGGTATAGCAGCTATAGAGACCGGAGACAATAAACAGCTGACTGTCCTGCCGAACCTTTCAGAGGAGTCTGCCACTCTGGGTCAGATGAGAGCTGAAGGTGCCAGTTGCTACTGAAGCAGTGCATTGACAGCAATATTGTACCAACTGAGACTCTGTAGTTCCTATCCAGAAGCTGATCTCTCAACTAGAGTGGTGGTTAGCAAACCTCACTCACCCTTTAACAGTCCTATATGACCAGTGTGGAAATCTAATGGGGAATGGAGATTAACAGTGGATTATCATGGCCTGAATGAAGTTATGCCGTTGATGAATGCTGCTGTACCAGACATGTTAGAATTCCAGTATGAACTGGAGTCAAAGGCAGCTAAGTGGTATGCAACCATTGACATTGCTAATGCATTTTATTCCTATAGCACCAGAGTTCAGTACACAGTTGGCTTTCAGCTGGAGAGGCATCCAATACACCTGGAATCAACTACCCCAAGGGTGGAAACACAGCCCTACCATTTTTCATAGAGTGTTCCATACTCCACTGGAGAAAGGTGGAGCTCCAGAACACCTGCAATACTTTGACAATATCATCGCATGAGGGAATACAGCAAAAGTAGTTTTTGAGAAAGGTAAGAAAATAATTAAAATTCTTTTAGGCGCCGGTTTTTCCATAAAAAGAAGCAAGGTCAAGGGACATGCACAAGAGATCCAGTTTTTGGATATTAAATGTCAAGATGGGCATCACCAGATTCCAATGGATGTGGTTAACAAAATAATTGCTATGTCCCCACCAACTAACAAAAAGGAAACACAAGCCTTCTTAGGTGCTGTGGGTTTCTGGAGAATGCATATTCCTAGTTACAATCAGATTGTAAAACCTCTCTATCAAGTGACTCGAAAAACAATTTTTTGGGGGACCTTGAACAAAAAACAGTCCTTTGAATAGATCAAATGAGAGATCTTACACGTAGTAGCCCTTGGGCCAGTCCTAACAGGAGAGGACATTAAAAATATGCTCTATACCACAGCCAAGAATAATGACCCTATCTGGAGCCTTCTGTTTGGTACTGGACCACAGCTCTTCCTGGCACCACAGTTACAAGTCTTAAACTGGATGTTCAAGGGTAATTTTCCTTCCATTCATCATGCCATCAATGCTACATGGAGGAAAAGGGTTGCACTAATCACACACTGAGCTTGAATAGGGAATCTCAGTCATCCAGGAATCTTAGAAGTGATAATAAATAGACTGGAAGGTAAACACTTTGGAATTCCACTAGACAAGGCAGTGACACATGCTGAAGAAGCTCCACCATATAATCAGTTATCAGATAATGATAAGCAATATGCTCTGTTTACTGATGGATCTTGCCATCTCGTAAGAAACCATTGCAAGTGAAAAGCTGTTGTGTGGAGTCCCAAACAGGAAGTCACAGAAGCAGCTGAGGGAGAAGGTGAATCAAGTCAGTTTGCAGAGGTAAAAGTCATGCAGCTGGCCTTAGACATAGCTGAACGAGAAAAGTGGCCGGTGATCTATCTCTACACTGATTCATGGATGGCAGCAAATGCCTTCTGGGGATGGTTAAAACAGTGGAGGCAGAATTACTGGCAACGCAGAGGTAAACCCATTTGGGCTGCCACGCTGTGGCAAGACATTGCTGCTCAGATAGAAAAAGTAGTTGTAAAAATCGGTCACGTGGATGCCCACGTACCTAAACATCGAGCCACTGAGGAACATCAAAACAACCACCAAGTTGATCAGGCTGCTAAAGCGTTCCAGACAGACTTAGAGTGGGAACATAAAGGTGAACTATTTTCAGTTCAGTGGGCCTATCATATTTCAGGACATCAGGGAAGAGATTCAACATACAGATGGACTTGTGACTTGGACGCTATTGCACAGATTATCCATGACTATGAAACATGTGCCGTAATCAAACAAGCGAAACTGTTATAGCCTTTGTGGTATGGGGCACCATGGTCCAATATAAGTATGGGCGGGCCTGACAGATTGATTATATCACACTCCCTCAAACCTGCCAGGGTAAGCACTTTTAAAAATTGGGACAAGCATTTAGTACAAGACACCTGGTTAGTTAACACCATCAATCAAGACAGTCTTGCTCAGTCAGACCCATTATACACAGTAGAAGGGGATAAAGTCCCTGTGGTATATGAAAGGAATCTGTTGGGGCAAACTGTGAGGGCATTTCCTGCTTCAGGCAATGACAAAACCATTTGTGGGATTGCTTTTGCTCAAGGACCTGGAAGTACTTGGTGGTGATGGTGAAAGATGACGACATGCAATATGTATCTCAAGGAAATTTAACTCTTCGAGAGTTAAATCGAGAATACTCGATTTAAAGCTGTATATTAATTGCATAATATTAACGTTGTTCAATAAGTGTCTTTCAGGATAACATCATGGTGATGACAGGATCTAGCTTCATCAAGTGCTGTCCAGTAATCTCCTGAGGTAAATCTCCAATCTGTGCAGACGAGCCATGACAAATTCTATAACATCTTTCCTGCCCTGAAAGGCTGCTATAATAGATGGAGATCCACAATAATGAACTAAATGAACTTAATGAACTCTCCTGTAGAAAGAAATGATAACCTAGTGATGGGTATAATGTAAATGGTATCGAGTAAGGGGTAGAATATTCTGGTTTGAGCAAGAGCAGAACTAGATCTATTCAGTGATTTTGCTTTACAGACAAGTCTCTTCTAACTAACTACACATTCTGAAGTTGACATATTTTTGAAGGCAGTGTCTGCAAAAGAATATCTTTTGTTCCTTCACAAAATATCCAGATGCTCCAAGAATGTCTCTTCCACAAGCTGCTATGTGAATAGCAGTTCTGATGTCATGGAGCACCTCCTCCCCCTCATTCTTTTCTTATGTTGGTGTTAGTAGTGCTGTTGCTCAGTCTTTTTTTTTTCCCCTCCTTCTCTGCATGTCTGGTGGGTTTTGCCCTGTCTTAAGTATGTTTTCACAGAGGCACCAACAATTTTGTTGATTGTCTTAGCTTTGGCCTGCATTGGATCTGTTGCCAAGCCAGGTGGAACCAACTGTGTCCGGCAGAGGGCAGCCCCTTACTCACTACCAAAACCTTGCTGCATATACTGAATACAACGTGACTGTTCTGGGTTTGGCCGAGATAGTTAATATTCACAAAAATCTTGGAGGGGGCAGCTGACCTAGCCAAGGGGATATGGGGTTCCAGGTGGTGAGCAATTGCATTTTTCATCACTTGCTTTATATATTATTTTATTAGTATTATTGCTATTGGGTTTTTTTCTCTCCTTGTGTTGTCTAGGCTGCCCAGGGAGGTTGTAGAGTCTCCTTCTCTGGAGATATTCAAAACCTGCCTAGATGCAATCCTGCGTAATGTGCTCTAGACAAACCTGCTTTGGTGGGGGAGTTGGAATAGATGATCTGTAGCGGTCCCTTCCAACTCCAACAATTCTGTGATTCTGTGATTAGGTTAAACTGTCCTTATGTCAACCCACGAGATTTTAGCTTTTTCTTCCAATTCCTTCTCACTGATGGAGGGAGGAGTGATCAGGCAGCTATGTGGTGTTTTGTTGATGTCTGGTCTTAAACTATGACAGTGACAAAAGTAGGAAAGTTGCATGACCTTTCAAATTAAGAAAGAATGAAGAAAAGTGTTCTGTAGCATAAATTCAGTCTACACTTGTCAAGATGACAAGAACTACAAGTGTCTATCCAATTAAATGTGACTGATGGAGGGGGGATTAAATTGATACAACAGAACAGAAAAAGTTAACAGTCTACAGCTGATTCTCAAGGACAAAAGGTAAATAACATTTCCCAATTTGAGTAATCAGAAGGGTGTGGGATAACGGCCTAGGCTGCTGTGAGACAGGAATACAGCTAATTTAGTGAGCTTTGGGAGAAGGGTTAATATGTTTGCAACCATGAGATTCTTGTGCTATCTCTGGGGTTTCAGATCTGCTAAGATGGCATGCCAAACATCTGAAGGAGGGAATCTTGTGAAGATAAGGCAGTCCTGTTTTGGCTAAACCAACAGGAGCAAACAGCGCTTACATAAATCTTGAAGGCCAGAGTGTCCAAGTGAAGACCTTTGCCTAATTAATGGCAAAATGAATATTAAAGTTTACACTTCTAAGTATGGCAACAAGCCTAATGGATTACATGCTAAACATACATGACTATATTATTCAACTCTTCACCCAAATCAACTAGAAAGCAGGGACAGACAGAATTAGGATATAAAAAGCACAAAGGGAATACATTTCTTGATCAGGAGAAGACTTAAAAGTCTAGCAGAGACAGTCAATGGGGCTGTTCTCCTCTTCCACCACCCAAGACAGGGACACCTTATTGGTAAGAATTGTGTTTTCAATATACGGTATAAATTTTACTACTATTATCTATTAGCCCTATTACACAGGCCTGTGCCTTCAACTGCATCAGATGTTACCTAGGAATTACTAAAGTGAGCTCAATTATCCTTTTTGCAGTTAGTGAATTTATCAACTGCAATTTCAAACCTATCTGTCGCTTTAATAACTCAAACCTATTTCTTTTAACTTTTAAATTGTCCAGCATAAGTCCTTAACTGGGTAGCTACTGGGTAACTACTATCTCCATGCAAGCCCTTAGCAGGGCTCTAAGGGACTTTGCAAAACTGCTCAGTGGAAGCCCTTGGGTTCTGTCAGGCAAACATCTCACTCACACCCTTAATGTGACAAAGGGAGAAGGAAGGGTTTGTGGTTCTTAGATTCTATTTGCTCTGAATGTCTTCTTATAAGAGAATTATTGCACAGATGTTAAAACATTTTTGGTTTTAAATAAAATTAAAAACATTAATAAAACTGGAAAATATGAAAGATTACTTTTAATGATTCAAACTGTAGTGTTAATTCCTTTACCTCATGCCAAAACATGCTACAGTTCTGAATACTCTAAGAGAAATTCTATACTAATATACAGATATATGCCAAATTTCTCATATATATATTAAACATGCTTCATAACTGTGGCAGAAATCTTAGTTCAGAAATACAGTTTTAAAAAAAATACAATGCAGCTTAATGCATGGTTATTTTGTTTTCTTATATGTGACTCTTTTATCCTCTCCTCCATGACCAAATCGTAATTTCTGAGGTCTAGTACATACATGAGAATATTGATTTGCATTAAACAAGCAAATATGTTTTCAAGCTTTCCTCCCCATACACATTTCAGGGG
>JANVCC010010058.1:191450-224619 GCA_025345505.1 Todiramphus chloris collaris | reverse complement strand
ACGTGCTAGAATAAGAAATATTGGTGGTTTATCTCTATATTCAATATTTTGCTTAAAATTACTATTATCATAAGTATATTAAAATGTGATAAAAATATTAAAACATCTGCTCTTGCTTTTAAAATGTCTTATTTTCCATCAAAAATTTTTAAGCAAAATTTTTTTAAGTTGGATTTTTTACATTGTCCTGGTTTAGTTAGAACAGAACTAATTCTGTTCAGAGATTTTACTTTTCAGCTAAGTGTCTTCTAACTAACTGCACTTTCTGAAGTTAATGGCATATTTTCACAGAGAGTGTCTGCTTCTAGCAGTGATGGTGCTCAATGTTTAGAGTTACTACCAAGGATTGGTTTGCAGACCAAGGTCACTGCTAAATCTTGTGTACCATATTAGGTATATCCATTAGAATATCCATTGCTCTCCCCTCATCCACTGAGACATTCACCTTATTGCAGAGGGCTATTGGGTTGGACAAGCATGATTTCCCCCTGATAAATCCATTCTGACAGCTCCCAATCATCTTCTTGTCCTTCATAGGTGGGCTTTGGCTTTCCTAACACCATCCCTGCACATTCATAGACAGTCTCTATTCCTCCTGGGTTCCTTGACCTTGCTTCCACATCTTGTACACTTCCTTTTTATGTCTGATCTTTGTCAGGAGCTCCTTGTTCATCTATGAAAGCCTCCTGACACTTTTGCTTGATTTTCTGCATGTTGGGATGAACAGTTCTTTTGTTTCGATGAGGTGATTCTTGAAAAATCAACCAGCACTCCTGGATCCCTTTGCCCTGTACGACTGTCTCCCATGGGATTGATTATTCCAAGCAGAGCCCAGAAGAGGCACAAGTCTTCTTTTCTCACATCCAGGGTTTTGATATATTAGTTCTTGCCAGGAGGAGGAAATCAAATCATAGCTGAATCTAATCACAAGCTCTTCTATCATTTTATTTATGTGCTGCTTAAAGTGATGAAAATGAACGATAGAATTGGAAAGTCAAAGCTCCTATTACTTTTTTTTCCAGCTTGTGGAAAAATAACTCAAGACCAACAAGAAGAGTCCATTCAAAAGAATTGCATCATATTTTACATTTATTCTAAAATCTTTTAAATTTATCATTTTTATACATGTGTTCTCTCATGTCTACTGATATCAGACTCCAGTGATATCAACTGCAGATCTGACAAACATTTATTTTTCACAAGAGAAGTTAAAAAATTTCCATTAGAGGTTCAACTTTGACACATAAATGAGGATGGGTAAGTCTCCAAGAACTAGAAATATGAAAAAGTGGTTTCGTTAACACTGTACCTCTGTTTCTGCTGCATGGGTTGCTGTCTCATAGCCATATATTGCATGTCCTCTTGTAGCCGATTAAGAGGAGAATCTGGTTTGACACGAATTCCATAATAATGATATTTGGAGTTCCCCCTTTATGAAAGAACAAAAATAACATTAGTTTTATATATAAACATCATACTCACTTTGCAATTTGACTTGTCTGGAAAACAGTACATAAAAGTTATTCTTGACATTCCTCTCACTCTAGTTTAAAACTGGTATAACTCCACCAGCTTCTGGAAATCAGTTCACTTATAACTATATTTTCTATCACTTTACTGTAGGAATGAATTAAAATAGAATAAGGAAAGCAAAACCCAAAGAAATGACTTATACAGCTATGGTGAATAAAACAATTCCATAAATGGGATATGCTTGTGAGTGAGTTAGGGTTTATGTATGTTTCACTAGTCAATTTCATTCATGATCACCTGGAGAGGAAGAACAGAATTGGGCTATCTTTGTTCATGTTTATGTGAGTGCTATTGGCATCTATATGGGTGCTGGTAAAGGCATTGCTGTATTAGCTTGTGTGGTTAGCTGTGTTAGTGTCATGTGTGTTTATCTCCATCTTTGGAACACATGTACAGTCTTACTACTAGCTGTGTCTGCAAATGGGAACAGCAGTAGCTGCATCCATTGGACTGAGATGGAAGATATCAGGGTCTTAAGAGTACACAGAAACTGGCTATAGCAGACCAGGAGTCCCCTAGGTCCTGAAGTCCACTGGATTTGGCAACTCCCTTGACAGTAAGGTTTTAAATATTTTTTGTTTGTTTGCTTGCTTGTTTTTAACATACAAGCTTCACATTCACAATTATTATTAATATTTGCTATTATACTTTAAGATTTCATTAATGCAAACCTGGTTCCCAGTCTTCTGGTCCGTAATCCCATGAAGATTGACCGTATGAGTTTTCCAAAGGAGGCAGCATTAACTGGATCCAACTTGTGCTCCTGACAATGACGTAAGTAATGGTTGTAAAGGGTACTTCTGGGGAGACTCACTCCTTCTGCGGTTTCATAGTTGTCTAAAAGCCATTGGAGCTATATAAAATATGAAAGTGACTATATTTAAATTCAGTATCACTCTAATAAAAAAGATCTTAATTATACAACACAATCCTTTTAATATTTTTAGACCACTCAAGTCCTGTTCAATACAGTGTCTTTGTCCTTCAAGCACATATAATCTCTTTATATCTCTTTCAATGCCACATATGCCATGATGCCTTAGTATCTTTTAGAATTACAAGGAAATCAAAAAACTCATTGCAGCTGTGGCCTCAGCTCCACTTCTAAAAATATTTCAGATTCAGTACCATACATTAACATTTTATGAAGTTATTTGTACTTTGGAGACAAATTGTTGGAACACCAAAGAAATAAAATAATCTATGTAATTTATATTAATTGCAGGACAAAAAATAAAAGCAGTAAGTCAATGCATTTTAAATTCTGGAATGTTATACTATTTCTCTTCACTTGCAATAAAAAAAAATACAAATGAAAAAAACCTAGTACTTCATTTAACTCAATAGGGTATATTTTTTTCCAAATACAAGGAAGAAACTATTAAATAAAAGGTAACAAGCAATCTAGATGACATTAAAAATAACTGGTACATCTATAAAATATTATGGGCTCAATCCCTTTCTGTTGTAGTCTCTTTGCCTTTGACTTTAAAGAGGAACAGAACTAGCTTGCTTTGTTTTTGGTTTTTTTTTTCCCCATGTAATTTAATTTTGAATTTTGGTGGGCAATTTAGGAAGCATATAGGCAAACAGTTTCTATTACATCATTGTACCTTTATATAGAAAACATAGTAACTAATATACACACAAAACCCAAGTAAAAATGGCCACTTTAATTGCATTTAACAGTATAGGAGAACAATAGAATATAATGGAAATATTGTTATAATGGTAATATGTAAATTCAGTGGTTTCATGGTTTTTTGGATGCTAACATTTTACCTAGCTTACACACCCCTCCCCCCATGGCTTCATATCCTTGTAATTTCCCTTTAACTTCAGCTTGAATAATTCCCTAATTTTGTTTTATGCTTGTGTTTACTACTTAATTACTTAAGAAAGTAATTATGTCAAAATGAATCAGCATGAACATCCAAATTTTCCAGGTCCACAAATCTTACCAAAACTCTGGGCTTAGTTTGAGCATCCAATAAATCCCTCAAGCCATGAATTTGTTTTTGGCATTTGGAACAAATATTCTATTTCAATTTAGTCTACCAAAGCGATTAATATGACTGAGATTTGTGTTTAAAGTACAGTAAAAGACATACAAAGTTTATGTGACATTTAATATGCTACTTTGCAGGGTTGTTTGATGACTAATAGATGACTGAACAAATTCTGTTCTACTAATGTTCAATATAATTTGTCATAAAAAGAACATGAATATCAATATTTTAATGCCTATTACTAATATGTTTCCACTCTGACACTTCTTTATTGCAGATCTACTAGTAAAATTTAGATTATAATGAATATATTGGACATACAGATCTGTTTAAGTCAGTTCTGAGAAATTTACCAAGCACAATACATGAAAATACACCTGGAATACTGTATCCAGTTTTGGGCTCCCCAATCCAAGAGAGACAGGGATTTTCTGGAGAGAGTCCAACAGAGAGCTACGAGGATGATTAAGGGACTTGAGCATCTCTCCTATGAAGAAAGGCTGAAAGAACTGGGGCTGTTTAGTCTTGAGAAGAGGATGAGATGGGATCTTATTAATGTCTATAAATATATTAGGGGTGGGTGTCAAGTGGAAGGGGCTATTCTCTTTTCCATGGTGCCCACTAATAGGACAAGGAATAATGGGTATAAGCTAGAACATAGGAAGTTCCACCTCAACATGAGGAGAAACTTCTTCACTGTGAGGGTGACGGAGCACTGGAACAGGCTGCCCAGAGATGTTGTGGAGTCTCCTTCTCTGGAGACTTTCAAAACCCGCCTGCATGCATTCCTGTGTGGCCTGCCCTGCTTTGGCAGGGGGGGTTGGACTCAATGATCTCTAGAAGTCCCTTCCAACCCCTAACATTCTATGATACTATGATTCTAAAAATGAAAAAATAAAATAAAATAAAATAAAATAAAGAAAACGTTTTCTCCAGACCTTTCAAAGACCATTTCATGTTTATTTTCTTACAGAAAACATCGCCATAACTATCATGCTTCAGTTTCTAAACAAGAGCTCTATATAAAGATGCAGGAGATGCAAGTTCTAACTGGTTCCAAGATGGATGCAGATAATGTTGCACTTTAAATAAACATAAGAAAAAGTGTAGTTCATCATCCTTATATCAGCTTCTAGATACAAACTCATTAAAAAAAAGTCTTAATATTCATGAATGTATTCTTTCTTAAGCATTTACAATTCTAAAACAAAGCCTAGGAAAAATATTAATGTAAATTTTTATCTTTACCTGAGTGTGTTAACAAGACCATTTCACTAATCACCTAAGTATATCTTATTATATTGTTCAACCTTTCCATTTAATCTATACTAATTAGATTATGGAATATGAACTTTTTCTCTTTTACCTCACAAAGAAAAAATAATTGACAAAATTGTTTTCCAATTAACTTCTTAGACATTTTTTCAGATGAATTATAATTTATTAGGATTCATTTAAGTGCAGTTTACTAATGATCTGAATTTGACAGATAGTCTTTCAACCACATCTTGGCATTAGCCAACAATGGGAAAGCAAACCCCAAGATAAGTACAAAATAAGGATTTTTGCACTAGGGTGAAGATATTTCAATTGCAAAAACTTGAAGTGATTACTTGTTAGGTTACAGCCTGCAAAAAAGAATGCCAGTAGCTGTATACCATGTAAAAAGGTGAATAATCTGCATACATATTGCAAACAGCCTTAAAATTATTTTTGTATTTTCAGAAATCTTATTCTAAAATTGAAATATCCAGACCTTGATTTTTGACTTGATTTATAATATTCACAACATTGGAATGGTATGAAATGATTTACGCAGAATGGGTAAATTGGCTCCAACTTCAATGAAGCTTCAGTATTTAGAAAACATAAGATTATAAATTAGTTCAGTCAACCACATGCAGAAAGAAATCAGGAAAGAAAATAAAATAGAGGAAAATGAAAAAAATAATTAAAATGAACAAATATTAACTTGGGCAACAAAACATCAGCTTAGGGAACAAAATAGGATTAAAACCATATTTACAGTCCTTATTTTAGTCATAATTCAATAAATGTTTTTAAAATAGGGAAAGCATCCAGTAAGTTTGATCTGGGTTCTATTAATTTCTTCCAAAGTGTTTGAGTCTAGGAAAATAAAATTATTACAGCAAGATGCATGGAGGTCTTTTTTTACACCAAATCAACAATAGATCCCTCTATTTGTCTTTCAGTAGTTTTGAAAATACCTCAAAACAGTTAAGAAACATCAGGATAAGGCTACCATCACAGACAGATGCAAATCTTATTAGGAAGGCATTTTCATAGAATATGAGAATGGTTTGGGTTGGAAGCAACCTTTAAAGGTCTTCTAGTCCAACCTCCCTACCATAGGAAGGGACATCTTTCACTCCATCAGGTTGCTCAAAGCCCCATCCAACCTGACCTTGAACACTTCCAGGGAGAGGACAGCCACAAGTTCTCTGGGCAACCTCTTCCAGTGTCTCACCACCCTCACAATAAAGGTTTTCTTCCTTATGCTCAATCTAAATCTACCCTCTTCCAGTTTTAAACCATTGCCCCTTGTCCTGTCACTACAGGCCCTGGAAAAAAAAGTCTCTCTCCATCTTTCTTTGAAGCCCCATTTAAGTATTGAAAGACTGCAATAAAGTCTCCCTGGAATCTTCTGTTCTCCAAGATGAACAACCTCAAACCTCTCAGACGTTCTTCGTAGGAGAGGTCTTCCAGCTCTGTTCATTTTTGTGGCCCTCCTTGGACCCATTCTATCTCACTCTGTCATTTATGAAGAGATTAAATAGTATTGGTCCTAGTACAGACCCTTGAGGAACACCACTCATTATTGATCTCCATTTAGACATTGAGCTGTTGACTGTAGCTTTTTGGATGTGGCCATCCAGTCAGTTCCTTATCCATATAACAGTCCTTCCATCAAACCCATATCTCTCCAATTTATCAGTAAGAATGTTGTGGGAGACTGTATCAAAGGCCTTGCAGAAGTCCAGGTAGATGACATCTGTAGCTCTTCCCTTGTCCACCAATGCAGTCACTGCATCATAGAAGGCCACCAGATTAGTCAGGCACGATTTGCCCTTGGTGAAGGCATGTTGACTATCTCTAATCAACTCCCTGTCTCCCATATGTTTCGACATATCTTCCTGTAGGATCTGTTCCATGATCTTTTACCTAGTGCATGACACAGGAAACAGGGGAATAGTTTTCCGATGTAGAAAAGATTGACCTTTAATTCTTATTGGTTTTAGTGTGAAGATTCAAAGCAGACTTATCAATTCTTTGTATATCTAAGTTTTAAGACAGTTTTTGGGCATTTTGCAAAAAAAATAATTATCAGCCATTTAATTATAATATTAAAGTAATTTTAACATATTTCTACATTGTCTTAACATTGAAACAATTATTTTAAAAACATCCAGTATGATCTAAAAGTCCTTCACATTTTACAGAATTCAATTTCCCTAACCCAATTTTGGTTTTTTTCTGAGAAAAGTAGATTCTCTTCCAAGAAATTGTACTGGCTCCTGCTGTCTTTTTCTACCATGATGATAAACTTTGACAAAACAATTTTTGTGTTTTCACCTCCATATTGCCACATTCTTAGAAGGAGGGGGGAAATGTCAACAAATCAAAATGAGTGGATAACCTCTACCCAATACATTCATATCACTATCAATATTTACATTTCTGTGGTAAAGGAATACAAGAAACTGAAAAAAAAAAGTAAGTTTATGTTGATTAGTATGTCTCAGAAGCAGAAAGGATGCAGTATGTATATAAATTTAGCAGCACTGAAAAATACAAAACTATACCAATTGAAAAAACCCATGATATTTACATAACATTTCAAGAAAGACTAGCACTGTTTAACAACAAACTGAAGATTAAACTTTGATCCTTTCTCCTTTACCTAAAAGTTATATTTAATGTCTTTACCACTATATTTGCAAACATCTTTTTATGCAAACATCTTCAACTTTCTCTTCTGGAAAATTCCTAACTACAGGATTTACAAAGACAGAACAAAGCAAGAGGAAGAAGAATAAAACATATTAGAGACTAGCATTGATTTTTTTTTTTTTTTAAATCTCATCAAATGGATCTTCAGAATTCTTATCTTATAGTAAATGTATTCAGAATAATAGAAATATTTAAAAATAAACCTAAAGAACATTTTTTATTCAAAGTATGTGCTGTTTATTTCCCCCTTCACCTGCTCCTAAATTAGTATATCAGGTACACAAATTGTAGAAAGTTATTTTAAAATGTTGAACTCAGACTACTTTAGAATTATTTGTTTATTATTTTTACATTTACAGTAGGACCTGCAGAACAGGCAAATACATTAAGCTGTGTTAACACAATACATAACCTAGAAAAGAAATACAGTCTACAATATGTCATGACATTTAACCTGACAAAATATAGTGACAGAAGATGTACATTACAAGCAACTAAAATGGAAAGATTAAAAGCAAAAAGTAGCAATAAATTAAAGCAAACATTTAGAGGCAGGATAAGCATGCAGAACAAGCAAGAGATTAGCTTTCATGAAAGAAGAGACAACTTACATGGCTGTTGAGAAGAGAGCTTCTGTGAGTAGAAAGACCATCAGACTTTTGCAGTGTCTCAATCGCCATTTCAATCTGATAATAAATGTCATTAAAAAATGACTCAAGACAAGACAGTAAAAAAGGCTGATCAGAAAAATTCTGATAGATTGCCTTAAATTAAAGAGAAATATCTAGTTCAGTCACAGCTAAGGGATGTTTTCTACTTAAATGTCTCATCCTGAAGTCACCATGAAAGCAAATCTCCCCAGTGAAGTCAGGGAGGCATTTTGCTTGCATATATACTGCAGGATCCCACTTTCAAAGTCCAATTTACCTTCCTCCCTGCTCATAAAATAAGAGAAGTGAGGCTACATTACAAACGGTAAAAATTACTGAACAATGAAAGTTTTCAATAACAGAAAAAAAATCCCAGAATAAAATCCTAACAAAGGCTTCAACATTTCTCCCTGTTCAAACTCTGAATGTCACTTAGAAACAAAATATCAGCTCTCTGCAACCATGGAGTAAAATCTCAATCATTCAGTAGGTTTTCTGCCATTACTTTCATTGGACAAGATATCACCCCTATAGCCTGTCAGAGCATTCTTTGAATATCCAGAGCTCTCAAAGTAAACAAAAATTGGAGGTTTACACAGACAGAAAGACTCATCTTTAAAAAAATAAAAAAAAAAAAAAAATCAGATGGGTTCAGAATACTTTTTAAGTAAAAATACTTTTAAAAATTAAAATACTTTTAAAATAAAAAGCATTATATACCACTAATTATACAGTAGTATTGCTTCTAATACAAATGTGTCAACACAACCATGCCCATTCCCAGTCTTTCCTCCATATTAATACATCTTTTGATTCATTTTATGACAACATTAAAAATAAAATTACAATCTAACTGTGGTTTAACTGCAGAGCTAGAATAGCAAAACCATTGAAAGTGAGAGACAATGGGATGTACAGTAAAAGAAGGCACATAATTAGCGACACTAAATGGAAAAAACACAAAAGCAATGGAAAATCATCTGTACATGTAAAACCACTTATTGCCCCTGTAGACAGTCATAAATTGTCTTCTCTATGCTTCTTTAATTATTACAGTATTATCCAAAGAGTTTTTCCTGGTAAATTACTAAAATATGCTCACTCAATATACAGCACAGAAATAGAAAATATTTCAGAATATATTTAAATTAGTGCATAAATACATTTTACTTACCCTTTTTTATAAACTAATCAAATAGTATTTTTACAGTACTAATTCTCAATGAAAAAGGAAGGTTTTTTTACAAATGTTCAATATAAGAAATATAATCCTTTTTATATATGCATACAAGTATATGTTTAGTATGCAAGAAAATATACTTCAATATTAAAAAAATAATTTTAAAATTCAGATTTTTTTTTACTTCAGTGGAAAATACTATTAGGTCAAACTATTCAATCAGACAGAAAAGGTCAAATTAAAAAGGATACAGTATGCAAAAAATTAAAGGTTAAGATTTCATCATACTAACATCAACTTACTATATACTGCAACCTTAGACTCTTCGGTCTTAGGATGATATTATAACATGATACATAATTTGAACCATAATTCTGGATCCTACTCTACTGTTTGATAATACCTTGTCTACAGCAGTAGTACAGGACTAAAGTCCTGCCTCTTGTTGCTCGTTCCAGCTATTACACTACCCTCTCACTTCACTGAGAAGTTTTTATGTCCTGTTCACAGAATCACCAAATCACTGAATCAACAAGGTTGGGAAAAAACCTCCAAGATCATAAAGTCCAACCATCTACCTAACACTATCATGACCACTAAACCATGTCCTGAAGTGCCATGTCTAGACTCTTTTTGAACACCTCCAGGGATGGTGACTCCACCACCCACCTGAGGAGTCTGTTCCAATGCCTAAAACCTCTTCCAGTATAGAACTCTTTCCTAATGTCTAATCTAAACCTCCCTGGCATAATTTAAGCCCATTTCCTCTCACGCTGTTACTAGTTACTTGGGAGAAGAGACCAACATCAACCTCACTACAACCTCCTTTCAGGAAGCTGTAGAGAGCAATAAGGTCTCCCCTCAGACTCCTCTTCCCCAAAACAGCCCCAGTTCCCTCAGCCAGTCCCCATATGACTTATTCTCAAGACCCCTCACCAGCTTTGTTGCCTTTCTCTGGACCCCCTCCAGCACCTCAATGTCTTTCTTATACTGCGATGCCCAAAACTGAACAGAGAACTCAAGCTGTGGCCTCACCAGTGTTGAGTACAGGGGCATGATCACTTCCCTACTCCTGCTAGACACACTATTTTTGATATAGGCCAGGATGGTGTTGTCCTTCTTGGCCACCAGGGTACGCTGCTGGCTCATGTTCAGTTTGAAGTGCAGAACCTGGCACTTGGCCTTATTAAACCACATTCCATTGACCTCGGCCCATCAATCCAAAGAACAAATTCTTTAAAATAGTAAATTGAGAAGTTTTTTATATATATATATATAAAAAAAAAATAGAAATGTTGTAAGGCATCTCAGGAAAGGAAGCAGTTGCATGAGATGTAAGGGGGGCAAACTGAGGGCAGAGAGAAAAAAGGAATAGTGATATGGATAGTTCTGGTGAGAGAGAAAGTTTCAGTCCAGTGGTAGGTAGGACTAGGCAGAAAGGCAATAACATACAAGCCCCTCTCAGACAAGCAGTAGGAGCTGACAGACCAGTTTGGGTAAAAGAGCTTTTTTTCAGTATCGGACTTAAAGGCTTGGAAAGCGATGGTGGGGGTATATATAGGGAGGATCCCGCACAGGTACCAAAGGTTATGGAGACTATAGATGAAAATCAGGATCTGGATTAGATTTACAACTTCTCTTAAAAAACTTAGTGTCTTATAAGGAAAGGAGAATTATTATTCTCCTATATTATTATATAATTATAACAATAAATATATTATAATAATATAATTATAATACTAATTGTAATATAATTATTCTATAATTATTATTCTCATATATTATTATATAAGTCTTCTCTGGATACTTTCAAAACCCACCTGCATGCATTCCTGTGTGGCCTGACTAGGTGATCCTGCTTTGGCAGGGGGGTTGGACTATATGACCTCTAGAAGTCCCTTCCAACCCCTAACATTCTATTATTCTATGATTTTATGATTAAGGCCAAGACCAAAGAGGAGGCGGAATGAGTGCATGTAGAAGATGCACAAGCAGGGCAGATAGAGGATCATTTCCCTCCTCACAACCCTAATTGGGATCCTAATAACCCTGCTGAAAGATTCTTATTAACCAAATACCAATGATTGGTTTTGTATGGTATCCGGAATGCTATTCCAAAGTCAAAGAATTGTTCTAAATTGTATCAAGTCATTCAAGGAAAGAACGAGAATCCCTCTTCTTTCCTTGAAAGATTAACAGAAGCTGCAAGAAAATATACCAATTTGAATCCTATAAATGAAGTGGATGCTGTTTCATTCGTCCACATTTTCATGGGACAATCCAATGCAGACATAAAATGGAAACTACAGAAGTTAGAGGGGGCAGATGCTCGCTCATTGGATAAATGTTAGAAATTGACTGTAAAGTATATAACAACAGAGAAAAGAAAAGCAGCCATAGACCAGAAAACTGGTAAGGTCAGACAGAGCTATCGGGGGGGGGGGGGGGGGGGGGGGATGGATGTTTTTTGATAGAACATTAGGGGCCACAATACCCTTAGGAAAGGATGAGTGGAAAAGGGAATGTCCTCAGGCTGGGAATCTGGTCCCAGCCCTAGAGACCATTAAACTGATGAGAGTGGATGATGAATCCTGAGAGGGACTCGGGGAAGAATCTGAACCCTCCCCAACAGAACCCCTGGTTGTAGTAAGGTTGGGGAATGACAACATAGATTTTCTTGTAGATACAGGGGCAGCAAATTCTGCGATTAATACATGCAAAGGGGAATTAAGTAGAGAATATGTTGTAGTTGTTGGTGACAAAGGGAAAAAGGAAAGATGCAACATAACACATCGATTTTTATATATGCCTGAATGCCTGATAACTTTGATGGGAAGGCATTTATGGAGCAAATTAGATGTGCAGATAATGGGAGAGGTGCAAATGCTAATACCTGAATTAAAAGCTATGGAAGCCAGAATTTTTATGTTACAGAACACACAAAGACCGAAGGAAGAGATCCCTACAGAAGTAAAAGATGCAGTAACACCTTTGGTATGGGCTAGTGGAATCTCAGCTTGGTCTAAATTGGCAGAGCCAGTAAAAGTGGTTCTAAAACCCGAAACTAAGCCGATAAGACAAAACCAGTATCCTATTAAGTGGGAACCTAGAAAGGGGTTGGAAGAACTAATAATGAATTTTTAAAATAATGCATTGTTGATAGAATGTGAGTCAGAATATAATATCCTGATATTGCCTGTGAAAAAGCAAAATGGCAAGTGTCATGGTTTACGGTCAGGGCAGCCTGATAGACCTATAAACAGACACTCTCTGTTAACACCCCTCCCTCCTCAAAGGGGAAGAGAAAGGGAATAAGGGAGAGAGACTTATCAATTAGAAAAGGAAACTAGAACAGCTTTAATGAAAATGAAAATAATAATAATAAAAATGGGATATATACAAATATATACAAAACCAGTATTGAACTCAACCCCCCTGATGGCAATTACATCACTGTCACCACTGATGCTGTGGAGCAGGCACCAGGAGAGTCCCAGACTGGGTGCAGTGGCATAAGGGAACTGTGTTCAGGAGCTGGATTCTGTTACTGGATTCAGGAACACACAGAACAGTATCAAAGGCAGAATGGACAGTCTTCCTCGGATGCCGTCCATTGAAGAAGTGAAGAAGAAACCGGAAGAGACGAGGAGATGAGACAAGGAGCCGAGCCGAGTCCTTGGCCCTCGTAATCCCTCAGCTTTATTCTGAATATGACGTATATGGGATGGAATCCCTCATTGATCAGTTTAGGGTCACCTGTCCTGTCCGCTTCTCCCCACAGGTGCGGTCTTTACTTTCTGCACCCCCCAATGTGGTACACAAGATCCAGCAGTGGCCTTGGTCTTCAATACTACCCTTTGGTACTAACTCTAAACACCGTGTGTTACCACTGCTAGAAGCAGACATTGTCTGTGAGAACATGCTGCTAACTTCAGAAAGTGCATTTAGTTAGAAGAACTGAGCTGAAAAGTAAAATCACAGAACAGAATTAGTTCTGTTCTCACTTAAACCAGGACAGCAAGGAATAGAGATTTAAAACCTCTGAATCAGATCGTTCAAGATATTCACCCAGTGGTAGCTAACCCCTATACCTTGCTGACATCTTTAAAGGAAGAGCATAAGTAGTTTACTGTACTTGATCTCAATGATGCTCTCTTTTTCATACCTCTAGACAAAGACAGTCAGGTGATATTTGCTTTTGGATGAGAAACCCCCACTACCAGTCAGAAAGCACAACTTTCCTGGACAGTGCTATTTCAAGAGTTCAAAAATAGTCCAACAGTATTTGGCAACCAGTTCACAAAGGAGCTGGAGCTATGGAAAAAGTGAAATCCAGAAGGATCAATACTACAGTATGTAGACAACATATTCTTGGCTGCAGAGACTCGAGAAGAGTGTCTGCAGATGACTGTAAGCCTGTTGAATTTATTAGGACAAGGAGGATATCATGTATCAAAGAGTAAAGCTCAGATAGGAAAGGACACTGTGATTTATTTAGTTTTTGAGATTTCACAGGGACAACGGAGACTGGTAGCCAACAGAAAAGAGGCGATTTGCCAAACTCCAGAACCAAGAACTGTATGAGAGCTGAGGGCATTTCTGTGTATGGTCAGATGGTGCAGGCTGTGGAGTCTGCACTATGGACTTTTGGTAAAACCCATTTATGAAAATCTGAAGGGGTCAAAAGAGAACCACCTACTATGGACCCCCAAATGCCAAGTGTCTTTTAAAAGACTTTACTGTCAGCACCTGCATTGGGACTTTCTATTTTGTCTAAACCCTTTGAGTTATTTTTATATGGGAGACAACACCTTGCCCTGAGTGTGCTGACTCACATGCTGACTGGGAACATGGAGAAGAGCTGTGGGATACTTCTCCAAACAATTGGACAACATGAGTAAAGGATGGCCAGGATGTCTGCCTTCTGTAGCTGCTACTGTACTTCTAATCCAAGATCTTGTTGGAACAAGATGATGCAGAACTTAAAACCACCACAGCAAGCAACCCAGCAATGTTTTTGAATTCAGAGGTAAGGGATTATGAACCCTTGCATAATGATTGTCTGCAAACCATTGAACACGTATATTAGAGCAGACAAGATGTAAGAGATTAAGTCTTAACTAATCCTGATTTGGAGCTGTTTACAGATGGTAGCAGCTTTGTAGGAGATGGAAAACGGATGGCCAGATATGCGGTGGTTACAACTATACAGGTAATAGAGGCTGGGGCCTTACCCATTAACACCTCAGCCCAGAATGTGGAATTGGTGGCATTGAGACAAGCCTTGAAGATAGCTAAAGGGAAAAAGGTAAATATATGGACTGATTCAAAGTATGCATTTGGAATAGTCCATGCACATGGTTCTATCTGGAAAGAAAAAGGATTGTTGTCGTCTCAAGTATCACCTATTAAGTATAAGGAAGAAATTCTACAACTTCTGCAGGACATTCAAAAACCTAAGGAAGTGGTGATAATGCATTGCAGGGCAAATCAAGTAGGACAAACTGCAGTAAATGAAGGTAATCAATTGGCTGATAAAACAGCTAAAGAGGTGGCTGAACAAAACATCCTTGCATTGGTACAAGTAAAACAGGTGAAGCTCCCAAATCTGAAACCTAATTATAGTGAGGCAGATCAACAATTGGCATCACTGTTAAAAGCAACCACAAATGGAGTGGGTTGTTTAATAACTCCCACAAAACAAGTCATCAGATAATGACTGAAATAATAGAAAAAAGACACAAGCAAACACACTGGGGTAGTGAGGCTATGATTTCTAGTCTTCAAAATTCTATTATATGCATAGGAATGACTGGGATAGTAATGTCTGTAGTAGCAAAATGCCCCATTTGTTTTACCACCAGGCAAGGGAACTCCCCCGGAGATTATTGGCAAATTGATTTTTCTGAGTTACCAAGAAAAAAAGGCTATAGATATCTCCTGGTATTGATTGACACCTTTTCAGGATGGCCAGAAGCATTCCCCATTTGCACCAACAGGGCTAGGGGAGTAACTAAGCTATTATTCAAAGAAATAATATCTATTTTTGGGGTACTAATATGAATGTCCTCTGATTGGGGCCCGCATTTTTTAGCAGATATAGTCCAACAGTTAAGTAAAATCCTTGGTATCAAGTCATGATGGTCACCAACTGCTACTAGAATTCTATACAAGATATTACACTCTGTTGCCGTATTGCTAATACTTATATTATGCTTTATTGTGACTCTTGCTCTATATGTTAGGCTCTGGGTTATGATGAAATGCTTAATGTACCTTATGATATATATCTATCCTTAATTACAGAAAGTTGGGATGAGACTTTGGGTGTCTCAAAGGGAGGAATGTTCTAAGGGGTCTCGGTCAAGGACATAATGCTCATAAGTGTGACTGTTACATTCCGGATGTTGTAAAGGGGCCTCAGACAAGAATGCACTTAAAGACAGAAACCTTGCAAGTGTGACTGATTCATACTGGAGGAGTGCAGATAAGACAGTGGGAGCCAGTTAAAGTCAAGATAAGGAACTTGAGAACTCTATGAACAAAGTGATGAGCCAGGATAAAGACCATATATGGACAGAAAAGTCACTAAGGGATACCTCTTTCAACAGTCACTAGGGACTGCCAGAGACCTCGGGAGACCTCCATGGAAACTCCTCAGAGACTCAGGTCGCAGGCAAAATGACTATGCAAATATGATAATTAGTCTTAGGAAATAGAATGAATATGCATGAACATTCTGGGAAATCTAATACATATGTATGTAATGGAGAGATATAAGCTTTGACTCGTACAACATACTGAATGCACGTTAGGAGGAATAATCCCCCGTGAATCCAGCGCTGCACTAAAGTGAATTCCTGCTTCCTAATGGTATATTGATGTTAAGGGGTTTAGTCCTGATTTTGGTGACAGAAACACTTCCCTGATTTGGGAACAGCATAGCACTACAAACAGTTGAGGGAACAATGCACTGGGGAATATATGTGAATGCATGTCACCAATATTGCCACTGAAGACAATATATCTGCGGTCACAGATCCATGTATTTTAAAACCACAGATCTTAATGATTATGATCAGCTTGTCTTATTTTTTGAATAATGTAGGTCAAGAAGTGTTCATTACCGCTAAAATTTAACATTATTTAATCAATCTCATGAAGTATTACTGAACTAGAGCGGGTCTTTCAGAAGACATACAGTCATAAGTATTCACCATATTCTGGTGTAACCTGTTCTAATAGTAATTATTTTCATTATTAAAATTTTGTACATTATTCCTTGTCTAGATTTTGACTAGTTGCATTTTGAGCTTTACCTGATACTGAAATAACTCTTCATTATCATATTTTTTTTCCCCATGAGTCATACATTTCTTCTTTTTAAAAGACTAATTCAGTATGGAAAGACATCATTTATTAAAATGTTTTGACTGATAACTGAAAGAAGTTATCATTCCCATAGCAATCCCAACCAAACCACGTTAAACATATCTGCATTATTAATTACTAATGTATATAATTATCAGTGTGCATATTAATATAAACATGGGGGACAAAATTACAGCATGATTATGATGGGAATTGTGATTTTAGACTTCTCCATCAGTTTACCACCTAAAATATTAATTTTAGTCATTAATGATTAGAAAGGGTATAACTTTTCTGTGGATAATAAATTCAAAACTGATTATTATACATATCAACTAAATCCTACAATGTTCAGTATTTATATAATCTTATTAAGAGTTTCTGATAGTTTAAGTCTTGCTGTCCATTAACATTTTAACAGATTAGCATATACATTAATGTCTCAGGTGCCTTTATAGTATATACATAGACCAACACTTAACAATCCCAAATTCACTTTGAAAAATTACCTCCCTAAAAGTCAATGGCAAAGAAATAGTACTTTCTTCATGATTCAAGTAATTGACACAAAATGCTTAAGTTGTTCTGAGGAGGTCAGAATATCAGAAAAAAAAATTCTCCTAAGTTTAAGCTCTCAGTTGTAGAGGAGTTTTTGTCTAGCAACGGACATGTGAGCAATCCAGCCTTCATAAGCTAACAGAATTTATTACAAGAATGAGGCCTCAAGGTCGGCCACAGCTGCAAGAGAGGAAGATAGCTAAGAGAAGAACAACTCCCTGAATCCAAGAAGGAAGATAAGGGAAAAGACTGCTGTGTGCCTGCCGTGTTGACAGCCAGAAGTCACCAATCATGTATAATTAAGAGTGCATAGCTTTTTACGAAGTGACCAATCATGTAGAGGTTAGTAGTACATGTTAGGAATAGTGAGATATATAAGCAACTATGTAACCCATAATAAACGGCATTCGCTTTATCACATTGGTCTGTGTGTGTGTGGTGGGTTGACCCCAGCATGGCACCAGGTGCCCACCAAGCCCTTCTATCACTCCCCCCGACCCCCTTCAGCACGGCACGCAGGGAGAGAATAAGACGCAAAGCACAGGGGTGTGGGTTATGATAGATAAGATGTTATTTTCTACTTCCCGTCCACAGGTGATGTCAGGCCAAGTCCAGGAAGCAGAGCTCCAGGAACACGTAGCAGCCGCTTGGAGGACAAAGCAGAATGCCCCCCCATCCTCCTCCTGCCCCCTCCCTTTATAGTTGAGCTGACGTCATATGGTATGGAATATCCCACTGGTCATCTCAGGTTGGCTGTATCTTCTCCCCCATCCTGCCCCCCATCCTCTGGTGCCGTGTGAGCACTGGCAGTCATAACATGGGTGTGTTATCAACACCCTCCAGCTCCCAGTGCTGCAGCATGAGGGCTGGGTGGGGAAAAGCAGCTCAGCCAGACCCACTACAGTGTGACTGTCCATTATGGTCTCCTGCAAGTGGCGCCCGAACAGGGACCCTCAGTAGCTGCTGAAGCTGTGATAACAGTGTGAAGAAGGCAGCTGGAAGATGGAAAGACAACCGAAAGCAGTAGCTGACCCGGCGACTACGTGCGGAACAGCCCGACGCACGGCAGAGGTGCACCTCAACAGAGACGACAGAGTTGAATCTCACTGCTAAGGCAAGGGAGCGGTTGGGGAGGAGATGGGGTCGGCTATCACTAAAGTGTAAGAAGCTGTGATGAATCTCCTCCAACATATCCTCTCTAAGAGAGGGATCCAATATGAAACTCAGACATAAAAAGGGCTATTGCTATGAGCAAGAGAAAGAAACTTGATCCCCAGGGTCAGTACAGCATTTGAGTTGTCCACCTGGGAAGCCATAGGGAGTGGCCTATGGGATGATATTAGTGACAGGGGAAAAAAGGGAAAGGAAGCACTCAAATATTCTACTGTATGGAAGCTGATTAAGGAGACGCTGCAAACTATGAAAGGGGAGCGTGCTGCAGCCGCCTCTGCTTTTGCGGCATTAACCCCTAACACTTCATGTTCACCTAAGGAGGATGGGAGTACTGAGTCCTCCACCTCCTTAAATCCTTTTGAAATGCGCATACCGGTACCCAGTTTACCCGGGACTGCTAAACTCTCCTTTTGTGGGGAGGTGACACCTGCTGGCGCGAATGGCAGTGACCAGTCCGGCAGCAGTACAGCATCTGGCACGAATGAGGAAGTAACTGTGCGACCAGATGGAGTAGTGGGCAGACCAGATTGTTGACCTGAAACTGGAACATGCCCTGCCTTGCCAGCGTCCCCTCCTTCTCCTGGGTCTGTCACCACAGAGCAAAGGGAAGAGAAAGGAGTGGTGGTGGGGCTATTGAGGGAAGTTTTAACGAAACTGAATGACACGAGCCTGAAAATGCAAGAAGCTCCAGTTCTTCAATATCCAAGAGCTCCTCTCAATCCTTTTTGTTATCCACCGAGGTTTGAGAATGTCCCATTGAGCCCTCCTATCCCCACTGCACCTCCCTTGCCGTCGGAGGGCAGAGGGGTATCAGACCAGCCTCTGGATCAAATTTCCCAATGATGGAAAGGGATTTTTAAGGATGCTATTGTGGAGGGGGCTTTTATACCGCAAGCATGCCCTGTAATTGCGACATCGGGGGGTGGGAAAAAGTGGGAGGCTTTGATTGGAAGGTTTTGGAACGGGCAAGATCTGCTGTTAGTCAGTATGGTTTATGCTCTCAATTGGCACAACAAATTATTAGGTATATCTTTACTGCTGATATGTTATTACCCCTGGACAGTGTGAATAGAGATGAAATGTTGTTGACGCCATCTCAGTTATTTCTATTTCAAAGGTCATGGCAGAAACTCTGTGATGCAGAGCAAGCGAGACCTCAACAACAAAATGACCCTTTCTATGGGGTTAATATGCAAATGTTAATGGGGACGGGTCTGTATAATAGCGCCCAGACGCAGACTCAATATCCAGTAGAAGTGTTACAGCTATCTCAGCAGCTGGCCTTACAGGCTATACTTTCTATCCATGAGCCAGGGAAGCCATACGGATTCACACATATCAAGCAGGGTCCAAATGAGCCTTTTACGTCATTTTTAGATAAGCTGCATGCAGCCATTGATGGCCACCCTGATATGGATCCCGATATGAAAAACAGAATGTTTAGGATGTTGGCCTTTGATAATGCAAATGAAAAAACTAAACAAGCTCTTGGCACACTGCCCCAAGGTGCCGATGTGGCAGACGTGATTGCGCTAACTGATAGAACTGCACAGCTTAATAAGGCTGCATATGTGGCTGCTGCGGTTCAGGGAGCTGTAGCACCTTTGTTAAAACAAAAAGAGAGAGATACGGAGCGATTACCTTAGCCATAACTCCATGTGTATATGTGCCCAAAGGAGCAGAAGGGCAGGAGGTATTATGTAAACTGCAGTTCTGTGTGTGTGTGTGTGTATAATAGGCTAGTTTACTTATTTTTTTCCTCTATTTACTATCACCTCTGCTATTCTGTACTTTGTTTACAAATCTGTAAGAAGCAGAGGAAATATCCCTAAAGTGCAGTTATATCTCGTTCCTCTTCCCCAGTAGGTCCCGCTTTTTAAAGAGAAGTAACACCCAGGGCAGCTTCAAGTATCCTCCTTGCTGTAGGCTGTAGTGTAACGCTAGTGTCATGTAATACAAGACAGCTTGCACTTCATATTAGTAGCACCATGTAAAAGCTTACCTGTGATAAAAGTATAGAGTGGCTATTTTGATCAAGCAAGGGCTTATTGCAATAATTTGTGTGATTTTGCTTATAGTTGTTTTGGCGTGTGCTTTGCAGTGTATTTCGCAAATGTAAAAGGCTACACCTGCAGGGAGGTGCAGACAGGACAGGTGACCCTAAACTGGCCAACGAGGTATTCCATCCCATATGCATCATATTCAGTATAAAGCTGAGGGATAAGGAGGATCTCAGCCATCTCTTTGCACTTTTGGCCTGCTTTGTTTGGTTTGGCTCAGCTCAGGTCCTCCTTTGCTTTCTTCCTTAGAGCATCTGAGGAGGACTCTGTCCATTCTGCCTTTGATCATGATCTGTGTGTTCCTGAATCCAGTACCAGAATCCAGCACCTAAACACAACTCCCAAACACAGCTCCCATCTGCTGCGGGGAGCAGTCTGGGACTCTCCCTGTGCCTGCTCCACAGCATCAGTGGTGACGGTGATGTAATTGTCATCAGGGGGGTTGAGTTCAATACTGGTTTTGTATATATTTGTATATATTCCATTTTTATTATTATTATTTTCATATAAAGCTGTTGTAGTTTCCATTTCTAATCAATAAGCCTCTTTCCCTTATTCCCTTTCTCTTCCCCTTTGGGGAGGGAGAGGGGTTAACAGAGAATGTCTGTTATAGGTCTAAGGGGCTGCCCTGACCCTAAACCGTGACAAAGTGTTTGTATTGGACTAAATGCACAAACAGCAGCAGGTTGCTCATATTCAAAGGGGAACAAGAAAATAATGAATTACTAGAACAGTGCTGGCTACTTCAGGAAGAATATCAGTCATCTAATGAAAATATTGACATTTATGGGAATCCATAGATAGATATATAGTTAGATATAATTGTGGTCTCTGCTACTGTCTCATTTTTAATATTTTATTTCTGTTTACTTTCCAAAACAAAATACTGTAATTAATATGGCTATAATAATTAAGGTGGAGACGTACAAGTTCAAGAAAATAAAGATCTCCAAAAGCCACAATTTTCCCATCTAGAATGTTTAATTAGTCTGAAAACTTCTTTTCTGTCCCTAATGAGATAGAAAAACTGGGAGACATGAATGGGGGACCTAATTATTTTGTTTGTTTTCTGATGTTGATATGAGGGTATTTCAGATGCTATGAGTATCCATTACATTTCATTATAAAATAAGTACATCACAGTTATCTTCAGTAGTCTGCATGTGCATGGGGTATGTATATTGCCTGATGAATATAAATATTTCTTATGATCAGAAACCAACATTGGGGTCAATATATGGAGCGGAAGCATACATATCATCCATGACTTGGTGAAAATTCAAAATGTTTGGAGTTTATATCAGATCACTTCCTCCTCCCTAAGTTCTCAAATGACTATTCACTGTCCATTTTTATCTTCCTTGCTGGATGTTTCAAATGGCTGGTCAAATTATCAATTCCACTTTCTCTTGGATAGAATCCCTTTTTATAAATCAAACAATAGTTAGTATTCCTTACCTTTCTCATACACTTGATATTCTAAACCACTTAGATGCACTGTAGTTGATCTGCCAGATATGGTACAGACTCAAAAGTCTCCCCAAACCCTTCTCAAGTTTACTTAGGACTTGTAGAACAGGCACACTCCACTGAACTCCTAAAAACCACATAGCAAGAGCCATACACTTCCAAAAGAGTGAGTTCCATCAGGAAATCAGGATTGAGAAAGAAAACTGAAAGTTCAGATAATTATTATTTAAAATTCAGAAAAAAATACGACAAGACAAATTTGGCCACAGATGAACTGCCACTTTTAGAACAAATTGGCTGTTTAATTAGCCACACAGAAATACAGTCCTCTAGAAAAGTGCTAACAGCATGCCACTGAGAGTTGGACTGTTATGATAGTAGTCAATGGATAGTCATTTTTGACCTACTGTACAGATTTTTCACAGAAAAAAAAGAAAAGGAACAGAGACATTCACCTCAGGGATTCAGAGGCATCTCAAATATCAAATTTTTTACCAAACAAGTCACTGTGCTCAGAAGATATGAATAAAAATATCAGGCCTGTATGATTTTTAATACCTCAGAAACAAAAAAGTCATTGTGTTCCTCTGGCCGATTTTTAATAATGAGAACACTACACTCAAATGTATTTTAATTCCAACAACATTTCAACTTGATTTCTGTTATATTTTGCTACCGAAAATTATTAAATCAGTTGCATCAATTTTCCATAAGAGTGTATTCGGTTTACATGGCAAGGTTTTGGTAGATGTAGGTGGTGCAGGAATGGCCTCTGAGAGGACACCAGAAGCTGCCCCCATGTCAGACAGAGCCAGTTCCAGTCAACTACAAGATAGACCCACTGCTGGACAAAGCTGATCCAATCAGTGACATTGCTAGTGCCTCTGTGATAACATATATGAGAAAGGGTAAAAAAAGCTGCACAACAACAGCTAGAAGAGAGGAGTGAGAATATGTGCAAGAAACAGCCCTTCAGGTAGTAAGGTCAGTAAAGAAAGAGGGGAGGAGGTGCTCCAGGCATTGGAGCAGAGATTGCCCTGCAGCCCATGGAGATCCATGGTGGTGCAGATATCCACCTGCAGCCCATGAAGAACCCACACTGAATCAGGTGGATGCGTCCTGAAGGAAACTGCAGACCATGGAGAGGAACCCACGCTGGAGCAGTTTTTCTGCAAGGACTGCATCCCATGAGTGGGATCCCACACTGGAGCAGGGGAAAAGTGTGAGGAAGAAGATGAGGCAGAGACAAAGCATTATGAACTGACATCAACCCCCCATTCCACATTCCCCTGTGCTGCTCAGGGGGGGAGGGGGTAGAAGAGTCGGGAGTGAAGTTGAGCCTGGGAAAAAGGGAGGGGTGGGGGGAAGGTGTTTTTAAGGTTTTTTTTATTTGTCATTTTTAATGTTTAATTGGCAATAAATTACAATAATTTCCCAAAGTCAAGTCTGTATTGCCTGTGAAAGTGTGGTGGGTTGACCTTGGCTGGCCTCAAGTTGCCCACTAAGCTGCACTAGTGCTCCTCCTCAGCAGAGAGGGGGAGAAAAAAAAATATCACAAAAAGCTTGTAGGTTGAGGTAAGGACAGGGAGATCACTCACCAGGCAAAACAGACTGTTGAGTAGCAGGAGTTAGAGTGGCTTGGTGAGTACCTTATTTTTTTTGCCATTTGTTTGTAATTAATACACAAAGTATGACGTGCTGATAGTTAATATAGGTATGTGATCTACTCAATAAATGTATTAAGAGGCAAAACTCAAAACAAGACACCAGGTGCTACAGGGCTTTTTCAATTATATTTTTTTAACACAATTTAATTTACTTTTTTAACACAACAAAAGCTAATGGCTGAAAGCTAGAGAGAAATAAGCAACATAAACAGATGAGGCCAGAATGTAAATGGTGCAAGTGTGACTGACCTTAGTCTCATAGGGATTTTCTGGACATACAGTGGGGGCTATATGGAGCTCACAGGGTCAGAGTAGGACATACATGTACTTCTATCTACTGTGCAGCACTGAAACTTATCTCTCTTTCTGGAAGGGCTACGGAGAAACCGTGATGCTTCACAGCTATGGAACAGAAACAAGCAGGAGTCAGAGTTCTGGGGGACAGAGGTTAACGAGAGTACAAGACCCTCAAATCCTCTAATCTTACCACCGCATTAATTAATTCATAACTGACCAACATTTTTAGCAGTGGTAGTAATTGACCATTTGAATGACTGATTAAACATATTATTCATCTTCTTTTATTTGAAAACCAAGATTGAATGCCTTTTTTCACCACACAAATCACTGTGCTCAGAAGATTTGAATAAAAATGTCAGGCCTGTATGATTTTTAATACCTCAGAAACAAAAAAGTCATTGTGTTCCTCTGGCCAATTTTTAATAATGAGAACACTACACTCAAATGTATTTTAATTCCATCAACATTTCAACTTGATTTCTGTCATATTCATAATAACTATAATCAAACTCTATGATTTAATATTCCAATGTAACATAAACCCCATGCATCTCTGATTTTATCTGAAGCTGTTCATCTTAGGATGAATCCAGATGCATAAAAACTGTGCTGCCAATTAATTACCAGAGGGGTGAGGGAATAGACAAGGAAAAAAATTCCTTTACCTGTAAAGAGATTGACTGTTTGAATAAATAAAATCTCATTTCAAAATACTTTCCAAATTACAACCACTCTAGAATAAAATAAAGCTATGGAAATTTATACATGTTAATCTTTTTTTCTCTTAAAATGACTATATTACTTCTACCAAAATTATATTCTTTTTCTCACACTCCATTATCATAGTTTATTTTAGGAAAGTACCATACTTTATCATTCAGAGAATGCTTAGCACAATGTACTTAGTACCAGAAATATTAATTAATTAATTAATGTTGACTGTGTTTTTATTTCCATGTACCTTTTGATCTGCACAAGCATGACTGAAATAGGATAAATTTCTGAGTCAAGAGTTCCTATGGATAGTGATGACTGATGAATAACAGTGATTGCAGATCAGTCCTAAAGTTTGTTAGAAAAAACAAAATTGATCAGTGGGAGCTCCTCCCTGACTGACAATCGGAATACATTTTTTAATTTAATAGCTATATACACATTTTGAAAGTTTTGTCATCAGGAAATATTGATTATATAATTCAAATTTTATCAGAACAGTCCTTAAGACATTCACATATTGTAAAAAGTGCAGAGTGATTTAAATTCTGCTACTTATAGGGCAGATCATTTTCTAATTGGTCTTTTCTATAGCTGCCCATCCTCTGACAGTAACTGTGAGTAACCCACCCACATTCATCCTTCAAGTAGGATACACTATTTAATATAATTTCAAATTGATAACCAATTATGGCAAATCACTCCTCCTACAATCTAGAAGTAGAATTATCACAAAGAACTAAAATCTTATCAATGGTACAATCAATTTGCTTGTTACAAAAGTTTAATTATTTGATTAGTGAGGGTGAATAAAACAAAATGAAGTAGTTTTTTGTAAACAGTTAAACAGAACTAGATCTTGATATGGCAAAAGTGTCAGAGTTTATAATAAGCGCCTGGTTCGTTTGTGTCCATGTGAAAATTATCCAAAATTAATTCAAAATATTTTAATACATTTGCTGAGTATTACATTAGGAAGCAGGCCTGGCTACATATTATTGTGATCTCCTAAATTCTCTATACAAATATAAAAATATATTATGATGGTGACTTTAGGATGAGGATTAAAAGTGAAATGAGTTCTAGATATATTGGATACAAAACAAAGGAAAACTGAACTGCTTTGTTGCTCTAGTTTGCTTGGTTTATTTATACCTTCTAGTAAATTTAGATCTGAGTATGTGTTTGACATGACAGTTTAAACTGAACTTTTGTTTCAATTGACTCTTGCTTATACAAGTTGAACCCAATATATCAAGAGCCTAAAATTAATTAGAGATGTCAAGAACTAATTAGAGATGTCAAGAACTAATTAGAGATCTCAAGACTGGTGGCAGCCTGGGCTGCAGTGATCATGCCCTGCTGGAAATCACAGTCTTGAGGGATATGGTCCGCCTGAAAAGTAGAGTCAGGACTGAATTTTAGGAGAGCAAACTTTCATTTGTTTAAGCAATAAGTGGATGGGACTGCCTGGGAAACTCTCCTCAGGGATAAAGGAGCTGAACAGAGATGGCAGCTCTTCAAGGACATTATTCTTAGAACACAAGAGCTCTTGATTCCCACATGTAAGAAATCATGTAAGGAAGGCAAGAAACCAGCATGGTCCAGTAAAGACCTCCTGGTCAAACTGAAGTGCAAGAAGGAAATGCACAGGCAATGGGAGAAGGGACATGTATCCTGGGAAGAATATAGGGCCATTTACCAGAGGTGTAGGGATGGGATCAGGAAAGCTAATACACAGCTGGAGATGAATTTGGCAAGGGATGTGAAGAATAATAAGGGCTTCGGAAAAGAAGGATTAAAGAAAATGTACCCTCCCCCACCCCTGATAAATAGGACAACTGGTGACAACCAAAATGGAAAATGCTTAGGTACTCAACAATATTTTTTCCTCAGTTTTTAAAGAAAACCTTTCTTCCCACATCTCTCAAGCCCTTGAACCCCAATGCAGGAACTGGGGGAATGAAGTCCCTCCCATCATAGGAGAAGATGAGGTTCAAGACAACCTGAAGAACCTGAATGTACACAAGTCCATAGATTCATGCCAGCCACGATCCTGAGGAAATTCACTTATGTAGTTGCCAAATCACTCTCCATTATTTTTGATAAGTCATGACAGTCAGGCAAAGTCCCCAGTGAGTGGAAAAAGGGAAACATTACACTCATTTTTAAAAAGGGTAAAATGGAAGACCCTGTGGGAACTACCGACCAGTAAAAATATGGAACAGATCCTCCTGGAAGACCTGTTGAAATTTATGGAAGGTAGGGAGGTGATTAGCGACATATAAATTTCCAAGTGGAAACCAGAGATGAGTATTGTCCTTCAGGGGTCCATACTGAGACCCATACTGTTTAATATTTTCATCAATGACACAGACAGTGGGATTGAGTGCACCCTCAGCAAGTTTGCAGATTGTACCAAGCTGAGTGGTGCAGTTGATTTGCTAGAGGGAAGGGATGCCATCCAGAAGGACCTTGAGAGTCTTAGAGGAGTGGGCTCATGTGAACCTCATGAAGTTCAACAAGGGCAAGTACAAGGTCATGCATCTGAGTCACAGCAATCTCCAGAATCAATACAGACTGAGGATGAATGGATTGAGAGAAGCCCTGTGGAGAAGGACTTGGGGATACTGCTGGATGAAAAACTGGACTGCTGTCAGTTTGCATTTGCAGCCCAGAAAGCCAATTGCCAATTGCACCCAGGACTGCATAAAAGGTACTGCGTCCAGTGGGTTGAGTGAGATGATTCTGTCCCTCTGCTCTGGTTAGACCCCACTTGAAGTACTGCATCCAGCTTTGGGGTTCCCAGCACAAGAAAGACATGAACCTGTTAGAGTGGGTCCAGAGGAGGTCCACAACAGTGATCAGAAGGCTGGAACACCTCTCCTATGAAGAAAGGCTTCATTGAGGACAGAACCAGGTGGACAGATGATGGTAAAGCAGTGGATGTGGTCTATCTTGATTTCAGTAATGCATTTGACACCGTCTCCCACAGCATCCTCGCAGCTAAACTGAGGAAGTGTGGTCTGGATGATCGGGTAGTGAGGTGGATTGTTAACTGGCTGAAAGAAAGAAGCCAGAGAGTTGTGGTCAATGGGACAGAGTCTAGTTGGAGGCCTGTATCTAGTGGAGTCCCTCAGGGGTTGGTACTGAGACCAGTACTATTCAATATATTCATCAACGACTTGGATGAGAGAATAGAGTACACTGTCAGACAGTTTGCTGATGATACAAAAGTGGGAGGAGTGGCTGACACACCAGAAGGCTGTGCTGCCATTCAGAGAGACCTGGACAGGCTAGCAAGTTGAGCGGGGAGAAATTTAATGAAATCTAACAAGGGCAAGTGTAGAGTCTTGCATCTGGGCAAGAACAACCCCACGTACCAGTATAGGTTGGGGACTGACCTGTTGGAGAAGCAGCGTAGGGGAAAGAGACCTGGGGGTCCTGGATGACCATGAGCCAACAATGTGCTCTTGTGGCCAAGAAGGCCAATGTATCCTGGGGTGTATTAGAAGGGGTGTGGTTAGTAGATCGAGAGAGGTTCTCCTCCCCCTTGACTCTGCCCTGGTGAGGCTGCATCTGGAATATTGTGTCCAGTTCTGGGCCCCTCAGTTCAAGAAGGACAGGGAACTGATTGAGAGAGTCCATCACAGAGCCACAAAGATGATTAAGGGAATGCAACATCTCCCTTATGATGAAAGGCGGAGGGAGCTAGGTCTCTTTAGCTTTGAGAAGAGGAGACTGAGGGGTGACCTCATTAATGTTTATAAATCATAGAATCATAAATACATAAAGGGCAAGTGTCAGGGGGATGGAGTCAGGCTCTTCTCAGTGATGTCCAATGATAGGACAAGGGGCAATGGGTGCAGGCTGGAACATAGGAGGTTCCACATAAATATGAGAAAAAAACTTCTTCACGGTGAGGATAACAGAACACTGGAACGAGCTGCCCAGAGAGGTTGTGGGGTCTCCTTCTCTGGAGGCATTCAAAACCCACCTGGATGCATTCCTGTCTGACCTGATCTAGGTGGTCCTGCTCCGGCAGGGGATTGGACTAGATGATATGTCAAGGTCCCTTACAATCCCTAACATTCTGTGATTCTGTGAAAGGCTGAAAAAGATGGGGTTGTTCAGCATGGATAAGAGAAAGCTCCAGGGAGACCTTATTGCAGCCCTTCAGTATATAAAGGAGGCTTATAAGAAAGATGGAGAGAGACTTTTTACAAGGGCCAGGCAACAGGACAAGGGGCAATGGTTTTAAACTGAAAGAGGGTAGAGTTGAATTAGAAATAAGGAAGAAATTCTTTACGATGAGGGTGGTGAGACACTGGAACAGGTTGCCCAGAGAACTTGTGGATCCCCAATTCCTGATAGTGTTCAAAGTCAGGCAGGTCACATGTTTGATCAATCTGATGTAGTGGAAGGTGTCCCTGCCCATGGCAGGACGGTTGGACTAGATGGTCTTTCAAGGTCCTTTCTAACCCAAGCCAGTTTCCTGCCTAATTCTTTATCAACAAGAAATGCACGTTAATATATTCCAATACCTCATTTATACATTTTTATGCTATATATATTACCATAAACTCCATTCACCACAACTCTCTGGGCTCAGCCATCCAGCCAGTGAAGAGTACAGATGTCTAAACCATGAGCCAGCAGAATGTTGTGGGAGATGTCAAAGGCTTTACTAACGTCCAGATAGACAACAAGCACAGCCCCTCCCTCATCCACTAGGTGGGTCACCTGGTCATAGAGATCAGTTTTTTTAAGCAGGACCTGCCTTTCTTGAACACATGCTGGCTGGGCCTGATCCCCTGGTTGTCCTGCACTTGTCATGTGAGTGCACTAAAGATGAAGCATTCAGTAATCTTCCCCAGTACTGAGGTCATGCTGATAGGCCTGTAGTGCTTCAGATCCTCCTTCCGGCACTTCTTGTAGATGGGCCTCACATTGACAAGCCTCCAGGTGTCTGGGATCTCCACTGTTAACAGGATTGATGATAAATGATGGAGAGAGGCTTGTCAAGCTCCTGTGCCAGCTCCCTTAATAGTCTAGGGTGGATTCAATCCTGCCCTGTAGACTTGTGAGTGTCCTGGTGGCGTAGCAGGTCATTAACTACTTCCTTCTGGATTATGGGGGGGTTTATTCTACTCCTACCTATCTTCTAGCTCAGGAGGCTGAATACCCTGAGGATAACTGGTCTGGCTATGAAAGAATGAGGCAAGGGTGGCATTAAGTACCTCAGCCTTTTCCTCATCCTTGGTGGCAATGTTCCGCCCTGCATCCAGTAAAGGGTGGAGATTCTCCTTGGCTCTCTTTTTATTGCTAATGTAATTGTAAAAAGCCTTTTTTATTATCTCTTACGACAGTGGCCAGATTCAGTTGTAGCTGGACTTTTGCCTTTCTTATTTTCCTGCTGCATGACCTAACTAGGTCCCTGTACTCTTCTTGAGTTGCCTGCCCCTTCTTCCAAAGATGGTAAACTCTCCTTTTTTTCCTGAGTCCCGGCAGAAGCTCCCTGTTAGCTGGGCCGGTCGTCTTCCCTGATAGTTTGTCTTAAAATGCATGGGGACAGACTAATGCTGTGCCTCTAAGACTTCTTTCTTGAAGAATGTCCAGCCTTCCTGGACCACTTTGCCCTTCAGGATTATCTCCCAAGGGACTCTCTCAACCAGTATCCTGAACAGGCTAAAGTCTGCCCTCCCGAAGTCCATGCTAGTGGTTCTGCTGACTCCCCTCCTTCACCAAGAATCAGGAACTCTTGTTATTTCATGGTCACTAAGCCCATGATGGTCTCTGACCATCACATCACGCACCAGTCCTTCTCTGTTTGCAAACAGCAGGTCTAGTGAGGCACCTCTTCTGGTGGGCTCACTTGCCAGCTGTGTCAGGAAGTTATCTTCCACACACTCCAGGAAACTTCTAGACTGTTTCCTCTCTGCTGTGTTATATTTCCAGCAGATGTCCAATAAGTTGAAATCCCCCACAAGAATAAGGGCTGGTGATTTTGAGACTTCTGACAGCTGTAGAATGCTTCATCTGCCTCTTCATCCTGGTTGAGTGGTCTATAACAGACTTCCAACAGGATAACTGCCTTGTTGGCCTTCCCCCTCATCCTTACCTATAAGCACTTGACCTTCCCATCACAGTCATTGAGTTCTGTACAATCAAAACACTCCCTAACATACAGAGCTACCCCACTGCCTCTCCTTCCCTTCTGAAGAGCTTATAGCCATCCATTGCAGCACTCCAGTCATAAGAGTCATCCCACCATGTTTCTATGATGGTGACTATGTCATAGCTATCCTCCTGCACAATAGCTTCCAGCTCCTCCTGTTAGTTTCCCATGCTGAGTGCACTAGTGCAAATGGACTTGATCTGGGCTATTGATTTCATGCCCAAATAATGATCATATTTTCATTTGTAAAAAATGATATGGAGTTTTTATACCATTCAAATGATTCTAGGTTATCAGACTTCAAAGTCTACTACTCTTCCTGAATTGCTTGAAATTTGTTTTTGTTTACTGACTTGTATGTCATCTACACTTTGATCTTACACTAAATTAATTGTTTACATTTATTTAATTCTATTAAAAATTTATAATACTAAACTTATGACATATTTTGAAAGGTAAGGTTTTACTACATTCCTCTGGAACTGCAGGCACTGTCAAACTAAAATGGCCTTTCTCTGCCTCTAGTTAAAAATATCTCTTGCAGAAAGGTTAGATGCATCTGTACAGCTAAAGGGAGCTTCAATGCACCAAGTAAGGTAAAAATGCAAATTGCTTGGAAGAGCTGTGCATTCAAATATTTGAGATCTATGGTAATTTAAGAATCCTTGTTCATAAAACCAGTTCCATAATTATATGATCCATTAAACATTTGACAGGTTTTTAAGGGCAATAAAAGTTAGGTCCTTTGCAAGTGCAACAAAGGAAGCTTCTCCAAGGAACTGGAAAAACTTGTGGCAGAAGGAACACTCCCCCATTCATTTCAAGCAAATCTGTGGTGTCAAAGATGATTCTCCCTTTCAACAAACCTCTGATAATTTCAGGGAAACTAGCAAATTAATGACCACAAAAGAAATTTAATACCACTAAATCAGGAAAAAACCTTCTGTACAATTGTACAGCTCTGGGAACAATACAATTTAAAACCTAAAAGGTGCAATTTTGTGTTTGCATAAAAAGGTATTTTCCTGATTTAGTGATATTAATTTAGTGATATAAAATTGAAGGGGGAAGGGGATAAAACCAGGCTCACTAGAGATGAGCCTAAGGATGGTCTTCTGTCTGCCGTCCCACTTGAGGTGGGAAATGGTGATAAATGCGACAACAAAAACACAGGGCTCACTAATAGGTTGCTAACCATGGAAGTGACTGGGAATGGTCAGATACCAAAAGTGAAAACTAATTGCTTGAGTCCCTCTCCAAAATGCTTATATACCAATGCATAGAGCATGGGGAATAAGCAGGAGGATCTGGATTAGGTTGCATGGCTATGATTTAATCACAATCACTGAAACATGGTGGGACAGCTCCCATGACTGTAATGTTGTCATGGATGGCTATATACTATTTAGGAAAGACAGAGCAACAAAGCGAGGCGGTGGTGTTGCTCTTTATGTATGAGAGCAACTGGAATGTATTGAGTTCTATCCGGGGGGGGAGGTAGGACAAGTTGAAAGCTTGTGGGTAAGAATTAAGGGCATGCAATTGGGGGTGAAATTGTTGTGGGTGTCTACTACAGACCAATAACCCAAGAAGATGTTGATGAGGCCTTATACAGTCAACTGTACGTAGCCTCTCAATCACACTCCTTAGTACTTATGGGTGACTTCAATCACCCTGATATTTGTTGGAAAGCCCAGACAGCTAATCATATTCAGTCCAAAAGGCTCTTGCAGTGCATAATAACTATCTAATGAAGGTAGAGAAGGAACCAATGAGGAGAGGTGCACAGCTGGACCTTGTATTAACAAATAAAGAAGGTCTGGTTGGGGACATAAAGGTTAGGAACAGCCTTGGCGACACTGACCATGACATGGTGGAGTTTAGTATTTTACAAGGAAGAAGCAGGACAATAAATTGGATGACAACCCTGGACTTATGCAGGGCTAAATTTGGACTCTTCAAAGATCTACTTGCAGTAATCCCATGGGCTAAGACTCTGGAAGGAAAGGGAGCCCAAGAAAGCTGGTCAATTTCTAAATACCACTTCCTCCAAGACCAAGATAGGTGCATTCCTTTGAGTAAATAATTGGGTGGAGGTGGTAAAAGACCTGCATGGATGAGCAAGGATATTCTGAAGAAAGTCTTGTGGAAGAAAGAAATTTACAGCTCATGGAAGAAGGGACTTGTCACTTGAGATAACTATAGGGATGTTGTCAGGGTTTCCGTGTAAGGATAAGTTGTTCGACTTCAGGAAAAGAAAACAAAAGAAGTAGTAGTTATTTATTTAGATTGTTTAAGTGAATGAAACATCATTGTAGAAAAGAGTGTACAGTT
>JANVCC010010058.1:138581-166450 GCA_025345505.1 Todiramphus chloris collaris | reverse complement strand
TCAACTCAGGAGGTGTGAGGAGAGAGGTTGCCAGTGAAGACTGAGGCCCCATCCTTGGAAGTTTTTAAGACTAGGCTGCATGGGACTCTGAGCAACCTGCTCTAGTGGGAGGTGTCCCTGCCCATGGCAGGGGGGTTGGAACTAGATGATCTTTAAGGTCCCTTCCAACCCTGACAATTCTATGATTCTATGATTCTATGCCTGACCAAACTCATTGCTTTCTTTGATGAGGTGACTGGCACTGTGGACATGGGGAGTCAGTGGATGTTGTATACCTTGACTGAAGAAAGGCCTTTGACACAGTTTCCATTATTTCCTTATCACCAAATTGTTGAGATATGGGATGGATAAGTGAACAATAAGGTGGGTGGAAATATCACCTAGGCTGCTGGGTTCAGGGAGGTGTGATCTGTGGTGTAAAGTCCAGCTGTTGGCCAGTAACTAGTGGGGTCACTCAGGGATCAGTACTGGGACTCATGCTGTTTAAGGTCTTCATTAGTGACCTCAATGATGCGACGGAATGCACTCTCAGCAAGTTTGCCGATGACACCAAATGGGGGATGGGGGGAGGTACACAATATGCTAGAGGTCAGAAGGACCTGGAAAGTCCAGAGAAATGGACTCATGGGATCCTCATGCATAAATGCCAAGTCTTGCATCTGGAACGGAATAACCCCATGCAACAATATAGACTGTGGGGGCTGTCTACAAAGCAACTTTGCAGAGAAGAACCTGGGGGTCTTGATGAAAAGCATGTTGAATATGAGCCAGCAGCATTTTGGTTCTTTGTTAGATTTGTGTCCATCACCATACTTTCTTCTTTCCATCCACTGGTCCTTGTAGCAAAAAAGGACAAATACATCCTGGGCTGTATTACTAAGAATGTAGCCAGCAGGTTGAGCGAAATGATTATTACCCTCTGTTTAGTACGGGTGAGACTATATCTGGAGTCCTGTGTCCAATTTTGGGCTCCCTGGTACAAGAGAGACACTGATATACTGGAGCGAGTCCAACAGAGGACCACCAAGATGGTCAGGGGGCTGGAGAGCATGACATATGAGGACAGGCTGAGAAAAGCCTGTTCAGCTTGAAAAAGAGAAGGTTCAGGGGATACCTTTTTTCTCTCTACAACTACCTGATGGGAGGATACAGAGAAGATGGAGCCAGACACTTCTCAGAGGTGCACAGAAATAGGACAAGAGGCAATGAATGCATGTTGTAATATGGGAAGTTCTGATTAGATATTAGGAAAATACTTTTTTCAATGCAAGTGGTCAAATACAGGAACAGACTGCCCGGAAAGGGTGTGGAACCTCTATCCTTGGAGGTGTACATGATTTGATGGGACAAGTCCCTGAGGAACCTGATCTAATTAGACCTGCTTTGAGCAGAGGATTCGGATAGATCACCTCTGGAAGTCCCTTACAACCTAAATTTTTATATGATAATTTATCAACCATACTAAAATACAGTTTACTAGTGGATGAAATAGCACTACAAGTTATGTTTGTGTCAGCCAGATCCTCCTTCCATCTCCTTTTAAGGTACTATCTACAATTGAAATCGTTAGCAGTTATATCAGGAAAATCATATAGGTATCATCTCCTGTATGGAGACAACTTTTCTGGGCTGTTTATCCGGTCAGTGGTTTTATTTCTTTGTTTTTTTAAAGTTCTCTTTCCTAGACTACCATGTATTTTGGCTCTTTGTTAGATTTGTATGTCTGCCACCATACTTTCTTCTTTCCACCCACTGGTTCTTGGCTCTTGCCTTTCTAGTCACTTCCACCAGCTCTTTATTTAAGACCAGAACCTCTTACTGATTACTGTCCCAGTCTTAACCAGCCAACTCATGTTTTCCTTTCCTCCTCACTGACTGGCCCTAGTTGTTGCTTTCATGTGTAAATGATCTCTTGGGAGGGCTTGAGGGTTGTGTTAGAATCAGGCTAGCACATGGACATAAAAGAGGAATGAAAGAATATCCATGTTAATAGTCATAGAACATTTTCCATTCCCAACAAAAGTTTAGTACTTGCTCCTTTCTCTGTTTTAATAGGATATCTTCCTTCAGCCATATATCCTAGTCCCTGTATATGGAATAGAATAGACTCTTTGTTCATAGCTTAGGTACTAGAACCCAGAGTTGATATAATTAATAGCAGAAGCAGCAGCTGCAAGGAGATGTCCCATTTAGGACCCCCTGGACTACATCCATTGGTACATATAAATAGGGTAAACCAAGCATAATCCTCTGCTTAATATATTTGATCTATAAACTCAGGCAAAATTTCCTGAACTGCAATAAACCACACACTCCCAAGATCACTGTTCAGTTTCAAGTCCATAATTGAAAAAGTAGAAGTAATAGGTTTTTAAAAGAAAAAACTTATACAAGTGATAAGAAATATATTTTCTTTAGTCTCAACAATTCGATGTCTTTGGCTTACATTTTCAAAAACAAGTTAACCTCATAAGTCATTCTACAAAGAAATAATCAATCTTTGTTTACAATTTAACAATGTTATGAGTGACTTTCAGTTTTTACAGTATCTTAAACAAGGACACATTGGTCATTCTTAATAATAAATGTCTTAACAGACCCATTTAGGAGAGAAGATTGATTAGATATTATAAGAGCAAAGAAAATCAGGCAACAAGACAGTATGTGGGAAAAGGTTATCTGACGAATGAATCTGGCAAAATATGCCAGTGGAGAGGATGCTGCAAGTGTTAACATCAGTCTCTGAACCCAATAGTATTGTTGACTTATTTGTGCCAATGCCAGATTATCATAAATAAATACATATTTGCTGGAACCAAACAAGTTTTCTATATGCCTTTTACTTCTTCCTTAACCTTATAATACATCAAAAGTGTCAAGGGGATATATTTAGAGGTAACAGAAAAAAGAGGGAGAGAAGGTCCTCCCTGAGCAACTATGAAGTTAGCTCTACTCTGAGTGTGTGGGGGGTTGTACCATATAACCTCCAGAGGTCTCTTTTGACCTAAATTATTCTATGATTTTAAGTTTGCAATTGGGAGAAAGGAGCTTGATGGCAGAAGAGACTGTTCATTGAACCAGGAAAAGCACAGTAAATAGAAGAGTCTAAGAGAGAAGCTAAAGGACATATTCTCATTTGTCTCCCTTCCTTCCTTTGGAAAAAAAATTAAATATGTATCTCATTGCACTAAAGATGGTAAAGATATTACATAATTGTTTTCTGTAAGTAATGACTGCAGCTGCCTCAGTAATTTAGGAAATTGCCAGTAGAATTTCACCTGGAAGAAGAGGAGGCCCACATGAAGACTTCTTTATCACACAGATGATCATATTATGACAAATTTAGATAATCTTTCCTATTAGCATAACTTAAAACTTGTCCATAAACTTAAGTTTTTCCCCCAAACAAAATGGTGCATATATAGCTTCACACTATGTCCAAATGAAACAATTACTTGATTTAATTTTAGATGAATTTGTGATGTGGATTCAACTTGTTTTCACCCAAATAATGAGTTAAAAAATGTCAAAAAATAAAGTTGTTTAAACATTTTTCTTTGATACTTACAATACAGTACCCATATGATCGCATTAAAAGAATGTGAATTTAACTTTATATTTTAGTAAACATTCTAATTTTGATCAATAACCAACTTACATAGTTCCATTTGTGTAGACTGTGTCACTTCCCTCCACATACTGAACCTGGGCTGGGTAGACATGCTGTACCTGTTGCACAGTCTGTACTTGCTGTACCTGTAAACAAGAACATCAGAAATATAGGAGAGTTTACCTTATAAAAAAGAATGAGAATGACTAGTGCTTCAGGGCATCTAATGGTTTCTAAACAATACTCTCAGTCATGGGACATCCCTGGTCTCAAAATTACTAAACAGCACAGAATGTAATATTGTGCTTCAAGTCTGTAATATGCTAAGTGGAGTACTAACACTGGAAATCAATGCCCATGATAGTATGGTTATTTTCCATACCAAAGACAGAACCATCTGGAAAGCACAAGAACAAAGACTACATGCTTCAAACCAATCTTAGGCTCTATATTTAATAAGGAAGAAAACTTCATTTGGTCATCTATATGCTGCTTTTCTGATTTGTTTTTTTTACTCCGGTTTAACTCTATACAATACAAGACTCTAAATCACAACTTATATGTGCTGTTAACAAGCAACATTAGACCTGTCAGAGTGGGTGCTAAAAAAATTTACTTTAATCCTAGAAGAGTCTAGTTCTCATGCATGTGTGTAGTGGGTCTGGCTGAGCTGCTTTTCCCCACCCAGCCCTCATACTGCAGCACTGGGAGCTGGAGGGTGTTGATAACACACCTGTGTTATGACTGCCAGTGCTCAAACGGCACCAGAGGATGGGGGGGCAAGATGGGGGAGGGGATACAGCTGACCTGAGCTGACCAGTGGGATATTCCATACCATATGATGTCAGCTCAACTATAAAGGGAGAGGGCAGGAGGAGGATGGGGGGGCATTCAGCTTTGTCCTCCGAGCAACTGCTACGTGTTCTGGAGCCCTGCTTCCTGGACTCGGCCTGACATCACCTGTGGACAGGAAGTAGAGAATAACATCTTTATCTATCATAACCCACGACTCTTTTCTTTTCATCTTATTCTCTCCCAGTGTGCTGTGCTGACAGGGGTTGGGGGCAGTGACAAGAAGGGCTTGGTGGGCACCTGGTGCCCAGCCAGGGTAAACCCACCACAGTTCCTTTTTGGCGCCCAACGTGAGTCACGAGCAGCAGTTGTTCTCTTGCGTACTTTAGATATTAGTAGCAAGCTCCTGTGCAGGACACGGAGTTTGCTGGATCTACTTATCTTGTATTTTACTAAAATGTTTATCAAAACACTGTCTCTTTGCGTTATTTCTACACTGATAGCCTCAACGTTCTGGGGAAGCTTCTGTCTCAGGAGAATGAAGGGACTCGGGAGCACCCTGGCACAAATAGTAACAATGTGTTTCATGCTGGCATCGGTGGCTTTGCTGTGTTGGGGGGGCTACCTTGGGGAGAAAATGATTGAATACATCCCCCTCTCTCTCCCAGAAACTGATATAGATGATTTTACTGTGCATGCTCACAAGGTCCTCGTCCACCCTTGCATGAGCTTCTTAATACTACTAATCAATATCGTTGGCCTAATCCGGGTTCTGTGTAGTCTGGTCCCAGTTTGGCCTGAGAGGAAACAAGTTTCAGGTGGGGTGGCACCGAAATGTGCCCTGAGACAGGCTTTCCCTGGGTGGCAAGGGGTCTGGCAGGATTTGGGCAGGTTCCTAGGACGGTTGTCACCTCCAGTAGCCTGGGACTTTACCCCCAAACAGGCAAGCAACCCTGCCAAACTGACACAACATATAATATAAGGGTGCCTTGTCTACCCCAATGAAAACCAGCAGCTCTTAACGCTGTACTGGGGCCTGGCCTGGGCCTATCGAGCCACAGTTGAGTACTCTCAGAGGACTGTGGTTGAGGCAGGGACCCAAACTGCATCCGAAGACTTGAGATAGGGACTGCAACAAATACAACCGCTAAAATTGCCCCAGTAGTAAAAAAGAAGCAGTGGACAAGGAGACCAACAGGCCCCTACCCTTGATTACTGAGGTATGAGGAAGAAGAGGAAACACCCGACCAACAAGCTGGACTCTCAAACAGGAAGATTGGAGGAGGGAGCAATGGAATTGAAGCAGGAGGCAGAAACCACCCGGTTCCTGACTTCATCAGAACTTCGACACATGAGGAAAGATTACAGCTGCCAGATAGGGGAACGGATTGTTACCTGGCTGCTTCAATGCTGGGATACTGGGGCTGACACCCAACAGATAGAAGGTCAGGAGGACCAACAGCTGGGCTCCCTTGCTAGGAATCATGGCATTGAAAGAGGAATTGGAAAAGAGGCAGCAATTTCAATCTCTGGAGACGGCTCCTTCCAAGCGTTAAACCAAGATATCCATTTAAGGAAGACTTAATGAACTCCACCTCCTCAGGAAAGTGGTCTACTGCTGATGAAGGTATCCAGTACCTGAGGGAACTAGCAGTACTGGAAGTTATCTATGGGGATTTAGATAATGATGAGCATCCCAAAGATCCAGAGGATGTTCAGTGTACAAGAGCCATGTGGAGGAAAGTGATCAAGAATGCACCGGCTTCATTTTCTGACAGCTTGGCAGCAATGTACTATCCACAAATGGATAACCTGACTGTGGAAACTGTCTCTTCATGGCTTCAGAACTTTGAAGAGAGTCTTGGCACCTCCACATCCCTAACGTTTAGCACCTTGAATATAGAAGCGAGGGGGACAGTGTTCTGCTTGAAAGATAACGAAGCAAGTTGAGCAGCCCTTATTCTTTGTAACTCTTTACAATATCCTGGGGCCTCCTGAGATAAAAAGGAGACAGGACGTTGAGGCCTTGAAGCCTGACAGCTTTATGGGCCTTAGCTCATCTTGCATGGCTTGTAGATTAGGGAAACTAACTCCAAGACAGGGAGTGTGGTAGTATAGGGATGTGGCGATGCGGAAGATCACGTGATGTAACAGAAACGTAGAAACCAGGTAGGATACAACCTACGAAGGGCTGGCTCTGTTACTGGTATATAAGTGCCTGTAGCCTTTAATAAAACGCCATTTTGCCTTCTTCTCTATGAGAGTCTGAGTCTGACAATGGACCCTCGGTGTCTCCCGGGATTTCGACACGTTAATCACAACAAGTGGTGACCCCGACGTGATCGGGACGTGATCCGCGGAGGCAGTGCGCTGGACAACGCTGAACCTCTGGAGGGGCGATGAAGCTGGAAAAGGACGTTGACGTTGATTTAGTGGTACAGATATTGAAAGAATGTGTAAAGGAGGCGGGGGAGAAATGCCCGTGAAAGGATATTAAGGGAATCATCCTATGGATAAAGGGGAGAGGGTTGATTGTTAACCCGCGAGATATTATGTTTGTGAATTGTGGGAAATATTTGAAAGGGAAATTTGGGAATCTGAGAAAACTGGGCACGATGGTGTGGGGTTCCACCTGGGGTAAGATATGTCGTGCTATGAGTAAAAAACGTGAAGAGGCTCAAATATGGGCAGTGGCGAGAGCATCTCTATTTGGTGTGGAGCGTCCTCAGCTCCCAGGAATGGATTGGGAAATGCAAGTGGGCACTTCAATAGCAGGGGGCTCTAAACCTCCTAGTCCTCCCCGTAGCCCACTATCAGACAGCCCACTGCCAGGAAAAAGGGCGGAATGTTTTCCGGTAGAAGATAAGAACGTAAAACGGGAACACGAGCACTTATACCCGGCAGATGAGTTGACGGATTTAATGCAGAAATTTACGGTTGCAGAGCACGAGCAGCCGGGGCAGGATAGGGTGCAGGAGAGTGATGTGTGGGAGAGTGATGTGTGGGATGGAGAGCATAAAAAACGGCCGGCAGGGTCAGAAAAGAAGCAAGGAAGACATAAAAAGCGGTTGGTAGGGTTACGAGAGGAGCAAGGAGACAGATTGTGCAAAATAGACGAAGCAGGGGACAACACTCAAACATGGCGCCGGTCAGAACAGCTGCCGAGCTATTCAGATGCGGCAACTTCCTCTTCCTCTAACTCAGATCAGGAAGAAGAATCAAAGGGGCGTGATGACGCAGCCAGCGACGTACTACCCGATGCGGACTGGTTGCCTAGACACATTATCACACAGGGAGGAGCAAGGTCAAAAACACATTCAATACTGCTAAATAAAGACAAGGGTAGAGCTTATCAAACTAGCAAAGGGAGAGCTCTAATCAACATAAGGGAGGAAGCTGGAGGGGAGATAGTTGAGCTGCAGGAGGAATCTGTGGTAAATTCAGATACCATGACAGCCCTTATGGAACAAATGCAAGCAGCAGTTCAGCAAATACAGGATATGGTGCAAGAGCAGAAAAGGATACTTCCATTATCACAGCTCCCTGTAGAACAAAGCACAGAAAACACAGATACCAATAAGAATAAAAAAGGGATGACGGGAACAGATTGGTCTTTAATAGCAAAGAAGTGTAAACTGGAGGGCATTCGTTTGGCTCCCCTCACATCTTTCCCAGTTATAGTAAACCAACAGGGAGACAATGAATGGGTGCCGTTAGATCACAAAGTAGTTACTTCATTGTTTAAATCAGTTCAAAATAACGGGCTTTCACATCCTGAGACCCAATTATTAATTGATATGGCATTAGCAACACCGGTCATTCCGGAAAATGTACGGACCTTGGCTAAGGCAGTGTTGTCACCCTCAATATTAACATTGTTTTTAGAACATTGGGCTACACTTATTAGACAGAAACTCCAAGAAGCAGAAGCAGATCGTCGTCATGAATTACATGGAGTAACTTTTGACCAATTAATGGGCACAGGTGCCTTTGCGACACAGCAGGCTCAAACACGCTTACGTGGTAGAATACTGCGAGCAACGACACAAGCTGTGAGAACCGCATTTGTTGCGGTGAGTCAATATGAGCGCGCAAAGGAACCATGGATGACCATTAAACAAAGGCTAAATGAACCATTTTTAGATTTTGCAGACAGGCTTCAGAGGGTGATAGCTAGATCTAATTTGCCATCAGCTACTCACGATGCAGTATTGCTAGAGGCTTTGTGTAGTAATGCTAACCCGATTGCACAAAGTATTTTACAGACTCTGTCAACATCGACGCCGTTGCCTCATTTACTACGAACAGTTGCACTGCAGGAGAAAGCAGGTCCATCATGAACACCAACCCCAATGGTACAAGTCGCAACCGCACAGGAGCGTTGTCAGTATAGACAACCTGGTCGCAATAAGCGTATGCATCCATACCCTCAACTGTGTTGGCGCTGTGGTAAATCGGGTCACTTTGCCCGTGATTGCCGATCATCTAGGCCATCGGGAAACGCCTGGCGGGCTCCTTTTTACCGGGACGGGGGAGCTCGTTGTCCAGTGCCTCGCCCACAATTAACACAATTATTACGTCCCCAGGGAGTCCAGCAATCAACAGCTATGTTACAGGAACGGCAAGAGGGACTGCAAGCAGAGCAGACGTCAATCAAGTATTATGATATACAAGATCCAGCTCTGCGCCTGACAGAGGACTCGCTGCACTTCTAACCATTCCATTGTTTCAGCGCCCGCTATTGACCGTGTATGCAACACGAGAGGCAGGAGGTAAGACAATGACAATACATTATGATGCATTGCTAGATACAGGAGCGGACGTCACAATAATTACAACACAGATTTGGCCTAAGGAATGGCCACGACAACTAGGCCCAGTGATATATGGAATAGGAGGGGAACAGCAAGCAACAATCTCAATGGACTTCATTACCCTCAAAGTGTATGATGCTGATGGTTCACCCATAGAAGCCTCAGTGAAACCAGTTGTCCTAGCAGAGGGTAGACCTCTTTTAGGAAGAGACTTTTGTGCCCAGGTCAATTTGAAAATAACAAATTTGTAATGGGGGCCACTGTCAATTTGCAGCAAATGACGCCTATCAAAATGATATGGCTGACAAATGAGCCAGTGTGGGTTGAACAGTGGCCCTTGACACAAGAAAAATTACAAGCAGACAATGAACTAATACAAAGAGAATTATCAGCTGGGCATATAATACCTTCAACAAGTCCTTGGAACACACCGATATTTGTCATACAAAAGAAAGCAGCAGGACAGTGGTGATTGCTGCATGATTTAAGAGCAGTGAACGGACAACTGCAGGATATGGGCCCACTGCAGCCAGGTCTGCCAAAGGTTAGCATGATACCAAAGGACTGGGCAATCATCAGTATAGACATAAAGGACTGTTTTTTCTCTATACCACTGCATCCTGAGGATTCACCACGATTTGCTTTTACTGTCCCATCCATAAACAACATCGTGCCTGTGGAGCGATATCAATGGACAGTATTGCCTCAGGGAATGAAAAATTCACCGACGCTCTGTCAACTCTATGTAGATAGTGCTATAAAGGAGACCAGAAAGTGGTTTGGGCCTACAGCGTTGCTGATACACTATATGGATGACTTCTTGATAGCAGCACAACAAGAAGATACAGCAGAGCTAATCTTGGCTCATGTAAAAGACGAGCTGAGAAAGGCAAATTTAACAATAGCTGAGGCAAAGGTCCAACGTTCACTGGGGTGAAATATTTAGGCATGTACATTGGGCCTGAGGATGTGAAACCACAGACTATAAAAATACACACTGAGACTTGAACAGTTCATGACATTCAGCAAATAGTAGGTAGTATACAATGGATCAGGAATTTTATCCCAATCGCACAGGACATGATGCAACCGTTGTATATTTTACTACAGGGAAACAAGTACCCACAGGACACACTCACACTCACCTCAGACATATGACTCTGCCTTGAGAACATACTACAACTTCTGGTTGATAGCCATGTAGCCCGCATTAATTTGAAATTAGATGTCCTAGCTCTTATGGGAAGCACCAAACACGGTATGATTGGGTGCCTGGGTCAAAAGGTAGCCTGGGAGGGACGTCAAAGATTTACAGCTTTGACATGGTTTATGACATCAGGAAAAAAGGCATTTGTCAGCTGGCCAACTGTGCTGGCAGACATGATCACTAAGGCCCGTTTAACTGCGCAAGCTACCTTGGGAAGAGAGCCTGTTGTCATTGTAATGCAGTGTACATCAAATAGTTTTGAAAAGGACTTAAACCTTTCACCAGCCCTGCAAATCGCATTAGCAGATTATCCTGGACAGGTTCAATGTTTAGAACATATTGAATGGGTACAGCAATTAAGTACATTTAACATTGATCTTGCACAGCGTGTAAGTGACAAACCAAATGATGGCCCCACATATTTTACCGATGCATCTTCTCTAACATCAACAGTGGTGGTGGTATGGCAGGAGGACAGGGAGTGGAAGAAACGTACATATACTGACAAAAGTAGATCATTGCAGTGGTTAGAAGCAAAAGCTGTAGAGATGGCATTACGACAGAACAGAAACCTCATCGTGAATATAGTAACAGATTCTTATTATGTATATAAATTAATTTTATCAATGTCAACATCAGGAATACCATATTCTGAGATCGGAGTAATGCTAGATGCAGCGCTACAGAATCGAACACAGGCATGCGCAATTATGCACACGAACAGTCATATAGACTACCCCAGTATCTATAAAGAAGGGAATGACAAGGCAGACTTAGCAGCAAAGGGTGTGTGGACTTTACAGCAAGCCCAAATATTGCATAAAGAGTTGCGTATGGGAGCAAAGAGCTTAGCGAAACTGCAGGGATATCATTTTCACAAGCCCGAGAAATCGTAGCCATGTGTCCACACTGTCAGACCTCACCGTTATGGCAAATGGAGTCAACCCGCGGGGATTGGCTCCCTCAGCGATTTGGCAGACAGATGTTACAGTCTATGAACCTTTTAAGCCAAATTCTAATCTGTTTGTAACTATTGATACCTATAGTGGTGTCTTAGTTGTTACAGCTAAAAGGAAAGCCCATGCGAAAGAGACAATAATGCATTGGGCAGAAAGCTATGGCGTGGCTGGGAAAGCCTGATAGCATCAAAACAGATAACGGACCAAATTTTGTGGCCCAATCTGTAAAAGACTGGGCACATCATTGGAATATTATCATCACACACGGCATCCCCTATAATTCGACAGGTCAGGCAATTATAGAGCGTGCTCACTGTACATTGAAAGAATCTTTAAACCGCATCTTAGAAAAGAAATCACATGTCCCTTTAGATCAGCAGGATGTTGTCTTAATGAAGGCGCTATATCTCTGGAATCAATTTGATAGACATGGAACAGACTGTATGCCCATGAAAAAACACTAAACTCTTCCCACGACCAAGGTAAAGCCAAAGGTGTTAGTACGTTTTCCAGGAACAGATATATGGTCACCTGGGTGGTCACTGGTTGTTCTTGGTCAAGGATACGCAGCTGTATCTCATCCTGATGAACCAGAAGTATGGTGGCTACCTGCAAGATGTGTTCGCCCTGACCTGCGGCACCAGGGGCAGAACAGGCAACCTCCAAATACGGACCAGAATGCAGGCCCTCCTGATAACGACCAGAATGCCGATCGTCAACCGAACGATCCTTCTGGTTATGACCAGGACACCGACTGTCAGGTAGATGGTCTGTCTACAGGCAAAGACTGGGATGGACCTTCCACATGCAGAGACTGAACTTTAAGTTTCTTTGTTATGGACTCAGAAAGTTAAAGCCCTTAAGGCTATTTTAGAATTAATAACTGATGTAAATTTCTATTTAAGATTAGTACCTGATAGAATTGTGATGTAGAATTTGTTTGCTAGATGTATTTCCTATGGCATCACTGGAGACTCTGCCCACTTTAAAGCAGCATCTGATTTGGGCTCTGTCCGGTAACTGGCCATTACCGGACAGACCCCTTATCAGCATTCGGTTTAGGCTCTCTTTGGTAACTGGCCATTACCAAGCAGATCCCTTATGCTGCGTTTGTTCTCCTTTCTGCAAGGCTCCCCATAGAAGATTACTAATGGTCTCTTTTTCGTCTTTAAAAAAAAAGGGGGGAATTGTGGAACCAGAAGTTAGGCAGGTCCCTGCGAGATGTATCAACCTGACTTTAACCACAATGATAATGCATGCCTTTAGATTCTTTTACAGGGAAAGGGAAGGATCTGGAGCCTTTTAGTACTGCTACTGGTTTTGGTGTCCTTTGTCAACGGTGATCGCTCATACAACTGGACGCTGATGCAACCTCAAGAATCGCGAACACTCCAGTCTATAGTGACTCCGGGTGCTCCCTCCTTCAAAGTCACTGTATGCCGTTTGATGGGCCCAACTGTACTAAATGGCTGGAAAGGTCCACATTGTGTCACTACCAATGCCAAATGGGACACTGGGGATTCCAATCACCCTGGCTAACCGCTTTGTTATCCACTCTTTCTGGTCCTCTTCTTATCTTGCTGCTACCTTTAACTTTTGGACCTTGCGTTCCTAACAGACTAGTGGCATTTATTAAGTCTCACTTAGACACAGTAGAGGCTCAGTATGTCTTGTTAGCTCACATGACTGACTATCATCACCAATACACTTAATATTGTATCTTCACTGACATGGAGAGGGGGGAATTGTGTTAGTATAGGGATGTGGCAATGCGGAAGATCACGTGATGTAACAGAAACGTAGAAACCAGGTAGGATACCACCCACAAAGGTCTGGCTCTGTTACTGGTATATAAGTTCCTGTAGCCTTTAATAAAACGCCATTTTGCCTTCTTCTCTATGAGAGTCTGAGTCTGACAATGGACCCTCGGTGTCTCCCGGGATTTCGGCACTGAGGATAGGACACGTTAATCACAACAGGGAGGAATAAAGAAGAGCTTCCCACCAGTCCTGTGATCTCTGACTCATCGCAACTCTGCATTTTGAGACAAAAGGTGAAAAGTACACTGCGAGGAAGACTGGGAGCCTTCCTCCCAAAGACCCCCAAAGACCCCAGCCCATGACCACCAGACGGCAGTGCGCAAGCGCCAATGGGAGGAAGCCTATGATAATGAGTTCCTGGAACTGATTATAATAATCCAACCCCATATAATGAATATGTAGCTAACTCTGTTAAATATGCATGCTTCAGTGTAATAAACACCTCCTCGATGGACACTTCAGTGTGCAAGTTAGGAGGAATGATCCCCCTTGCACCCGGCACCATAATAAACATACCTGCTTTATAACCTTTCATGGGTTGTACAGTTTGATTTCCGCACGTCAATATCAGGAGTCTCCCAAGGAATCAGTCAGTCAGAGGGAAAGGGAGCCCCAGGTGTATGCCACGTGGTGCACTCTGGTTATTTCTGCATGACCAGGGGGAGGATATGAGGAAGTGGAATGGTGAACCTACCTTTAAGTTGGAAGCACGTGCACAAGAATTGAAAAAGAAGACAATGGTTAAAAAGGTGCCAGCCAAGAGGACCATTAATGTAGTCAGGGTTGAAAAACAAGAAGGTGACCAACAATCTCGCAGATATGGGAAGACCAAAATTATCTCCACTGAGTCTGACGAGGGGACTTCTGGTTTGACACAGCAAGGGTCAGACAGGGAATATTCTGACCAGGAACAGGAATAGAGGCACCCTGCCTCCTGACAGGTGGATGAAAGGGACAATTGGATTTATTGGACTGTGTGGATCTGATGGCCTGGCACGTCACATCCCCAAAGGTACAAGGCATTGCTAGATACTGATGCGCAGTGCACTTTAATGCCATCAAAATACAGAGGAACTGAGCCCATATGCATTTCTGGGGTGACAGGGGGATACCAGGAGCTGACAGTATTGGAGGCTGAAGTGACTCTAACTGGTAGGGAGTGGTACAAATGCCCCATTGTGACTGGTCCAAGGGCCCCGTGCATCCTTGGCATACACTGTCTTAAGAGAAGCTATTTCAAGGATCCAAAAGGATATCGGTGGGCTTTCGGTGTTCCTGCCTTGGAGGCAGAGGGAAGTAAACAGTTGTCCACCTTCCCAGGTCTATCAGAGAACCCTGCTATAGTAGGGCTGATGAAGGCTGAAGAGCAGCAGGTGTCAACTGCTATGATGACGGTGCATGAGCGGCAATATCGCACCAACAGAGATTCCCTGATAACTATCCAGGAATTGATTTGTCAGCTGGAGAGCCAGGGAGTGACCAACAAAACTCATTCACCCTTCAACAGCCCCATATGGCCTGTGCAAAAGTCAAATGGAGAAAGGCGATTGTCAGTGGACTATCGTGGTCTGAATGAAGTTACACCGATGCTGAGTGCTGCCATGCCAGACATGCTGGAACTTCAGTATGAGCTGGAGTCCAAGGCAGCCACGTGGTACACCACGACTGACATTGCTAATACGTTTTTTTCCATTCCTATAGCACCAGAGTGCAGGTCACAGTTTGCCTTCACCTGGAGGGGAGTCCAGTACACCTGGAATCGATTGCCCCAGGGGTGGAAACACAGCCCCACCATCTGTCACAGACTGATTCACACTGCACTGGAGGAAGGTGGGGCTCCAGAGCACCTCCAGTACATTGATGACATCATCGTATGGGGCAACACAGCAGAAGACGTTTTCAAGAAAGGGAAGAAAATAATTGAAATCCTCCTGGAGGCTGGTTTTGCTATAAAGCGAAGCAAGGTGAAGGGGCCTGCGCAGGAAATCCAGTTCCTTGGAATAAAATGGCAGGATGGGCATTGACACATTCCAATGGACATGATCAATAAGATAACAACAATGTCTCCACCAACCAACAAAAAGGAGACACAGGCTTTCCTGGGTGCTGTGGGTTTCTGGAGAATGCATATTCCAGATCACAGTCTCATTGTGAGCCCGCTCTACCATGTGACCCGGAAGAAGAATGACTTTAACAGGGACCCTGAACAGCAACAGGCCTTTGAACAAATTAAACAGGAGATTGTGCACACAGTGGCCCTTGGGCCAGTCCGTGCAAGACCACATATCAAAAACACTCTACAGCGCAGCTGGGAAGAATGGTCCTACCTGGAGCCTCTGTCAGAGGGCGCTCAGGGAGACACAAGGCTGATATCTGGGTTTTTGGAGTCGAGGATACAGGGGATCTGAGGCCAGCTATACTCCAATGGAAAAGGAGATACTGGCAGCATATGAAGGAGTTCGAGCTGCCTCAGAAGTGATCGTAAGGGAAGCACAGCTCCTCCTGGCACCCCAACTGCTGGTGCTGGGATGGATGTTCAAAGGGAGAGTCTCAGCTACACACCATGCAACTGATGCCACATGGAGCAAGTGGATTGCATTGATAACACAACAGGCTCGAATAGGGAACCCCAGTCGCCCAGGGATCCTGGAAGTGATCACGAACTGTCCAGAAGGTAAAGACTTTGGGATGTCGCCAGAGGAGGAGGTGAAACGTGCTGAGGAGGCCCCACCATACAACACATTATCAGATGATGAAAAGCAATACTCCCTGTTCACTGATGGGTCTTGTCGCATTGTGGGAAAACATCGACAGTGGAAGGCTGCTGTGTGGAGTCCCCTACGACAAGTCATTGGAGTTGCTGAAGGACACGGTGAATCCAGTCAGTTTGCAGAAGTGAAAGCCATCCAACTAGCCCTAGATATTGCCGAGCGAGAAAAGTGGCCTGTGCTCTACCTCTATACTGACTCCTGGATGGTGGCAAATGCCCTGTGGGGTGGTTGCAGCAGTGGAAACAGAGCAAATGGCAGCACAGAGGCAAACCCATCTGGGCTGCTGGGCTGTGGCAAGACATTGCTGCTCGGGTAGAGAACCTGGAGGTGAAGGTGTGCCATGTGGATGCCCATGTACCCAGAAGCCGGGCCACTGAAAAACATCAGAACGACCAGTGGGCAGACCAGGCTGCCAAGGTGGCAGTGGCTCAGGTGGATCTGGATTGGCAGTGGAAGGGTGAATTATTTATAGAGCGATGGGCCCATGACACCTCGAGTCATCAAGGAAGAGATGCAACCTTTAGATGGGCTCAAGGTCAAGGGCTGGACCTGACCATGGAGGCTATCACAGAGGTCATCCACAAATGTAAAACGTGCTGCAATCAAACAAGCCAAGAGGTTAAAGCCCCAGTGGTATGGAGGACATTGGCTAAAACAGAAATATGGAGAGGCCTGGCAGGTTGACTACATCACTCTCCCACAAACCTGCCAAGGTACTTACAATGGTGGAGGCAACCACTGTGTGGCAGGAAACGTACACAGTGCCCCATGCCACTGCCCGGAACATCATCCTGGGCCTTGAAAAGCAGATTTTGTGGCGGCATGGTACTCTGGAAAGAATTGAATCAGACAATGGAACTCATTTTCAAAATAGCCTCATGCATGCCTGGGCCAAGGAGCATGGCATGGAGTGGGTGTATCACATCCCTTATCATGCAGAAGCCTCTGGGAACATTGAAAGGTACAATGGGCTGTTAAAAACCACATTAAAAGCATTAGGGGGTGGGACCTTTAAACAATGGGACAAACATCTAGCAAAGGCCACCTGGTTAGTTAACACCAGAGGATCTGTTAGCCGTCCTGGCCCTGCCCAAACAAAACCCCTGCCTGTTGTGGGAGGAGATAAGGTCCCTGTAGTGCACACTGGGAGGTGGTTGGGGAAGGCAGTGTGAATAGATCCACCCTTGGGAAAAGGCAAACCCATTCGTGGGTTTGTCTTTGCTCAAGGACCTGGATATACCTGGTGGGTAATGCGGGAGGATGGTGAGACCCGGTGTGTACCTCAAGGAGATTTGACCTTGGCAGAAAGATAATCTGGAATGTGAGGTGTATGTTGCAGGAAGTGATGCTGTAGGAAGGAGATGGAATAACAGAGAGCAAATTTCGTGAAGGACCAGATGAGTACAGCAAGTACCCAGATCTAGCTGGTGTTGGTGCCCAACAATCGGACATACTGCTTCTCCTGACCTGAACATCCACCCTGACAGATGAGGCCCAAGTCATCAAGTGAAGGAAGCTCAAGGAATGAGGGACTATCTGTTAAAAGACTGGGGATAGTAGTTGATGACAGTGTATTGGTTGGGTATAGAGACAGTTTAAGTATGTAGATTGAGATGTGTTTGTCATAAGGGATTTTGGTAATGAGAATTAAATATGATGGAATGGTTAAGTATGTATTATGTGGGGCCTGAGCATGACGCAAATGGTATGGGATAAGGGGAGGAGATTGTAGTGGGTCTTGCTGAGCTGATTTTACCCATACAGCCCTCATTCTGTAGTACTGGGAGCTAGAGGGTGTTGATAACACACCCGTGTTATGACTGCCAGTGCTCACACGGCACCAGAGGCTGGGGGCCAAGATCGGGAGGGGATACAGCCGATCTGAGCTGACCAGTAGGATATTCCATACCATATGACGTCAGCTCAACTATAAAGGGAGAGGGCGGGAGGAGGATGGGGGTGGCATTCGGCTTGTCTTCCGAGCAACTGATACGTGTTCTGCAGCCCTGCTTCATGGAGTCGGCCTGACATCACTTGCGGACAGGAAGTAGGGTATAACATCTTTGTCTATCATAATCCACGGGGTTTTTTTTCATCTTATTCTCTCCGTGCGTGCCGTGATGATGGATGTTGAGGGGAGTGATAGAAGGGCTTAGTGGGCACCTGGTGCCCATAGAGGGTAAACCCACCACAATGTGATGCATTGTCTACAAGAGTTCTTTTAAGAACATCCTCATTAGAACACCTTCATCATCCTAACTACATTCTATAAAATTCCTATTCCTATTTTTCCAGCATTAACTCATATACTTTGCAAAGAGATTCTAAACTTCATTGTTAATCTAATGTACTGGTTTGGGCTGGGATAGAGTTCATTATCTTCATAGTAGCCTGTATCGGGCTATGTTTTGACTTTGTCCTAGAAACAATGTTCATAATACACAGATATTTTCATTAATGCTGAGCAGTGCTTACACAGCATGAAGGCTTTTTCTGCTTCTCACACCACCCCACCAGCGAGTAGGCTGGGGGTGCACAAGAAGTTGGGAGGGAACGTGGGACAGCTGACTCCAACTGACCAAAGGTATATTTCATATCATATAATGACATGCTCAGCAATAAAAGCTGCTAGTCCCCACTGCATGGGGACTGGCTAGGCATCAGTTGGTTGCTAGTGAGCAGTTGTTTTCAGTTGCAGCACTTATTTTTCTTGGGTTTCATTTTTCTCGGGTTTCATTTTTCTCTTTGCTTTTTTTTTTCCTCTTTTCCTTACAATTTATTATTATTATATCTTTTTAATTATGTAACTGTTTTTGTCTCAACCACAAGTTTTCTCACTTTTGCCCTTCTAATTCTCTCCCCCATCCCCCTGAGGGGGAGTGAGCCAGCAACTGTGGAGGGCTTAGTCGTTGGCTGGAGTTAAACCATTACACCTAAGGAAAACTGTATATGAAAACCTTAATTCTGAAAAAAAACCCCACATTACTTTAAATAAAACCAGATGTTTCTGTCAGTCAGGAGAAATGAGACGTATTCTTTTTGATGGTTAAATAGAAAAATCAGCAGTTTGTTGATTTCCCATGTGAACCATTACATAAACTGACATTGGCCTGCCATTCCTTAACAGTATTCCTGAACTATAAGTTCCCAAATTCAAAAAATACATCTGTTATCATTAAGGCAAGATAAAACTATATACAGAATTTTTATTTTAGATAAAAGTATTTGCATAAAAGTACTAATAAGGTTAAGAGAAAAAAAAAAACAGGGTAAAATAAGTAAGGATATATAAACCCCATTTAAAATATAACCACATGCAGTGCCTAAGAAAAAAAAAAAAGAGTTGGCTATGCAAAATTTTCTGTTCTCAGAGGAAAAAAAAAATCATCTTAATACATTAATTAGTCTGGAATACTTTTGGAAAACCAGCTCATGCTGTAGTGTTGATATTTAGATAAATGACCAATATAAGTTCATGACTGTTTTTCGTATGTTAAATTTGATTTTGCATTAAGCTTCAATTTTGATTATCAAAAGTGTGTACGTCCAGTTTAATGATACAAATATTTCTGAATGCTATGGTCATAGTCTATGATGAACAGGTTTTGTGTAATTTTTGATGCATGGATACACCCTCTAAAATTGAATAGATACTTGTTTTTAATTTTAGTCTTCAAATTCTTCTGTATTGTATGACATAAACCATAAGGTCAGTGAGACAAATTTAAAATCCTTATAAACTTGCTACCTCATGCTTAAGAGTGCATGTTAAAACAGGAATGATACATGAGTGGCAAATCATATTTGAAGAAACATAAGACTAAGAAAAATTCTGCAGGATGTTAAATGCAATTTCATTATGCTCCTCACTTTTTTGCCTTACTTTTGCTACTTTTTACTTGCACGTGTATAGTTTACTCAAGGTGCCAAAAATGACAATTGCTGTGTTGCTTGAAAACACCTGTGAAACCACTGCCCCTACACTCAGGAGGGAATCTTATTTTTTCATTAAGGACATTTATTTTTTTTCCTTCATTTGGAGCACCATATGAGACTTTCATGAAAGCCATAGTTATATAGTCAGTGTGCAAAGGAAAGATTTATTTTAGCAGAAAATAATTTAGACATTGAGAAATTATTCCCACCATAACTACAGGAAAGGATTTTAAAATATAAATTATGTCTTCTGAATTTTTCATCTTTACCTAAAGTAGTCTGCTCCTACAGCATGTGTACATAAATTCAAATTGAAAATGTAAGCAAATAATATATACAATTAATCTTCAGAGCAAATCCACTCTTCTTCATCAAAGAGATTGTTTTAATGCCTGGTAGACCTTTCTTCTCCTACAGTGGAAAAGCACTTATCTTACCCACATTATTCATCACATTTTTTAGTGGAATACTAGATTCACATCTATATTCTTCCCTTTCCTTACCCTATACATCTAGTTCCTTTAAAATTCCTGACCTTTTGTCCAGGTTTCACTGGGATAGAATCATAGAATCAATTTTCTATTGAAGAAAGCTGCATCACCTGACTCAGTGAGAATAAATTGATAAGATGCTTTGTTTTCATTTATGGCCATCCATGGTATGTGGGTCTCCATAGTGATCAAAGTCTTTATCAGTTTTGAGTTAGTCAGATGCTTAAACTAGGAGGAGTGAAAACCAGGGCAGATGATCCAAGCTGGCCAACAGAAGTATTCCATACCATAAATGTTACGTTCACTATCAATTCAAAAGTATACTTGGGACAGTCTCTTTGTCCTGATGGCCACCATCTCTGGAGGGTCTCGCTCATAATTCTGGTCCCAAGGACTATTCTCCTGGTTTTTGTGACCATCGTGTTTTCACTGGAGCTTTGATGCTCGCAGTGCTTGACATCCAGCATTCACTGCTGGGAGTGTGCAGCTCACAGCCATTACATTGGCTGAGTATAAATTTGTGTACCTTCTACTAGCATTAGTATTAATATTAAGGGGGTTTAATATTATTTTATTTTATCAAATTTTTCCATTTCAACCTACAGGTCTACTTTCCTTTTCCCAATTCCCCTTTTTGGAGTGAGGTGTCATTGGGTGATAGAACACCTCACTAAATATAGACACCTTTTCTCAACACTTTCATCATCTATCCGTTTTCTCCCTAAACCAGTATCTCCTTCATATCCTGTATTGATCGCTGCAGAATCATCTGCATCGGCTTTCATAGTACATGCATCACTTCTTCAGTCTACACAAAATATTGCAGCAAACTCCTCTTCCTTGTTCAGGCTAATCCCCTAACTTTCCTTTCTGAAACTTTACATGGCTTCTACTTTCAAAATAAGATTCAACTGAAAAAATGCAATGATATATAATCACAAAATGGTCCAAAATATAGATTATTTAATCAATGAAACAGAATTATTGGAAATAGTAACACTATTTGAACTGCACTGGAAAAGAGTGATGCCTACATCATCTACAATACATCGATGACATCATTGTGTGGGGCAACAAAGCAGAAGGAGTGTTTGAGAAAGGGAAAAGAGCAATTCTGATTCTTTTGAGAGCTGGGTTCACCATAAAGAGGGTGAGGAGATTCGAGACACGTCAGAAGTTTTGGTACAGAGGCACATCTCCTCTTGGCTCCACGATTACCTGTGCTTCATTGGATGTTCAAAGGAAACATTCCGTCTACACATCATGCAACTAGTTGTCCTGGTTTGAGTGAGAACAGAACTAATTCTGTTCAGTAATTTTACTTTTCAGCTCAGCTCTTCTAACTGCACTTTCTGAATTTAGCGGCCTGTTCTCACAGACAGTGTCTGCTTCTAGCAGTGATAACACCCCATGGTTAGACTTACTACCAAGGATTGGTACGCAGACCAAGGCTGTTGCTGTTTATACTGGGAGCAGAGAGATGCAGCAACACTTAAATTCAGCAAGAGCAGGCAAAAGAAGACACTTTATTAATTTATAACCCCATTTTATATACCCTAGCCCCATAGGGCGATTGGTCAGTGATCACCCATCTCCTAGGGTGATTGGCTAAAGTCCTACAACACCTATTTCAAAGTATTTTTCCAATGTACCATAAACAGAACTTGGCAAAACACCACATCTTAGTCTAGCTTACAAAAAACATCCTACTGTTTTTCATAACACTGATGAGAAAGGCAGGATTCTCACCAAATATTGTGAATACCTGAGAAAATCCCTCTGCTAGCAGCTTTTCATCATCCACACAAGGCCACTGCTGGATCTTGTGTACCACATTGGGGGGTGCAGAAAGTGAAAGGATGCACCTGTAGGGAGGAGCTGACAGGACAAGTGACCCCAAACTGACCAACTACGTATTCCATCCCATATACGTCATATTCGGCATATTGCTGAGGGATCCAAAGGGTCTTTGGGCTCTTCTCCCCTCCTGGACTGCTTTGCCAGCTTTGCTTGACTTGTCTCGGGTCTTCTTTCGGTTCCTTCCTCAGAGCATCCAAGGAGGCATCTGTCTATTCTGTCTTCGATCCCAGTCAGTGTGTTCCTGAACCCAGCTCCCGTCTGCTGCAGGGCCCAGTCTGTGACTCTCCCGGTGCCTGCTCCACAGCATCAGTGGTGACAGTGATGTAATTACCATCAGGGGGGTTGGGTTCGATACTGGTTTTGTATTTATTTGTATATATTCCATTTTTATTATTATTAATTTCCTGACCATGGAGGACATCACACAGGTCACTCACGAATATGAAACATGTGCTGCAATCAAGCAAGCCACATGAATAAAGTCTTCCTGGAATAGAGGGCAATGGCTGGGTTTTCAATATGGCAAGGTCTGGCAAATCGACTATATGGGACCACTGCCATGAACATGCCAAGGTAAGTGCTACATACTCACCATGGTGGAACTACCGGTTGGCTTGAAACATACCCTGTAAATCATGCCGCTGCCAAAACCACCATCTTAGGCCTTGAAAGGCAAATTTTGTGGTGACATGGTACTCCTGAAAGAATTGAATCAGACAATGGGACACATTTCTGAAATAAACTTATAAACTCCTGGGTGAAGAGACACAGCATTGAGTGGGTGTATCACATCCCGTAACACCCACAAGCCTCTGGAAAGATTGAAAGATATAATGGACTGTTAAGAAATATGTTGAGAGTATTGGGCAATGGGCACTGGGATATAAATTTAGCAGAAGCCATTTGTCTGGTTAACAGCAAAGGATATGTTAACTGCCCTGGTCCTGCCTAAACAAAACCCCTGTGTACAGTGGGAGGAGATAAGGTCTCTGTAGTGCACACAGGGAAGTGTCTGGGGAAGGCAGTGTGGGTCGCTCCTCCCTTGTGAAAGGGCAAACTCATTTCTGGGATTGTCTTTGCTCAAGGAACTGGGTGTACTTGGTGGGTAATGTGGGAAGATGGTGAGGCCTGGTGTGTACCTCAAAGGAGATTTGACCTTAGGGGAAAAGTAATCTGTGATGTGAGTTGTATGTTGCAGGAGGTGCAGCAAAGAGTCCTCATAGAGAAGCTGTTGAAATATGGGCTAGATGAGCAGATAGTGAGGTGGATTGAAAACTGAATGGCGAGACCCAGGAGGTGGTAATCAGTGGCACAAAATTTAGTTGGCTAAGAGAACTGGGGCTGTTTAACCCAGAGGCTCAGGGAGGAACCTCATTATGTGTACAAATACCTGACGGAAAGATGCAAAGAAGACAGAGACAGGTTCTTTTCAGTAGTGCACAGTGAAAGTGCAAGAAAGAATGGGCACAAACTGAAACAAAGAGGTTCTATCTGAACATCAGGAAACACTTTTTCACTGTGATGGTGACTGAGCACTGGAACAGGTTTCCCAGAGAGATTGTGTATTCTCCCCCCTTGGAGATATTCAAAAGCTCTCTTGACATATTATTATGCAACTAGTTCTAGGTGCTCCTGCTTGAGCAGGGGGAATGACCAAATCGGATGCTGACAAGGGGTCGGTCCGGTAATGGCCAGTTACCGGACAGAGCCCAAATCAGATGCTGCTTTAAAGTAGGCGGAGTCTCCAGTGATGCCATAGGAAATACATCTAGCAAACAAATTCTATGTTACAATTCTATCAGGTACTAATCTTAAACAGGAATTTACATCAGTTATTAATTCTAAAATAGCCTTAAGGGCCTAACTTTCTGACTCCATAACAAAGAAACTTAAAGTTCAGTCTCTGCTTGTGGAAGGTCCATCCCAGTCTTTGCCTGTGGACAGACTTGGCGTACCACCGCGGCTATAGGTTTCATGGCCTCTCGTACAGCGCCCTGCACTGCAGCTGCCACAATGTTACCTTGCCGCTGAGTCTCTGCTCTGTCCACTCGCAAGAGCATCTCATCTACTCCTGCACTCTTAGGCAGGGTTGCCAAAAGTTGTTTTGTGATTTTGTTCGCGTTATCAAATGCCAATATACGAAACATTTGTTCTTTGCCGTTTTGATCTAAATCAGGATGCTGCATTATAGACTCCCAAAGGCAGTCTATAAAATGACTATATGTCTCTGTGGCCCCCTGTACAAGGTTGCCAAAAGAGGGAGCACTTGACCCTGGAAGACCAAGAAACGCATCCAGGGCCAACTGTGCAGACAGCTGCAACATGCTGGCTGGGAAGGCAATTTGAGCATTCAGGTCACTAAAGTTCCCAGTTCCCATCAACATATCAACGGTAACTCCCTTGAGAGGGTCCCCGTCTCCTTGTCGCTGGGCTGCTGCAGCGATTGCTCGCTGCTGCCAAGATGACTGCCACAGCAGAAACTGCGTGGGAGTCAACAAAAGTCGCATCAGGCTTTGACAATCATATGGACACATAAGATCAGCAGAAAAAATCCACGTGACAATCTGTCTACTGGCCTCTGACTTTACACCATAGTTCGCAACGGACTGTCGGGCTTGTTGTAAAATTTTCCAGTTGTGCGGTTCCCATTTCCCTACACCGTTTTCTTGCACCACTGGAAAAGCCAGGGAGGTAGGTTCTCCAAGGTCTTCCATAGGCTTCCAGTGGCCCTCCAGGATCGCGTCCTTAATTACACCACTCCAGCGTCTGGGTTTAGCCAATGCTGGGGGATTTTGAAGACAAGGGGGTAACTCGTCCTTCTTTATTTTATCTCGCATCTCTAAGTTGTCAAGACGTTTCAAAACACTCTGCAAAAGATTCATGGTGGCCTCAGTCAGTTGCGGCTCCGCTCTGTCGCTGGGGGGGGTGGATCCTGACGGTTCCCCCGGAGTTGTTGGCAGCAGAGGGTATAGAGGAGATGCTGGAAGCGTGGGAGGCGGAGACCAGCTGGGATCGACGGAAGGAGGGGGGGAGATCTAGGGCTTGACCGACCTGCCGCACCGCCCTGCGCGGGCACGCCATGACACGGCCCAGACCCCGCCCCTTTCTCAGTGGCGGACGAAGGTACTTCCGCACCTGTCGCAGACAAGGCGGATGCCTTGTCGGCGGACGCTTCCGCTTTCTCCAGGAGCTCTCCCAACCCGCCGGACTTGGGGGCTTCCGCGTTCGGGGATTTATCGCTCTCCCTCCCACAAAGTTCGCTAACGCCCTTTATCGGTGCCGTCATGCCTCTCACCGCAGAAAGTCCAAAAAATCGGGCCACCGGACCGGGCTTAGGTGGTGCCGGCTCGATAGTAGAGGGGCCGGGTCCCAGCATCTGCACTGCTGCATAAGCAACTTCCCGCTCCGCTTTCATGCTCTGTAACGTCTCGAGCACAGAGTTCCAGAGCAGCCGAACTGCCTTGATCTCCTTTTCAACCTTCCCATCACCTACAACAGTCTTTTGCCACATCGTACCCCCAAAGTCTTTCCAGTCCGATACAGAAAATAACAGGCAGGTGTCAGCAAAATGTCCACATTTTTGCCCCAACCTAATTAATCTCAGTAACTGCTTCACTGGCACTTCCTTTCCTCTCTTAGAGAGTATACCAGCTAGCAACGTGGCCGCAGCCTCTGTTTCCATAGCTGCACCTGAGGGGTGAGGAGCGACCTCACACCGGTGTACACGTCTGCTTAGACATATGCTCAACAGGGCTTCCCTCAGCCGAGTTTCCCACTCTGCTCCCTCCTCTCGCTGCTTACCGCAGTCTCGGAGATTCTTCTGGCACTTAACCATCCTCTGCTACCAGATGTGGGAGTGGGAGTCAGAACCCGAGTAACGACGTAACCTCAATATGAGTATGGTCGTTCTCCATTATTAATAGCACACACCGTGTTTATATAGTCTAGCAAACAAGCCACATGTGCAAACAAACTTATTATTGGTTACAAGTTCTCGGCCACCATGCAAGTCCTCCTCTGGATTGGTGGTCAGCTATTGTTCTCGCGGTTACACACAACTCCGTCTGCGGGACTTAGATACTCCCTTTGTTACTCCCTTCTTTACTCCCTTCTCAAGGACGTTCAAAGGCAAGGCACGTCCTCTCTCTCAGATGCTAAGGGAACGTCCTCCATCTTAGATATCAGGGGAAAGACTGGATTGGTCACTCCAAGAAGTTCATGTCCTCCTCTGGCACGCAGCCATTCCTCCACACTAAATTAGCAAAAGCCTTTCAGTTGCACAAAGTCTAGTTGGAGGCCACTGACTAGTGCTGTACTCCAGGAGGCAATACTGGGTCCAGTCCTCTTTAACATCTTCATTAATGGTCTGGATGATGGGGCAAGTGTACCCCTAGACATTTGCTGATTACAGCAAAATATGAAGAGTGGCTGATACATCACAGGGTTGTTCTGCCATCGAGAGGGACCTCATAAAGATGTAGAAATGGGCTAATAGGAACCTCATGAAGTTCAAAAACTGGACACAGCAAGTCCTGCACCTGGGGAAGAATAACCCCAGGCACCAGTACAGGCTGGGGGCTGACCAACTGGAAAGCAGACCTGTGGGTCCTGCTACCCGCAGCCTGGAGGAAAGTGTCATTTAAAGGTTAAATGCATCACTCTAAATGCAACAAACAGAAAGATGAATTTTGAGGCACTGAGGGATGTTGTGTTGGATTACAGCACAAATCCAGACAGTGATGGCCCTAAAGACTGTGATAGAGCAGTGCTCTGTCATCAGTAATAAGCAGACATGGGCAATAGAAGCTAGGACCATCCAGGAGATGCAGAAGATGGTTTACAACAAAAGGGTATTGACTAAAAATTTTAACAGTCTCCCCTATGGCTTTAATTATGGCATGGCCTAGAAGCAACACTTTTCTACTACTCAGTTAGGGCCCAGCAACTTCAGGAAAAGTTATTTTGTAACTCTTTTAGAGAATGTAATTCAGAGAGATATAAACAGTCTGTGGAAATGAGCTGACAGGAAGCTCATGTACTTCAAAAAGGAGGAGTGCTAAGTCCTGCACCTCAGGAAGAACAACCACATGAATTGCTATATACCGAGTAGGCCACACAGCGGGAAAATCAGCTTTACAGAAAAGGAACTGGGGATCCTGGTGGACACCAAGTAGAACACGAGCCAGCAGTCTGCGCTTAGCACAAAGAGGGCTAATGATAACCTATCTCTCCCTAGCAGTCCTCCATCCTCAAAAAGGAACCCATAGTCATAGTGCCTCAAAGTCTGGTTGGAAGCCAGTAAATAACACTGTACCCGTTAAGAGGGTTCCAATCAAAAGGAAAAACAAATGCTATGATCTCTGGAAGGGAGGTCAGTCTTCGCAGGAACTTGCCCAGGTTATGCTTTAACGAGTCATTCATGACCACATGGAAAAGAAGCAGGAGCTGAGTAGAGTGGGAAGCTAGAGAATGCCCTCGTTTCTTCACTTGAGTCCATTTATCCTTCTCTTCGGTAGTCTACAAATAATGATACTGAAAAGATTACTCTGTCCAACTGACAGAGAGTGCAGACTCTACTTAGATTTCTAACTCTTCCAAAAATAGTTTTA
>JANVCC010010058.1:52099-123581 GCA_025345505.1 Todiramphus chloris collaris | reverse complement strand
GGGGGGGGTGCAGGATCAATGTATATAAATACCTGAAGGGAAGGCGCATAGAGGATGGAACCAGGCTCTTTTTAGTGGTGCCCAGTGACAGGACCAGAGGCAATGGGCACAAACTGAAACTCAGGAGGTTCCATCTAACATCAGGAAACACTTTTTGCTGTGACAGTGACTGATCACTGGAGCAGGTTGCCCAGAGAGGTTGTAGAGTCTCCCTCCTCAGCCATCTGGACATGTTCCTGGGGAACTGGCTCTAGGTGGCCCTGATTGACAAGGTGACCTCCAGGGGTCCCTTCCAACCTCAAACATTCTGTGATTTTGTGATTATGTGATTTCAACCAATTATTAACTTAGTACGGATGAACTTTGAGCAAGTACACAAAGGCAAGCATTGAAATTCATGTTAAGTGTGCAATGCTTAAATGTTTTGTTGAAACGTCGATTGGGTGTTTTTTTTGGGGGTAGTGTTTAAAGCAAAAAAAGCAAATGTATTCTGAGGCATATTGTAATATAAATAGAAGAGATATTAATGGAATTATGAGACATTATGAATTGAGTCTGTATACCATGAAAAATTATTATTGAAATGTATGAAACAGTTAAACAGCATTGAAAAGAACATGAATAAAGATTCATCACCTTAAATTTTAAAACTAAACTTAACAAAAATCAGGATATTTTTATTTAAACAACAGTGATTCACTAACACAGAAACAGACTGAGATAATTTAACAAGTTATTCTCAGTTTTAATATTCTTGATTTTGAAACTGTAAAGCCAACTTATGTTGAAAATCAACATGAGATTTCACCCAAAGATCCTAAAACACTGACAGCTGGATGGAGGGTGAGAGAGAGGTGCTCTCTTCTCCCTGGTATCCAGTGACAAGATGAATGGGAATGGCTCAAAGCTGCATCAGGGGAGGTTCAGACTTGACATTAGGAAACATTCCTTTACTGAGAGGGTGGTCAAACACTGGAATTGACTTTCTAGAGAGGTGGTCGATGCCCCATGCCTGACAGTGTTTAAGAGGTATTTGGACAATGCCGTAAATAATATGCTTTTGGATAGCCCTGAAGTAGTCAGGCAGTTGGACTAAATGGTCATTGTAGGTCCCTTCCAACTGAAACAAATAATGTTTTTTTTAAAAGAATGCTTGATTACACATATTAAAGGAGTCTTGGACAAAAGTCATGGCTCACATTCAGTTCCTGTTTTCCAACTCCACTCCCCTCCTCAATCTCCCCATGTGCTACTCCCTCTAATGTTGCTGGGATTGCATATGTATTAATCATGTCACAGAAGTGTGTACTGAGATGGCTGTTTCAGAAGCCCCTTTAATTTTCTGGAAAATTCAGATCATGCATTACATATGGTTTTACTTCAAATACCTTTCTGCAGTTGTGCAAGAACCTACACTTAGAAGTACAAAATGGCACTGCTTTTGTATTTTACATCTATACTGTATTTATTTCAAAAATTCCATATTATTTATCAATCTTTTAAAGTAATAAATGTATATATTAAATAACTTAAATGAATGTATTTTTTTATTAGATATTGCACACATTTCAGAGTAATCTACCTTTAGAATCATGGATATGTATTTCTGGTGGTTGTCAGATATTCTAGTTCAAGAAATAAAACCTGAAAACTGCATGTCTGTTTATGTAGCTATGTTAGTTCCAGGAAAATAAAATTGAATAGAACAGTGAAAAAGAGTTTCTTTTGCAACCTTGTACAAAATCAGTTCTTCAGTACACCTGTTGAAATGCATCATTCTGTCTTGTCAGGGTTTTTTATTTTCCCAAAATTAAGAGACACCTACCTGTTGCTGAACCGGTACCTGCTGTACTACCTGTGTGGGCACTGCTGCCTGGACAGCCACGGATGCCTGTAAAGTCACAGTCGAACCTGTGTCCGACCCAGTCTCTGATGTCTGCATCGTGGTCTCTGAATAAAATTAAAATGTGAAGTTAAAAGTTCAGCACAAACTTCTTTGGTTTTTTGACATTTATCCTTATTGAGATCCTAAAAGAAGAATATTCACCCAAAATTCAATCTGGGGATAAGATAAAGATTGTTTCATGTATTATTACATGAGTACATGGAGATACTTAATTTATTTTTCCTTTTTTAAAATGCTGCTTTGTCCTAAAATATTGGAAAATTCATATTTTTATTATTGCTTTGTCTAATCTAAGGTATACTTAGAGCTTGAAGCACATCAAGAAGACAGTACTATAAGCTTTGGAATTAATTAATTTTTTTCTAACAGTTTACAGTCTACTGTGTAACAGCAAATATGTTTATCAAGTCAGAAGCAAGGTGCACATGAACCTACTTACTACTTTGAGGTAAAGAACTTTCAGGAAAAATAAACATTCACAGGCTAGATTCTTTTATATGTTAGCTGCAGCTATTGTCAAAATTTGAGAGGAGACTCAAAACCTTATACCATACTAAGATAATACACTTTAAGCTACCTATATGCACATAAAATAATTAATTCTAGAAGCTGCACATATAAATGCTTAATTCTCAATTAATCATGCCTTCACAAAAAGATTTGCAATAATCAATGCAATTAAACTGAAAACTGTATGTATTTCATATCAACTCATCACAATTCTAAAGAACTAAAGGAGTAATATCTATAGTAATCACAATACAAGTAAATTACAGTACCTCCAATATTGTCAGCTTTCAGTAATAACCAACATACATTGAATAAAGCGTATGATAAGAGCACAATGGTAAAATATGCAATACGAGAAATAAATTTCTCTCTTCATTTTCTTCCCTGAAATTGTTCAAATTCTTATATACTGAAATATTCAAAGTTTTCTCTTACCTTACTTGCACTCAAAATATCTTATTTAATAATGTAAATGAACAGAAACTTTTCTCACTTATTTATGTGACTTGGGGAACAACTCATAAAAAACCAAAAATAAGTCAAAGTCCTCCCATCAGCATGTAAATTACTACCTATTTTTCAAAGCTATCCTTCCTCTATTTTACTGAATTGCACTATAAATTCTACATATTAAGTTAAAGTTCTAGCAGGTGATAGAATGAGGGACTGCAACCTGAAAAGAAGACCCTGAAAAGTATTTTAAAGATCATAGTGAAAAAGTAACTCAGGTAAGCTTGCTTTAGCAGAAAGATTTAATGTAATTACTGGAGTCATAAGCATAGATTTTACCCCTATTAAAATAGTGAGGCACACACTACAAAAGTACATGACGTTGTAGCACTGACAATTTTAAAAGGAATATTCAGTCTGAAGAGAGTGCAGAAATGATCCAACAATAAAGAAAAATGCCTTACTAAGAAAATCTATTTAGAGTATCAGAAAGACAACTGAGGATGACCTATACATACTAGGAATTAGAGATTTCCTCAACTTTGCACAGAATCACAGAATCATTTAGGTTGGAAGGGACCTCTTGAGATGAACTAGTTCAAACTTCCCTGCTCAAAGCAGGATCACCTAGAGCAAGTTCCTCAGGGCTGTGTGTCCTGGTTTGAGTGAGAACAGAACTAATTCTCTTCAGTGATTTTACTTTTCAGCTCAGTTCTTCTAACTAACTGCACTTTCTAAAGTTAACAGCATATTTTTACAGACAGTTTCTGCTTCTAGCAGTGGTAACACCCCATGTTTAGAGTTGCTACGAAGGATTAGTATGCAGAAAGGCTCTTGCTTATGCTTGCTCCTCTGCAGACCAAGGTTACCACTAAATATTGTGTGCCATGTTGGGGGTACAAAAAGGAAAAGGCCATAACTGCGGGGAAGAGCAGACAGGACGGGTGACCCTAAACTGACCAACAAGGTATTCCATTCCATATACATCATATTCAGTAAAAAGCTGAGGGATCACAACGGTTAAGCCTTCTTAAGCCAGCATCCAGGGAAGACTGTCCGTTCTGCTTTTGATCTCAATCTGTGCATTCCTGAATCCAGTTCCAGAAGTCATCTCATGAATCCAGTTCCAGAAGTCATCTCATGAATCCAGTTCCCATCTGCTGCTAAGTCCAGTCTGGGACTTTCCCAGTTCCTGCCTGCTCCACAGCATCACTGGTGATAGTGACATAATTGCAATGGAGGGGGATTGGGTTCAATATTGATTTTGTATATATTACATGTTTGTTATTGTTTCATTAAAGCTGTTTTTGTTTTCTTTTCCAATCCATAAGTCTATCTCCCTTACTCCTTCTTTTTTCCTTTAGAAAGGAAGAGGGGTTAATAGACAGAATTTGTCATGCATCTAGTGGCCGTCTCAGTCCTAACCGTTGACACCATGTCCAGTTGGGTTCTTAATATTGTAGAACATGCTGAGGAATGTTGCTTGTGCACCGAAGGACGGGGAGACACGTCCCGCTGATTTCAACGGTCTCGTGTATCGTCGACAGGGGTTCCTGCGGCGGACTGACCAAATCCCGAGACCAATTTTAAAGGTAGACCTAGTGAACCAGAGGGGAGGAAAGTAGGCACTGTCGTAACGACCAAGCAACTCCGTGCATGAACCAAGGTAAGAAAATAGAATGTTAAGTATTGCCTTGGTGGTCGGGGCATTTGGGGAGATGTGTGTATGTGTGTGAAAGAGATGTACAATTAAGTACAAAGTGAAGCCTGGATCCACAGACGGAGAAAGGCAAAGCAAAAGGTGAATTTGTTGTTAAAAAGTCTCAGAGGGACCGAATGGGAAATAAGGATAGCCAGCTTAAGAGGAAAATGGGGGGCAGAGAGAGAAGCCCTGGGAACATTCCTCCAGACAGTCCCTTAGGGAGGATGTTGACAAATTGGAAAGACATGTCTTGCACTAGGAATAAGGATAAGAAAAAGAATATACAGTACTGTTGTTTTGTTTGGACCAAGGAAAATATTAAACCCACGTCTGTCTTTTGGCCGAAATATGGGGCAGATGAAGAATGAATATGCCAGACCTTAAATTTGTATGTTAATAAGAAAAAGCCACTTTCTCGAGAAGAATCAGACTATGCCTCCTGCTGGAAAGGGGGTTCTGTTGCACTGTTGTTTCTGTTACGAACAATTCAGAGAGATTCTAAAGAAAAGAATGAGGATTCCAAAATGTGGGACCCATTAGAATGTTTACCCCCTCCCTATAATTCATCCCCTGTGGAACCTAACCCTCCCCTGCAGAAACCCGAGGCAGGATCCTTACTAAACTCCTTGCTGCCCCTAGAAGAACAGAAGATTCACCAGGAAAATGTGGTCGGTGCTCCTGCTCAGCCCATTTACTCTGGGCTTAACAAAGAATAGGAACAATGCAAGAGAGATCTTCTGAAATTCCGTATGCCCTCAGGAACGAAACCTCCCACTGGGAGGAGAATAATTGAGGAATTATAGCCTCTCCAAAAAGTTCCCCTAGGAACAGGACAAGTGGGATATGTTAGTTCCCTGCTCACAAGTACAGAAGGAATTTTAAAAAGGAAATGAAACCTTTGATTGAAGATCCCATGGGATTAGCTGAACAGCTGGATCAATTCCTGAGACCTAATTTTTACTCCTGGACAGAGATGATGTCCATAATGAATATTTTATTTCCTAGGGAGGAAAGAGGAATGATTAGGCGGGCAGCCATGCAGAAATGGGAAAAAGGAATCCCGCCAGGCCAGGGAGTCATCTGAACAAAAATTTCCTCATGCGGACCCAAACTGGAATAGCAATGATCCAGTACATTGGGCTAACATTAGACTTGACAGACCTAATAACGGAAGGTATAAAGGAGGCTGCTCCTTGTCCTGGTTTAAGTGAAAACAGGACTAATTCTGTTCAGTAATTTTACTTTTCAGCTCAGTTCTTCTAATTAACTGCACTTTCTGAAGTTAGCAGCCTGTTTTCACAGACAGTGTCTGCTTCTAGCAGTGATAACACCTCATGTTTAGAGTTACTACCAAGGATTGGTATGCAGACCAAGGCCACTGCTGGCTCCTGTGTACCACATTTGGGGGGTGCAGAAAGTGAAAGGCTGCACCTGCAGGGAGGAGTGGACAGGACAGGTGACCCTAAACCGACCAGCGAGGTATTCCATCCCATAGACGGCATATTCGGTTTAGAGCTGAGGGACCCGAAGGGGCTCTTCTCTCCCCTCTTGGACTGCTTTGCCAGCTTTTGCTTGGCTTGGCTTGGGTCCTCTTTCGGTTCCTTCCTCGGAGCACCCAAGGAGGCCTCTGTCCGTTCTGCCTTCGATCCGGTCTGTGTGTTCCTGAACCCGGTACCAGAACCCAGCTCCTGAACACAGCTCCCGTCTGCTGCGGGGCCCAGTCTGGGACTGCCCCGGTGCCTGTTCCACAGCATCAGTGGTGATGGTGATGGAATTACCATCAGGGGGGTTGGGTTCAATACTGATTTTGTATATATTTGTATATATTCCATTTTTATAATTATTAATTTAATTTTCATTAAAGCTGTTCTAGTTTCCTTTTCTATTTGCTAAGTCTCTCTCCCTTATTCCCTTTCTCTTTCCCCTCTGGGGAGGGAGGGGGGGTTAACAGAGAGCGTCTGTTATAGGTCTAAGGGGCTGCCCTGACCCTAAACTGTGACAGATTTATTGGCACCCAACGTGGGGCTCAATCAGTGCTCTGATAGATTGTCGAAACTCTAACTTCTGACACTCCTAAGTCTCAGAACCTTACTAAAGATTTTGAGACCAAGCAGGAAAAAGATGAGACACCTTCAGCATTTTTACAATGGTTGAGAGACCAAATGAGGAAATATTCGGGTATGAATCCTGAAGATCCTGTAGCACAAGGTCTTCGGAAGGTCCATTTTGTGACCAAAGCATGGTCTGATATTAGGAGGAAGGTACAGAAAATGGAAGGCTGGAATGAAAGATCTTTGAAAGATTCACTCAGGGAGGCCCAGAAAGTGTTTGTGAAAAGGGAAGAAGAAAAGAAGAAACAGAAAGCAAAAATCCTGGTATCTGCTGTGAATCAGATAGTGAAGAAAAGAATAGAGCCAGTATCCCAGAGAGGTATAGAGGGGAAAGTTGGACAAGATGAAGAGGGAGGAGTGTGAGAAATGTAAATAGAGGAGAAATTATCTGAGGGAGGGGAAGACCTTGGCAATCACCACAGGTCATTTCTCTCTTGGCAGGACGCTATCAGTGCAGTAAACAAGGACAGCTTTAGTGAGAATGCCCTGAGCTAAGAAAAGAAGAAAGGGTGACTCCCTTAATGACCTTTGAAGATGAGTAGGGAGGTCAGGGGTTTCTTAATTTAAATTCCCACCAAGAACCCTTGATAAATTTGAAGGTGGGACCCCAGGAGGGGGACATTGTGTTCCTGGTTGACACCAGAGCTTCTAGAACTTCATTAAATTTATACCTCAAGGATTGAAACTATTGGACCAAAGAATAACAGTCTTGGGGGTAAAAGGGGAAGGATTCCCAATCCTCATGTTTGAAAATACCACCTCAGAATCAGTTGATGAGATAATTCATGGGCAACTTTGATTGCCCATGATGCCAGAAGTAATTTATTAGGAAGAGATTCAATAATACAATTAGGAGTGGATTCGAGAACTCAGGATGGCCAGATTGTAGTATCCATTACTTTATTAACAGAGGAAGATGAAAGCCAGACTGATCCAATAGTGTGTGTGGGAGAGGGTAAATGAGGTGGATAAATATTACCCCCTTAAAGATAAAACTTAAAAGGGTGTAGTGGGTCTGGCGAGCTGCTTTTCCCCATCCAGCCCTCATGCTGCAGTACTGGGAGCTGGAGGGTGTTGATAACACACCCGTGTTATGACTGCCAGTGCTCACACAGCACCAGAGGCTGGGGGGGCAAGATGGGGGAGGGGATACAGCCAACCTGAGCTGACCAGTGGGATATTCCATACCATATGATGTCAGCTCAACTATAAAGGGAGAGGGCAGGAGGAGGATGGGGGGGCATTCTGCTTTGTCCTCCAAGCGGCTGCTATGTGTTCCTGGAGCCCTGCTTCCTGGACCCGGCCCGACATCTCCTGCGTACGAGAAGTAGAGAATAACAACTTATCTATCATAACCCACGACTCTTTGCGTCTTATTCTCTCCCTGCGTGCTGTGCTGATGGGGGTTGGGGGGAGTGATAGAATGGCTTGGTGGGACCTGGTGCTGTGCCAGGGTCAACCCACCACAAAGGGACAATGAAATTATTTGCCAAAGACAGTATCCCATTCCATTGGAAGGCCGTAGGGGCCTCCAATCAGTTATAGAGAATTTAATTAAGGATAGGCTTTTAGAACCATGTATGTCTCCTTTTAACACCCCAATTTTACCAGTAAAAAAACCGCAAACAAAACAGATGGATCATATCATCTGGTACAGGACTTAAGAAAATTAAACCAAATAGTCCAAGTGAGTCACCCTGTGGTTCCTAATCCTTACACTTTATTGAGTAAATTACCATATGACCATGGATGGTTTAGTGTGATTGATTTAAAGGATGCCTTCTGTGCGTGTCCACTGGATCCTCATAGCAGAGATGTTTGCTTTTGAATGGGAAGATCCTTCCACAGGATGAAAACAACAATTTAGATGGACAGTTTTACCTCAAGGATTCACTGAATCACCAAATCTATTTGGACAAGCATTGGAACAAGTATTAGAGAAGTTTAAAGTCCCAGCTGAAGTTACCCTTCTACAATATGTAGATTATCTTTTAATCTCGGGGAAAAAGAAGGGAAATGTAAGGGAAACCACAAATGCTTTGTTAAATTTCCTGGGGGAAGAGGGACTAAAAGTATCAAAAACCAAACTGCAGTACATGGAAAGAGAAGTTAAATATTTAGGACATCTAATCAGTGAAGAGAAACAGAGGATACATCTGGAGAGGATAAAAGGAATAGTTGAATTACCTCTCCCAATAACTAAAAAGGAGCCGTGAAATTTTTTGGGATTGACAGGCTATTGTCGCCTATGTATTGAATCATATGCACTGAAAACAAAGGGGTTATATTTAAAATTGCTGGAAGGAGAGCCTAATGACTTAATATGGACTACTGAAGAAAAAGAATTAATACAGGAATTAAAACAAAGTTTGATCACTGTTTCCGTGTTAGCGTTGCCCTCCCTTGACAAGGGGTTCCACTTGTTTGCTACCATAGATAATGGAACAGCCCTGGGGGTGTTAACTCAAAATGGGGAGCCAAGCAACAACTAATTGCCTATTTATCTAAGCTATTGGACCCAGTATTTCGAGGGTGGACAGAATGTGTACAGGCAGTAGCAGCCACAGCCCTCTTGGTGGAAGAAAGCATAAAACTAACTTTTGGAGGAGCACTTGTAGTAAGTACTCCACATCAAGTAAGGACAATTCTGACCAAGAAGACAGGAAGACGGCTCACTGATTCTAGGATTTTGAAGTATGAGGCAATTTTAATGGAAAAAGATGACTTAGTTCTAACTGCTGATTCATGCCTCAATCCTGCCACCTTTCGATGGAAAGGAGAAACTAATAACGAAGAACTTGAACACGACTGCCTGGATATAATAGAGTATCACACCAAAGTGCGACCTGACTTGAGGGTCCTACCCTTGCCAGCAGGTCTCTGTTTATTTATTATCCAGAATCATACAGGGGAAAAGGTACAATGGTTATGGAATTATTGATGGAGAAAATCAAACTGTAAAAGAATTGGATTTATACTGATTCAAGGTATGCTTTTGGGGTAGTTCAAGCATTTGGAAAAATATGGGATGAAAGAGGATTAATTAACAGTAAAGGAAAGGAGTTGGTACATGGGGAACTGGTGAAACAGGTTTTAAATATTTTATTCCTACCCAGAGAAATTGCAATAGTCCATGTAAGTGGGCATCAGAAAGGGAACTCCTTGGAAGCTAGAGGAAACAGATTAGCAGATGAGGTAGCCAAAGAAGCTGCCCTAGGGCCTGAATTAGTTAGGATGTGTAATCTTACTCCATATGTGTCTGAACCAAAGGGGATTCCAACTTTCACTGAAGGAGAAAAAAAGTAGTTGAAGGAATTGGGAGCCATTGAAACAGAGGAAGGGAAGTGGATTCTCCCAGATGGATGAGAAATGCTAAATAAACAAATTATGAGGGAAATAATGTCTATTTTACACCAAGGGAGTCACTGGGGGGTACAAGCGATGTGTGATTTAACCTTAAAGAAATATGGATGTATAGGAATTTATACCATAGCTAAACAAATTTGTGAAAGGTGCATTGTTTGTAAAAAGATAAATAAAAAGGTTCTCAAGAAACAACCTCAAGGAGGAAGAGAACCCATTTTAAGACCTTTTCAAAGTATCCAAGTGGATTTTACAGAATTAGCACCTATAGGAAGGTTGAAATACATCCTGGTATTAGTTGAGCATCTAACAGGATGGGTAGAAGCATATCCAATGGCTACAGCCACAGCTGCAGGAGTAATCAAAATCCTTCTAGAACAAATTATTCCAAGGTATGGAATAGTTGAAAATATAGATTCAGATCAAGGTAGTCACTTTACATCCAAGGTGCTTCAAGGGACTAGGGAGGATTAGGGATATCCTGGGACTTTCATACTCCCTGGCATCCACCTCCTCAGGTAGGGTTGAACAAATGAATCAGACTCTAAAGAAACAATTATCAAAGTTCATTTTAGAAACTAAATTATTCTGGATTAAATGCTTGCCCATTGTCTTACTGAGAATTTGAACTGCACCTAGGAAAGACTTCGGTGTTTCTCCCTATGAAATGTTGTTTGGCTTACCTTACATGGGTGGAGTAAGAAAAATCCCAAGGTTTGAAACCAAAGATGCTTTTCTTAACAGCTATATACTTGGTCTGTCCTCTTCTTTATCCTTCCTGAGAAGTAAAGGACTCCTTGCACAAACTCCACCATTGGAATTTGCAGTCAATACCATCCAACCTGGGGAATGGGTTCTGATTAAGTCATGGAAGGAATTCAAACTGCAGCCTGAGTGGGAAGGTCCTTCCCAGGTTCAACTGACAACTGAAACTGTGGTGAGGACTGCTGAGAAAGGCTGGACTCATTACACCCGGCTCAAAGGACAAGTGGAACCTCCCTCTGAGGACAGATGTTGGGATATACAGCCCACTGAGAATCCTCTGCTCATCAAACTGAAAAAGCAATAATTTAAAAACTGTCTGAAATACTGCTTTAGTAGTAGAGATTTTGTTTGTAGTTTTTATTGCACTAGTATTTATCTGTTGTGTTTGGGGTTGTAAAAGGATGGAAACATTCAAAATAATGTTAATATGTTGTTTATACTTCACTATCATGAAAGCAGGAGTGCTGGATCATGCCCGAAAACCACTGCAATTCAGCATTTCAGAGAGGACCGGGCTCCAGCGCATCATGTTTGACGCTTGCCAGATTTTGGATTGTGAGGGTCTACAGAGCCAAAGGGCACTGAGCAATGCAGAAAAGTACATGTACCAGTACAAGGTTGGACACTTCATAGGGAGAGACCTCCTTGCTCCTTTTGGAGTAATGTTTGGTGGACTACTCAGGTTAATGGATGGACAGCAGATATGAATTGAGAAGCTTGGTATTGGAGACCCCTAAAAGAGATGATTACCATCTCAAAAGGACACACTACCCACAATTGCCAAGAAGTGGGTTGTAATCCTATAATAATTACTATCAATAACGCTAAAAATAATGTCACTTGACCCTATGGACTAGGGATAGAGGTCACAGGAAAAGATCCATTAGTACGATTCAGAATAATGGTAGAAAAAAATTGAAAATAGAAGTAGAAACAGCATATGGATACACGAATGCCTGGGTGGAATGGATAAAATACACTGTGAAAAATTTAAATAAGAGTGATCGTTATGCATGTGCCTCAGGTCGACCTAAATCACAAGTTGTTCCTTTTCTCCTAGGATGGTCCAATGACCACCCAGGAATGGAGTGCATTATTGCATTACAGCAGGAAAGAACAGCCTGGGGAAATGGTACCTGTAAAACACTTTCCCTTTTGTTCCCAGCCTTGCTGAATAAGGACATTCAGATACCCCCTGTTCTCACAGGTGTAGTTGGAAACCACACGGCTTGTCTCTCACGACAGGGCAGAGGAGCTACATGATTTTTGGGGGAGGTCTCAGGATGTAGGAGAACGTTGAATGTGACGAATGATAAAAGTGGGAACTACTCATCATTACAGGCTCCGAGAGCTGACTTCTCGTGGGATTGCGGAGGGGGGGTTTTGAGGAATATTCTTCCGTCCTATTGGGAAGGCACTTGTGCTATTGTACAGTTAGCTATCCCATTCACCCTGGCATTCCGAGAGGATAAGGCTTCTAGAGAGAAGGAAATCAGGGTCAAAAGAAGCATATTAAGAACTTCCTTTGATGATAGAATATAAATAGACTCGATTGGAGTTCCTCAAGGAGTTCCTGATGAATTTAACGCTAGGAATCAGATTACTGTGGGTTTTGAATCATCTCTTTTTTGGTGGGTCACAGTAAATAAAAATGTAGTTTGGATCAATTATATCTATTATAATTAACTTTTTTTCTCAAGTCTAAACAGCCCCAGATCCTTCAGCCTTACCTCGTAAGAGACATGCTCCAAACCCTTTCTTTACTAGCTTTGTAGCCCTCCGCTGTACCCTCTCCAGAACCTCAATGTCCTTCTTGTAGACAGGGGCCCAAAACTGGAAAGCCGAATACAGAAAGATACTTCTCACATAGATACTTCTTTTACTGCGTAGTTGGAATCTTGGTTTGGAAAATGGAAGGGAATGGTGGTATCAATTTTCACTTCTCTACTAGTGGTAGCAGGGATATTAGTGGCCATAAGGTGTTGTATAATCCCTTGTGTCAGGGGTCTAATACAGAGATTAATAGAAACTGCAATAACTAAGAAGATGCCTCTAGAACCACTACCTTATGATGATAATATGCTTCTCCTAGAGGAAAAAGAGACATATAATAGACAGTCTCAAGAAAAAGAATGTGAAACAATGCTGTCCGGGTTAGAAGCCTCATATGGAACAAGACCTCAAAAACATGCAAAAGGCAATATGTGAGTGTAAAGAAAAGAAGGGGGGAAATTGTAGAAAATGATGAGGAATGTTCCTTTTGCAAACTGTAGAAAAAGGATAATCTTTTTTTTTTTTTTTTTTTTTTAATATTAATCTGAGGAATAAAAGACTTAAGATGTCTCATCAGGAATTGTTTAACAAAGACTAGAAGCCTTAAGTGGTCTAATGGGAAACTGAGGCCTAAAGCTAAGTCTTAAGGTAAAAGGAAGATAAAGGACAAAAGTGCACAACTGACAATCAAGATATGTTAATAGATAAAGGGGCAACACTTAAGGGCTATTTAGAGATGAACAATAGTAACTTGAAAGATACTGCATTTTGCTCAGTAAGCTCAGGAAAATTAGTGTCCTAGTTTGAGAGAAAACAGAACTAATTCTGTTCAGTAATTTTACTTTTCAGCTCAGTTCTTCTAATTAACTGCACTTTCTGAAGGTAGCAGCCTGTTTTCACAGACAGTGTCCGCTTCTAGCAGTGATAACAACTTATGTTTAGAGTTACTACCAAGGATTGGTATGCAGACCAAGGCCACTGCTGGGTCCTGTGTACCACATTGGGGGGGTGCAGGAAGTGAAAGGCTGCACCTGCAGGGAGGAGCGGACAGCACAGGTGACCCTAAACTGACCAGGGAGGTATTCCATCCCATATACGCCATATTTGGTTTAGAGCTGTGGGACCCAAAGGGTCTCTGGGCTCTTCTCCCCTCTTGGACTGCTTTGCCAGCTTTTGCTTGGCTTGGCTCGGGTCCTCTTTCGTTTCCTTCCTTGGAGCACCCAAGAAGGCCTCTGTCCGTTCTGCCTTTGATCCGGTCTGTGTTTTCCTGAACCCGGTACCAGAATCCAGCTCCTGAACACAGCTCCCGTCTCCTGCGGGGCCCAGTTTGGGACTCCCCCGGTGACTGCACAGCATCAGTGGTGACGGTGATGTAATTACCATCAGGGGGGTTGGGTTCGATACTGGTTTTGTATATATTTGTATATATTCCATTTTTATTATTATTAATTTCATTTTCATTAAAGCTGTTCTAGTTTCCTTTTCTAATCGCTAAGTCTCTCTCCCTTATTCCCTTTCTCTTTCCCCTCTGGGGAGGGAGGGGGGGTTAACAGAGAGCATCTGTTATAGGTCTAAGGGGCTGCCCTGACCCTAAACCGTGACAGATTTATTGGCACCCAACGTGGGGCACGATCAGGGCTCTGATAGATTGCCGGAATAGTTCAAATTCTGGTTTGCTTGCTTCAGAGTATCACCTTTTTCCTGAGCGTCTTTAAGAATTGGAAACTAAAACAGGCTGCCTAAATGATGTCATTTCTGAGAGCAGTGTCCGTTCTTGTCTTATTAGCATTTCTTTCGTAGTTAAATGCTGTACTGTTCCCTTATGTGCCGTACGCGTTATGTTACTCTTTGCTTGTTCTCACCCTTTATCTGAAAGCTCTCGGGCTTGGGCATTGGGTGAAAGACTCTGCTTTCCTGTGGTGTTTATCTCTGATTTATGTTGCACTGAATTGGGCAGTGAGTGCATCTCAGTACTACTGGCATTACATAGTGGATTTTATTACTGGGAATGCTTTTGATTTCATCTCGGGAATTTATACTGCTCCACGCTATGCTAATCTGACTACACCAGATGTTAGAACTCTAAATTGTGAGAATTCTGGACATGGTTACTACCAAAAGATCATATTGTTATTATTCATTTCTAATATCTTCACTCTGTGACGTCACATTAGTTATCAGAGCAGTAATACAGGTCGGGTAGACACCAAAAAACATAGATTGTGTGCTGCTTCCCTGCGGCATTCCGTGATACGCTCTGTATGCAGGAAACATGCCGCGACTGTTCCGTCTCCGCAGGCCCCCTCAACGAGCCCTGATGCTACGCCAGCTCCAAACCCAAGCACCACGGCTACTCAGTCTCTGCAGGCCCCCCCAACGAGCCCTGCTGCTGCTGCTGCTGCTCCTCCTGTTCTCAAAACAAGTGCTGCTGCTGCTCCAACTCCCACAACAAGCACTGGAGCTGTTCCAGCTCCAGCAGCAAAGCCGGCAGCTACACCGACAGCTACTGTGTCCACTCCCACTCAAACTGCACCTGTACAAGTTGCTCCTGTGAAGAAAAGAAAAGAAACAAAACAGACAAGCTCAGCAACAGATCAGGGAGACGGTCGTTCTCAAGCTGAATCAGAGTATGAGTCAGAACCAGATGCAAAGCCTGATGCCACTGCAACTGGAAAGAAACACCTAACAAAAACAGATCGCCCAGTGTGGTCAGATGACAGTGGAGCAGGCCCTTCTAAAGCAAACCCATCAGATGTGGAGTCATCAGACGCAGAGGGTACCAACAAATCTTTACCTACGAAGGAGACGAGAAATCTGAGAAAGGACTATAGCCGACATGAAGGTGAGCCACTGATCACTTGGCTACTCCGATGCTGGGATACTGGGGCCCACACCATCAAACTGAATGGCAGAGAAGCCAGGCAGCTGGGATTCCTGGCCAGAGATGGAGGCATTGATCAAGAGCTTGCAAGAAAGAGCAACACTATCAGTCTCTGGAGAAGACTCTTGTCAGCTGTAAAATCCAGGTACCCCTATAAGGAGGACATCGATTGCCGTCCAAGCAAATGGAACACCATGGAGAAAGGTATTAAGTACTTGAGAGAATTAGCTGTGCGACAGGTGATCTATGGTGACAGGCAAATAGTGAACCCTGATGCAATCCCATGCCAGCGACCCATCTTGCAGAAGTTTGTGCGGAGTGCCCCGTCAGCATATTGCCACACATTGTCAGCATTGGTCTGGGGAACAGACGACGAGGTACCAACTGTGACAGAAGTGGCCAAGAGAGCACAACAGTATGAAGACAGTGTCTCTGGTCCACTACATGTCTGTGTATCAACCCTGGAGAAGATGGCTAAGGAAACCAAGAGATCACTTGAAAAACTGATTGAAAAAATAGAGAGAAGGGAGAACAGATCCTATTCATCCCCTCAGTGGACCTGTGTTGAAGCCATTAGGAGAATGTGCTCTTCTTCGAGACCAGCTAAACAGGAACAATACATGTCACGACATACCTTGTGGTCTCTTCTCCGTGCCTTTGGAGAGAAAATGAGCAGATGGGATGGAAAACCTACCACTGCTCTACAGGCATGAGTACTCTACTTACAAGGTAAAACAAAGAGAAGAGAGAATTCTTCCAGAAGGGAGGCTGCTCCAGTCCGCTATGAGCAGTCCTCTGGTCCAATTACATGGGCCTTAGGTCAAAACATGAGTAGGGGGAATGAAAATGTGATTCCTGTAGTCAATATCAATCCTGTAAATAGTACAAATCCTGTAAATAGTGCAAATCCTGTCAACAGTGTAATTCCTATGATCTGCATGTACCCTGTTAAGCAGATGAACCATGTAAACCCGGTGGATTTCACAAACCCAGTTACTAATTATGGACAATACCCTCGGAATTAGAGGGGCCCTGCCTCCAGCCAGGTGGAGCAGAGGGACAACAGAGTTTATTGGACTGTGTGGATTCGATGGCCTGGCACGTTAGAACCACAAAAGTATAAAGCCCTTGTAGATACTGGTGCACAGTGCAGCCTATTGCCATCAAATCATAAAGGGACTGAATCTGTTACCATTACTGGAGTAACAGGAGGAGCTCAAGAACTGACTGTAGTAGAGGCTAAAGTGAGTCTAACTGGGAATAAATGGGAAAAGCACCCTATAGTGACTGGTCCAGATGCTCCGTGCATCCTTGGCATAGACTTCCTCAAGAAAGGGTATTATAAGGACCCAAAAGGGTATCGATGGGTCTTTGGTATAGCAGCTGTAGAGACTGAGGACAAGAAACAGCTGACTGTTCTACCTAACCTTTCAGAGAAGTCTGCCGTTGTGGGTAAGATGAGAGTTGAGGATCAAAAGGTACCAATTGCTACTGGAACGGTGCATCGACGACAATATAGCACCAACTGAGACTCTGTAGCTCCTATCCAGAAGCTGATCCGTCAGCTAGAGAGTCAAGGGGTGGTCAGCAAAACTCGCTCACCCTTTAACAGCCCTATATGGCCGGTGCGGAAATCTAATGGGGAATGGAGATTAACAGTGGACTATCGTGGCCTGAATGAGGTTACGCCAGCAATGAGTGCTGCCATACCCAACATGTTGGAACTCCAGTATGAACTGGAGTCCAAGGCCGCTAAGTGGTATGCGACCATTGACATTGCTAATGCATTCTTCTCTATTCCAATAGCACCAGAGTGTAAGCCTCAGTTTGCTTTCACCTGGAGAGGTGTCCAATACACCTGGAATCGACTGCCCCAGGGGTGGAAACACAGCCCTACCATTTGCCATGGACTGATCCACACTGCACTGGAGAAAGGTGGAGCTCCAGAACACCTGCAATACATTGATGACATCATCGTGTGGTGTAACACAGCAGAAGAAGTTTTTGAGAAAGGTAAGAAAATAATTGAAATCCTTTTAGACGCTGGTTTTGCCGTAAAAATAAGCAAGGTCAAGGGACCTGCACGAGAGATCCAGTTTTTTGGGAATCAAATGGCAAGATAGGCGTCGCCAGATCCCGATGGATGTGGTTAACAGAATAACAGCAATGTCCCCACCAACTAACAAAAAGGAAACACAAGCCTTCTTAGGTACTTTAGGTTTCTGGAGAATGCACATTCCTGGTTACAGTCAGATTGTAAAACCTCTCTATGAAGTGACTCGAAAGAAAAACAATTTTAATTGGGGTCCTGAACAAAAACAGGCCTTTGAACAGATCAAACGGGAGACTGTGCATGCAGTAGCCCTTGGTCCAGTCCGAACAGGACCGGACATTAAAAATGTGCTCTATACTGCAGCTGGGAATAATGGTCCTACCTGGAGCCTCTAGCAGAAAGCACCAGGGGAAACTCGAGGTCGACCCCTAGGATTTTGGAGTCAAGGATACAAAGGCTCCGAGGCCAACTATACTCCAACAGAAAAAGAAATATTGGCAGCATATGAAGGAGTTCGAGCTGCTTCAGAAGTGATCGGTACTGAAGCACAGCTCCTCCTAGCACCAAGGTTACCAGTCCTAAACTGGATGTTCAAGGGTAAATTCCCTTCCACTCATCATGCCACCAATGCCACATGGAGTAAGTGGGATGCATTAATCACCCAGAGAGCTCGAATAGGGAACCTCAGTCGTCCAGGAATCTTAGAGGTGATCATGGATTGTCCAGAAGGTAAAGACTTTGGAATGCCACCAGAACAGGTGGTGACATGTGCTGAAGAAGCCCCACCATATAATCAGTTATCAGATAATGATAAGCAATATGCTCTGTTTACTGATGGATCTTGCCGTCTTGTAGGAAACCATCGGAAGTGGAAAGCTGCTGTTTGGAGTCCCTCACAATGAGTTGCAGAAGCAGCTGAGGGAGTAGGTGAATCGAGTCAGTTTGCAGAGGTAAAAGCCATCCAACTGGCCTTAGATATTGCTGAACAAGAAAAGTGGCCAGTGCTCTATCTCTACACTGATTCATGGATGGCAGCAAATGCCCTGTGGGGATGGCTAAAACAGTGGAAGCAGAATAACTGGCAGCGCGGAGGTAAACCCATTTGGGCTGCCACACTGTGGCAAGACATTGCTGCTCGGATAGAGAAACTAGCTGTAAAAGTCCGTCACGTGGATGCCCACGTACCTAAACATCGAGCCACTGAGGAACATCAAAACAACCAGCAAGTGGATCAGGCTGCTAAAGTGTTCCAGACAGACTTAGACTGGGAACATAAAGGTGAACTATTTTTAGCTCGGTGGGCTCATGATACTTCAGGACATCAGGGAAGAGATGCAACATACAAATGGGCATGTGACCGAGGGGTGGATTTAACCATGGACGCTATTGCGCAGGTTATCCATGACTGTGAAACATGCGCCGCAATCAAACAAGCGAAACGGTTAAAACCTTTGTGGTGTGGGGGAGGATGGTCCAAGTATAAGTATGGGCAGGGCTGGCAGATTGATTACATCACACTGCCCCAAACCCGCCAGGGTAAGCACTATGTGCTTACAATGGTGGAAGCAACCACTGGCTGGCTGGAAACCCGTCCTGTACCTCATGCCACTCCCCGGAACACCATCCTGGGCCTGGAAAAGCAGATCCTGTGGCTACATGATACTCCAGAAAGAATTGAGTCTGACAATGGGACTCATTTCAAAAACAATCTCATAGACAATTGGGCCAAAGAGCATGGTATCGAGTGGGTGTATCACATCCCCTATCATGCACCAGCCTCTGGGAAAATTGAACGATACAATGGATTGTTAAAAACTACTTTGAAAGCAATGGGGGGTGGAACCTTTAAAAACTGGGACAAGCATTTAGCACAAGCCACCTGGTTAGTCAACACCAGAGGATCCATCAATCGATCTGGTCCTGCTCAGTCAGACCCATTACACATAGCAGAAGGGGATAAAGTCCCTGTGGTGTATGAAAGGAATCTGTTGGGGAAAACTGTGTGGGTATTTCCTGCTTCGGGCAAAGGCAAACCCATTCGTGGGACTGCTTTCGCTCAAGGACCTGGAAGTACTTGGTGGGTGATAATGGAAGACGGTGAAGTACAGTGTGTACCTCAAGGAATTTAACTCTGGGTGAGAATACTTGATTCAAAGCTGTATATTAATTGCATAATACAAACAGTATTCAATAAGTGTCTTTCAGGATAACATCATGGTGATGACAGGAGCTAGCCCCATCAAGTGGTGTCCAGCAACCTCCTGAAATGAATCTGCAACCTGTGATGAATTCCATCTTTTACCCAGAGAGAGTGTTACAATGGAAGGAAATCTACAATCATGAACTCAATAAACTGTTATATATAAAGAAATGATAACCTAGTGATGGGTATGACGTAAATGGTATGGAATAAGGGGTGGAATGTCCTGGTTTTAGTGAAAATAGAACTAATTCTGTTCAGTAATTTTACTTTTCAGCTCAGTTCTTCTAATTAACTGCACTTTCTGAAGTTAGCATCCTGTTTTCACAGACAGTGTCTGCTTCTAGCAGTGATAACACCTCATGTTTAGAGTTACTACCAAGGATTGGTATGCAGACCAAGGCCACTGCTGGGTCCTGTGTATCACATTGGGGGGTGCAGAAAGTGAAAGGCTGCACCTTCAGGGAGGAGCGGACAGGACGGGTGACCCTAAACGGACCAAGGAAGTATTACAGCCCATATACGCCATATTTGGTTTAGAGCTGTGGGACCCAAAGGGTCTCTGGGCTCTTCTCCCCTCTTGGACTGCTTTGCCAGCTTTTGCTTGGCTTGGCTCGGGTCCTCTTTCGGTTCCTTCCTCGGAGCACCCAAGGAGGACTCTGTCCGTTCTGCCTTCGATCCGGTCTGTGTGTTCCTGAACCCGGTACCAGAATCCAGCTCCTGAACACAGCTCCCGTCTGCTGCAGGGCCCAGTCTGGGACTGCCCCGGTGCCTCCACAGCATCAGTGGTGACGGTGATGTAATTACCATCAGGGGGGTTGGGTTCGATACTGGTTTTGTATATATTTGTATATATTCCATTTTTATTATTATTACTTTCATTTTCATTAAAGCTGTTCTAGTTTCCTTTTCTAATTGCTAAGTCTCTCTCCCTTATTCCCTTTCTCTTTTCCCTCTGGGGAGGGAGGGGGGGGTTAACAGAGAGTGTCTGTTATAGGTCTAAGGGGCTGCCCTGACCCTAAACCGTGACAATTAGTTTCTCCACTGGGCAGCAGGAATCTGCCAGACACGCAGTTACAAACTATTATGGACTGTTATGAAGAAGGAGCCTGGGTTAAGCCTGTAAACCTTGGAAGTTCATAGGGAAACAAGGGAGTGACTTCTGCGGACAGGAATAGGGTATAAAATGATGAAAACTCTGACCAGAGGTGTGCCTGCTTTGCTAGGATACCCACTCTTGCAAGACCGTATAATAAATTGCTGCTTCACTGGTACGTCTACTGCGAGACCTTTCTTAGGGCCTTTGGCATTTCTAACAATATCTCCAAAGAAACAGATTTCAAAATGTCTTTGGACAACCTGGTACAGTCTTTGACTAACCTCACAGTAAAAAAGTATCTTTGAGCATTCAGATGGAATTTCCTGCTTTTTTCCCATTTGTGCCCATTGCCTCTTGTCCTTTCAATGAGCACCACTGAAAAGTGTCTTGCTCCCTCATCTTCGCTCCCTCCCATATGGTATTTATACACAATGATAAGATCCTCCCTGAGCCTTCTCTTCTCCTGGATAAATTGTCTGCTCTCTCAGATTCTCCTCATATGGTAGATGCTCCAGTCCCTTAATCATCTTTGTGGCCCTTTGCTGGACTTGCTCCAGTAAGTCCATACCTTTCTTGTACTGGGGAGCCCAGAACTGAACATGTTACTCCAGATGCGGCCTCACTAGCACCAAGTAGAGAGTAAGGCTATATCTCGACTTCCTAGCAATCCTCTTCCTAATGCAGAAGGGATGTTGTGTGGGTGGGTGTTTGTCTGCTGCTCAGGGCAACCCATGAACTATTTAATCAAATATAATTGAGATGTAGGCAGTGACCACATCAACCCTAGAAAAACACTTATTTGTTATTTCTGGAAGAAAGCAACACAAAAGATAAAGCTTTTTTGTTGTTGTTGGCTTTGGGGCCTATTCTAAAAGTTTATACTTCAAAAGGATTTTTAAAAGGAAGAAAATTAAAATCCAACTAACTGGAGAGAAAAGAGATGGAGCATAATCAAAATAGAGAGTGAGAAAGAGAGAGAGTACTGATGAGTGGGAGAGACAATAGCATGATGAGAGAAATTAGTTGAAAGATGTGGAGATAAAGCTGATTACAAAATTCAAGACAGTCAATACCAAGAGAGAAGAACAAAGGCCAAGAAAGCCAAGATATATGAGACCCAAGAGAGAGTCATGGGAGATAGAGGGGGGGAAGGGGAGGGGGGGGGCGAGAGAGATAAGATGAAAACTGATGAGTTGAGAAGTGAGATAAATTAGAGGGGAGAGAGGTAAGAAATAAGAGGGGAATGAGATGAGAGAGATGAGACACAGGTGAGATGAAACAGAGATGGGTGAGGAGAGGAGAGTTGAGGCAAGGTGAGGAACAAGGTATATAAGATGCAATGAGATGAGTGGAAAAAGAAACAAGAGGGGACAGGCAAGAGACAGTCAAGTGAGAAATGAGGCAGAGCCAAGAAAGGAGACAGGCAAGTGAGAGACGGAAGGCAGATTAGTGAGGCCAGAGAAAGATAAGGGGATAGAGGAGGGTGCATGAGGGGAAGGCAAGAGGGATGAGAGATGAGAGGCCAGACAAAAGACAAGAGGGGGGAGAGACAAGAAACAGAAGAGTGAGATACGAGAGATAGCAGAAATAAGAAAGATGGACAACAGATGAGAGACAAAGTGCATAATCAAGACAAGAGAGAGGGGAGGCAGACAATAGACATGGGGCAGATGAGAAAGAACACAGATGAGATACAGACTGAGGGGACACCTCATTAATGTTTATAAATACGTAAAGTGCAAGTGTCAGGAGGATGGAGCCAGGCTCTTCTCTGTTATGTGCAATGATATGACAAGGGGCAACGGGTGTAAGCTGAAGCATAAGAGGTTCTCGGTAAACATAAGGAAAAACTTTTTCACTGGGAGGGTGACAGAGCACTGGAACAGGCTTCCCAGAAGTGTTCTGGAGTCTCCTTCTCTGGAGACATTTAAAACCCACCTGGACGCATTCCTGTATGACCTGCTCTAGGTGGTCCTGCTCTGTCAGGGGGTTGGACTAGATGATCTTTTGAGGTCCTTTCCAACCCCTTAACATTCTGTGATTCTGTGTGACTAGAGAGAGACAAGGTGAGATGACCAAGGTGAGATGAGAGAGGCCAGATGTGGATGGAGAGATGGGATAAAAGAGGTACAGTGGGGGTAGAGAAGACACCAGAGATTAGAGATATGGGAGATTAGAATGACTAGATGGGAGAGAGAGGAGAGGAGAGGAGAGGAGAGGAGAGGAGAGGAGAGGAGAGGAGAGGAGAGGAGAGGAGAGGAGAGATAGAAGGACATATGAGAGAGCTTAAATGAGCGTGGAATGAGACAAGAGAGGCCAGATGATACAAGAGTAGAAGGAATGTGGATGCTGAAAAGCTGCTAGCAGAGGAATTTTCCTAGGTTCTCACAATATTCTGTGAGAACCCTGCCTTTCTCACACGTGTTATGAGAAATAGTAGGACGGTTTTGTAAACTAGACTAGCACATGGTGTTTCGATAAGTTTTGTTTATGGTACATTGTAAAAATATTTTGAAATAGGTGCTGTAGGACTTTAACCAATCACCCTAGGAGATGGGTGATTACTGACCAATCGCCCTATGGGGCTGGGGTATAAAAATGGGGTTGTAAATTAATAAAGTTGCTTCTTTTGCCTGCTCTTGCTGAACTTATGTGTTGCTGCGTCTCTCCGCTCCCGGCATAAACAGCGACAAAGGAACAATAAGAGGGATGAGTAATGAGAGCAAGACAAAAGTTCAAAAAGGACAGGAAGAGAAAGAGAGCCACTTGACAAGAGGGATGAGAGAAGGAAAGATATGTGACCTCAGATGATAGAAGGAGAAATGAGAGGGTGTTGAGAGGGAGGCAAAAGACAGAGCAGGAGGAGGAGGGAGATGAGAGGCAAGACAACTGGCAATAGACAAGGAAAGAGATATGATACATGAGAAAAGATGAGATCATAGAATCATAGAATGGTAGGGGTTAGAAGGGACCTCTGGAGATCATCAAATCCAACCCCCCTGCCAATGCAGGAACACCTAGGGCAGGCCACACAGGAACACATCCAGGTGGGTCTTGAAAGTTTCTAGAAAAGGAGGCTCCACAACCTCTCTGGGCAGCCTGTTCCAGGGCTCTGTCACTCTCACAGTGAAGAAGTTTTTCATCATGTTGAGGTGGAACATCCTGTGTTTCAGCTTGCTACCATTACCTCTCATCCTATCACAGGGCACAACTGAAAAGAGATTGACCCCTTCTACTTGACACTCACCCTTCAGATATTTGTAAACATTAATAAGATCCCCTCTCAGTCTTCTCTTTTCCAGGCTAAACAGCCCCAGGTCTCTCAGCCTTTCCTCGTAAGAGAGATGTTGCAGTCCCTTCATCATCTTTGTAGCTCTCCGTTGGACTCTCTCTAGTATTTCCCTGTCCCTCTTGAACTTGGGAGACCAGAACTGAACACAATACTCCACATGTGGTCTCACTAGGGCAGAGTGGAGGGGGAGGAGAACCTCCCTCGACCTGCTGGCCACACTCTTCTTTATGCACCCCAGGGTACCATTGGCCTTCCTGGCCACAAGGGCACATTGCTGTTCCATGGATAACTTATTGTCCACCAGGACGCCAAGGTCCCTCTCCATGGGGCTGCTTTCCAGCAGGTCTACCCCTAACCTGTACTGGTACATGGTGGTGTTCCTCCCCAGGTGTAGGTCTCTACACTTATCCTTGTTGAACTTCATTAGGTTTGCCTTTGCCCAGCTCTCCAGTCTGTCCAGATCTCGCTGGATGGCAGCACAGCCTTCCAGTGTATCATCCACTCCTCCCAGTTTTGTATCATCAGCAAACTTACTGAGGGTACACTCTATCCCTTCATTCAGGTCATTGATGAAGATGTTGAATAAGACTGGACCCAGAATTGACCCCTGGGGAACACCACTACTTACAGGTTGCAAGCTGGACTCTGTACCACTGATCACAGCCCTAAATGATGATGAGATGATGATGAGATGACAGAGGCTAAACATAGAGAAGAGGTCACTGAGAGAATAGTGGGGGCTGAGAGAGATGAAATGTGAGAGGGGTTGCTAAGAGACAGCCAGGGGAAGAGTGCAGGCTGAAAGAGCGGAGAGGCTCAAGGTCTCCGAGGGAGAGGTGAGACGGCCAAGAGAGGGGAGAGGGCTGAGAAAGGGACATGGGTGGCCGAGGGGAGAGGGAAGACAAAGAAGAGGCAGAGCCAAGAGAGGGACAAGAACCAAGAAAGGAGCAAGTGCTGAGCAATGAGCAAGGGGCAAGAGAGAAATGGGAGAGCTGTGAGAAGGGCACAGGCACAGAGAGCTGAGAGAGCACCCAGAGAGCAGAGACAGAGTTGAGAGAAACTTCTCGGTATGTGGCAAGGGCCTAGAGCAAGCCAACAAGCAGTAAAGGCTGTGAGAAAATGAGAGGTGAGTGCCAAGAGAGGAGCAAGGGCCAAAAGAGAGTCGTGAGAGGGTCAAGCGCTTAAAGTGGATGGAGACGTGAGGGCAAACAGTGAGCCAAGAGAGGAGTGAGGGCCGAGAAGACCAAAGGCCAGGAGCAAGCTGTGAGAGGGATGAGGGCCTAGAGCTGAAGTGCAAGGAGCAAAAGAGAAGGGAGTAAGGAATGAGAGATTGTCAAGGGTGAGGGGAGCAGAGAGAGAGAGAAAAGCAACAGGAGTGAGGGATGAAAGCATAGACAGGGGCAAGAGGAAAGCAAGGGATGAGAGGAGAGGTAGTGATGGGCAAGAGAGGGGTGAGGCTCAAGAGACTGCTATGAAAAAGATAAGTGGGAAAAAGACTGAGAGAGACCCGAGAGAGGAGCAAGGAAGAAGAGACAGGTTAGAGCTGGGAGAAGGGTAAGGGAGGAGAGAGCCAAAAGAGAGCCAAGGGAGGAGCCAGAGAGGAGCAAAGGTTGAGAGAAAAGCAAGGGCTGAGAGAAAAAGGAGAGCTGAGCAAAGGCTTAGAAAAATGAGAAAGGAGCAAGGGCTGAGAGGAGATATGGCCAAGACAGAGCTGAGGCCTAAGAGAGAGCCAGGAGAGAGACAAAGGAGTGCTGGGAAAGGGGGAAAGAGCTGGGGAGTTAGAAGGAAGGGACAACAGTTGGGAGAGGGTGGAGTGAGGGGTGAGAGCTAAGAGACGGGGAGCATGAGGTAGTGGTGAGAGTTGCAAGGGGGGAATGAGGGGGGAGAGACAAGACAAAGGGGAGCAAGGGGCAAGAGCCAAGAAAGAAGGGAACAAGGAGTGAAGGGCAACAGCAATGGTAGCGTGGGGAGAAAGGAGTGAGGGGAGAAAGGAGCAGGAATGAAGAGTGAGGGCAAGGTGTTGAAAGCCATGAGCAAGAGGAGCAACGTCAGTGATATCCAAGAGCAAGGAGAGTCCTTTTTTGCACCTAACATGGGGATTGAAGGGTTGAGATAATGACAGATCTGTCCAAAGTGTATTAAAACAATTTTGCGCTTTTTATATTAGTTAAATAGTCCATGGTCACAATGTTGATCCATTTGTTCACATGGTGGTGTTATGTAAATCCTTATGTGCATTATGTATTCCCTGTGATGATATATATCATCTGTGAGATGGATCAGGACTATCATGATTATGTATTGCATAACATCGACTTCTGATATGATTATATCACTGGTCACGAGGTTAAGTTGGTATATGTAAGCAACATTGTTATTAATAATCTCATCCAATCTATGGGCAAGACGGAGGAGGAGACTTTCTCAGCTTTTGAGAATTTTCAATACTTTTGGGATGTCCAAACCAGCATGCTCTTGGTGCTATGTCTTCTGAATGTGTCCCAGGTCTTGTTTAGGGTCACACAAAATTTTTTCAAGAATACCACCCAGAGGCTGAATAGTTATGAGTGGCAGGGTGTGTGGAAGAGTATGGGCAAGTGCCTAGGGCAGTGGGTACCTCCAGTGTTTTGGAATTTCACCCCTGAACAAGTGCAGAATCCTGACAAACTAGTAAAATATTTGGAAAATTTTGTCAACCTGGCAATTCCCAAGAAACACAATTTACTACAATGTGCTAGGGCCTGCCCCATGCCTACCAAGCCCTTTTCAACACTAGTCAGTTCCCTCAAGGGGAAGAGAAGATCTCTGGACCTAAAAACAGTGCTGCAGCTGAACCAGAGAATGAACCTGTGCTGGTATCAGTCGCCTATATCCAGAAAAAGCAATACACACAAAAAAATCAGTTCACTTAGCAAGGAATGAAAATGAACCAGGAGAAAACAGAACAGAAGAAAGAGGTTGGAACCACAACTAATCGCCCAATCCCTATCCCTGAGAGTGATGCGAGATAGACAAAAGGATTTAATCTGTCATCCAGGTGAGCACATTACAGAATCACTATGGTTGGAAACGACCTTTAAGATTATAAAGTCCAAACATTATCTAACTCTACCAGGGCCACTACTGCACCATATCCTTGAGCACCATATCTAGATGGCTTTTAAATACATCCAGGGATGGTGATTCAACCACTTCCCTAGGCAGCCTGTTTCAGTCTTTGATAACCCTTTCAGTATTGAAGATTTTCCTAATGTCCAAACTAAACATCCCCTGGCGCCATTTCCTCTTGTCCTGTCAGGTCTTTTCCAACCATAGTGATTCTGTGATGGTTGATGCAGGAGGATGGGGAAATCCAATGTGTACCTCAAGGGGATTTAATTTTGAAAGAGAACAGACAGGGAATTACATGTATTATGTTAATTGCTAAATAATTCTACCACTATATGTCATCATTACTGAAGCTGTAGTGTGTCATGTCAATAATATTACAGTAAGAATCTCTCAAGTCAGTGGGGGATGAACTTTGATGAAAGTGAGTGAGGTATAGCGGTGATGAAACTCGAACTGGATTCATCAACTGGTGCCCAGCAACTTTCTCAAGATCAACATTGTCAACTGTCAGACCATGACTATGGGCCATACCAGCCTCGAGCTCTGGATGCAGCATGGAAGAATCCAACACCATCTTTCCTGCCCTGAAAGACTGTTACGACAGATGGATCTCTGAAGTCATGGATTAAATAAACTCAATGGACATGTTAGAGGGTTGGCCCACAGATTAAGGGTATGATACCTGTGTATATGTGTATATGTATATATGTATGACAGGAAAAATAGAGGTAAATAGTTGGAAAGTGTAGGGTCTGGACATGACATACATGGTATAGAATAAGGGTGGGGATAATGTCCTGGGTTCAGCTGGGATAGAGTTAATTTTCATAAGAAGATGGAAGAAGCCAGAGCCAGGACAGCCAGACCAAACCAGACAATGGGATATTATAGATCAAGTATATACGGGGGGAATCTGGTCTGGGGAAAGTCAAGCTGTTCCAGTGGTTGTCTGGGCCAGGCTGTGGTAGCAGCAGGATCCATGCAGTGAGCAGTTGCATTGTACATCACTTATTTTATATATTATTTCATTAGTATTATTATTACTGTTGTTTCTTCACTCTGTGGTGTTCTTTTAAACTTTCCTTATCTTAACCCATGAGATTTTACTTTTTTCTCCTGATTCTCTTTCCCATCCCACTGGGGTAGGGGAGTGAGTGAACTGCTATGTGGTGGTCAGTTGCTGTTTGGTCCTAAACCATGACAACAACTCAGTGCCATCATCGTTCTCTCAAGAATCCCCAAAAGAACCTGTCTGTCTCTATAGCACTGGGTGACAAACCTACAGAGGGGTGCGACAGCCTATGGCTTAGAGGAAGGGGAGCAAGAAGAATGATAGACAAGATAAAGGGAGGCAAGAGCCAAGAGACAGGGGATTGAGGAGCAAGGGATGACAGCCAAGAGAGAGAGTGAAACGGAGAGCAGGCCATGAGCAAGCGTGAAGGTCAGGAACGAGGGAAGTGAGATCTCAGAGCAAGATGAGCAAAAGCCCAGAGTAGAGGTGTGAGAAAGGAACCAAGGGAGCAAAATCTGGAAGTGAAGGGTGCAAAAACTGAGAGATTGGAGGGGGGGGCAAGGGGGAAGACTGTGTGGAAAAGAGGGAGGGCCAAGAGGAAGGGGTGTGAGGAGCAATATGCAAGAGAGGAAAGAAAGGAACAAGGGGTGGGGCAAGGGAGAAGGGAGCGAGGGGCATGAGCACATGGTAAGGGAGGGAAGAAGCAAAGGATATGAGAGAGGAATGATGAGAAGGGGGGATCAATGGAGGGGGGGAAGAGTCCCGAGCTAGGGACATGAGAGCCAAGACCAAGGTGAGCAAGAACCTGGAGTGAGGGATGTGAGATGAGCACAATCTGTGAGGAAGGGGAGCAAGAATCTATGGCTGAAAGGAAGGGGAACAAGATATGCGACAGAGGGGAGTGGTGTACAAGGACCAAGACAGAGGGGAGCAAGGAACATGGGGCAACAGCTGAGGGAGAAGGGACCACCAGCTGAGAACCCAGGGGGTTGTGGAGGAAGATCTGAGACGGGGAGCAAGTAGCGATAACTGACAAAGGGGAGCAAGAGTCAATGGCTGAGAGGAAAGGAAGCAAGGGACGAGGTGGAGGGGAGTGAGGTGCAAGGATAGACCAAGGGGGAGGGTGGGGAGAGCCAGGGGAATGAGGAGTGAAAGACAAGAGCGAGGGAAATAGGGCAGGGGGATACAAGGAGAGATGGACTGGGTGGGGGGAGTAAGAGAAGCAAGGGACAAGGGAGAGGTAAGCACAAGTCATGAAGGCTGAGAGGGAGGATAGAGCAGCAAGGAGAGGGGAGCAAGATGAGAGCAAAAGGCAGGGGGACCAAGGGAGAAAAGAGTGAGACAAGCACACAGTGGGTCAAGACACAGGAAAGCACTGGGACCAAAGGCTGATAGGAGCTTGAGGGCTGAGAGACAGTGAAGTGAGTGAGGACAAAGGGAGAAAGAAGCACAAGGTGTGAGGGACAAGAGAGAGGGAAGCAAAAGGCACAAAGGCCAAGAAAGAAAAGAGCACGAGGTCATTGTAATGGGACCAACAGAGGAGAGCAGGAGAGGGCTGGGGGGGGGGGGGGCTAAGAGGAGAGACAGAGCAACAAGGGCCAATGAAGGGGGTGGAGGGAGCATGAGATGTGAGATAGGAGAGCAAGGGCCAAGAGGGAGTAGAGCAAAGTGGGAGTGGGTTAAGTGAGGTGCAGGGGGGGGAGAAAGGGCCAAGAAGGGGACAGGCAAGAGGGAGTGCAGTATGTGTCAGCCAAGAAAGAGAACAGCAAGGAAGGAGCAAGAAGAGAAAGGGGCAAGATAGAGATTAGAGGGGCATGACAGGCAGGGGGGTGAGTGGGGCAAGGGCTGAGAGAGGGGAACAGGGACTGAGGGAGGAAGAAGCAAGTGAACCTAGGGCTGAGAGAGACGGGAGCAAGAGGTGTGTGTGATGGGACCACAGGCCAACAGAGAGAAGAGCAAGAGAGGATTCTTGTCAAGAAGCAATAAGAACAGAGAGAACAAGAGGACCACAGGCTGAGACAGAGAGGAGAGCAAGAGGATCCAAGAATACTGAGAGGGGAACAAGAAGAGCAGGGAGTGAGGGCTGGAGTGTGGAGGGAGTGAGAGCAGTGCTGGGTGAGCAGGGAGGGGGGAGAGGGAGTGAGAGCAGTGCTGGGTGAGCAGGGAGGGGGGAGGAGGAGTGAGAGGCGTGAGAGCTGAGTGAGAGGCACAGAGCTGTGAGGAATAAGAGAGGAAGAAAAGCCAAGGGGTAAGAGACAAGGTGAGAGGGGAACAAGATCCAAGTGGAGGGGAGAGGGGTGTGAGGAGACAGGCACAAGAGAACAGAGGTGTGAGGGCCAAGAGGAGCAAGGGTCAACAGCCAAGACCAGAGCAAGAGATGGGAGCGAAAGTAGAGAAAAGCAAGGGCTGAGAGGTACACAGTCTGAGAGTGAGGAGCAACAGCCCAGAATGAGCAGGCAAGAACAATGAGAAAGGAGCAGAGAGATGAGGGCAAGGAGCAAGAGCTGGGATGCAAAAGGAGCAAGGGAGGGGCAAAGGAAAGGGGAGCAAGTAGCAAGGGATAAGAGTGGAGTGAGGAGTGAGAGAGGGAAACAAGGATGTGCAGGGAGTGCAAAGAGCACGGAAGCATGACTAAGCGCAAAGGAGAGAGAGCCAAGCAAGAGGATAAAGGAGTGAGCAGCTGAGAGGGCAGAGCACAGATCCAAGAAAGAGGAGCTATGCCTGAGAGGAGAGAGGGGAGAGAAAGGGCAGAGAGCTAGGGCTGAGATTGAGGACTTGTATTGGGTCTGACTGAGCTGGAGACAATTTTTCCCATAGCAGCCCTCCCAGCGCTGTGCTTTGCATTGAGAGCTGGAAAGGTGCTGATAACACACCCCTGTTGTGGCTACTGCTGAGCAGGGCTCGCACAGCACCAAGGATGTTTTTCAACATTCCCCCTGCAGTGGGATGGGGTGGACAAGATCCTGGGAGGGGACATGACTGGGACAGCTGAACCAAACTGAGCAGCCAAGAAAGCGCAATCAGAAAGAAGAACCCAAGGTATACAGCTGAGTGAGAGAAGGCCCAAAGAGAGGGGAGCAAGAGGACCAAGAAAGGGGAGAACAAGAGGGGTGAGGTGATTGGGAGGCATGAGGGCAGGGAGGTGTGTGTGGAGAGTAACAGCTGAGAGAAGGTAGTGATGGGTGAACAACATGGGTGTGGGGAGACTGAGGTGAGAGTGAGAAGAGGGCAAGAAGTGTGATTACCAACAGAGCGGGGAGCAAAAGGAAAGCGAGGGCCATGCAAGAGGAGAGTGGAAGGGGAACAGGACCAGAGAGAGGTGAAGAGAGGGGGTGTGAGAGAGGCATGAGGGCTGAGAGAGGAGAGCGACAGCTGGTAAGGAGTGGGGGCTTGAAGAGTGAAGGCCAACAGAGAGGAAAGCAAAAAGGGAGAAAAGGCTGAGGGGAAAAAAGATTAAGACAGGTGACCGAGACAAGCAGAGACCACGAAAGAGGAGAGCAGAAGCAGAGAGGACTGAGCAAGGAACCTTCTAGTGCCTAGAAGGGGTTCAGACAGGATCTTACAAAGGCTGAGACTGGAGAGAGGACTGGAAGGGCCAAGAACAAAGGCTGAGGCAAGAGGACACTGAGATAGGTGGAATGAGGAAGGGGAACTGAGACAGGAGGGTGAGCAGAAAGACATGAGCAAGTGGAGAAAGAGCAGCCAGAGTGCCAAGTGAGTTCCCAGAGAGATCCAAACATCAAGAGAGTAAAAAGCAGAGCAAGAGTCAGGAATGGAAGCACCAAGAATCAAGAGCATGGATACTCAAGCGCATGCCGAGACTGCCCAGAGAAGACAGAGAGCTCAGTGAACATCCAGAGCAAACAGAGCACCAAGAGAGAGCACAAAAAGAGCCAATAGCTGAGTGAGACCCCCAAGACAGTGTGCTGAGACCCAAGAGCACCAAGAGTTGAAAGACTTTATGAAAAACTGTATGATTCAACAGATGGAGTACCAAGTAAGTTGAGACACAGAAGAGTATCAAGGGTTGACAGTTGAGAGAGAGATGAGAGAGGGTGATGAGAGACAAGAAAAGAGCATTGAGCAAGCCAACACCCGAGACCATGAGTTGCCTGCCCCTTAAATGTCATATGTTAAATGTTAGATGTCCTACTCCAACACCCTGGTGATGATGGACTGACCAGACTTCAATACACCAACTATGGGGAGACTGTCCCACTGGCTCTGATGTTTTGAAGAGAATCTCTCTTCCGCCTTGTTTCCATGGGCCAGCATCTTGGATGGCACGGGCACCGCACAGAATCAGCCTGCCCTGCCCTGAAGGAAAGGGAGCCCCAGGCACATGTTGCATGGTACCCTCTGGTTCTTCCTTTGTGACTAGTGGATAGGACATGAGGAAGTGGGATTTGAGCCTACTACCAAGCTAAAAGCCCCCATATGAAAACTGACAGCTGCTAAGAAGGGACCATCCAAGAGGGCTGTCAGTCCAGCTGTGGTTGAGATCATAGAAGGCAATCAGTGATCCCACAGATGTAGGACAAGGACTGAGAAAACGTCTCCTCTTGATTTTGGTGAAGGGACTTCTGGTGTGACACTACAGGGATCAGATAGTGAATATTCAAACTCTGGCCTGGCAGAGGAACGGAAAATGTGGATTTGATGGCCTGGCACATCAGAGCCACAGGAATATAAGGCTTTCATGGACACCGGTGTACACTGTGCCCTAATGCCATCATAGTACAAGGGGCAGAACGCATCCAGATTTCTGGAGTGACAAGGCAATCTCAGCAGTTGTCTGTGTTGGAGGCCGGGGTGAGCCTAACAGGTGACAAGTGTCAGAACATTGTATTGTGATCCATGTATCCTTGGCATAGACTACCTCAAAAGAAGGTACTTCAAGGACCCAAAAGGGTACCAGTTAGCCTTTAGTGTAGCTGCCTTGAGCACGCAGAAGATTAAACAGCTGTCTAGCTTGCCTGGCCTCTTGGAGGATCCTTCTGTTGTAGGCTTGCTGCAGGTTGAAGAACGGCAGGTGCCAATGGCTACAATGATGGTGCACCGGCAGCAATATTGCCCTGACCAAGACTCCCTGGTTCCCATCCATGAGCCAATTTGCCAACTGGAGACTCAAGGAGTGATCAGGAAGACTCAATCCCCCTCTGGTAGTCCAATACAGTCAGTGCAAAAATCTGACAGAGGATGGAGTTTAACAGTGGATTATCATGGCCCGAATGAAGTCATATCACAGCTAGCTGTTGCCATACCAGACATGCTAGAACTCCAATATGAACCGAAGTCAAAGGCAGCCAAATGGGATGCCACAACTGATATTGCCAATGCATTTTTCTTGATCCCTTTGGCATCAGAATGTCAGACACAGTTTGCTTTCACTTGGATGGATGTCCGGTACACCTGGAATCAGCTGCCATTTTCCGTGGACTGATGCAGACTGTGCTGGAACAGGGTGAAGCCCCTCAACACCTGCAGTACATCAACAACATCATCGTATGGGGCAGCAAAGTAGAGGAAGTGTTTGTGAAAGGGAAAAGGATAATCCAGATCCTTCTGAAACTGGTTTCATCATAAAACAAAGCAAAGTCAGAGGACCAGCACAAGAGATCCAGTTTTTAGGGCTAAAATGGCAAGATGGGTGTTGTTTCATCCCTATGGATGCAATCAATAAGATAACAGCCACGTCCCCACCAGCTAACAAAAAGGAAACGCAGGCATTCATAGCCGCTGTGGGTTTCTTGAGGATGTATATTCTGGGTTACAGTCACTTGTGAGCCCTCTCTGTTGAGTGACCCAAAAGAAGAGGCACTCATGCAGAGAAAAAATTAGAAAGGCAAAAGCCGAGCTGGAGCTCAATCTAGCCACTGTCATAAGGGACAACAACAAAAAAAAAAGTTTTTACAAATACATTAACAATAAAAAGAGAGCCATGGAGGATCTCCATCCTTTATTGGATGGCAGGGGAATGTTGCCACCAAGGATGAGGAAAACGCTGAGATACTGAATGCTGCCTTTGCCTCAGTCTTTATTAGTCACACCAACTACCCCCAGGGTATTTAGCCTCCTGAGCTGGAAGATAAGGACACAGAACAGAATAACCCCCCCATAATCAAGAATGAAGCAGTTAATGACATGCTACAGCACATGGACACCCACAAGCCCATGGGGCCAGATGGGATCCACCCTAGACTATTGAGGGAGCTGGCAGAGGAGCTCACCAAGCCTCTCTACATCATTTATCAACAGTCTAGGCTAACAGGGGAGATGACTGGAGGCTTCCCAATCTGAAGCCCATTTAGAAGAAGAGCCAGAAGGAGGATCCAGGGAACTACAGGCCTGTCAGCCTCACCTCGGTACCTGGAAAAATTATGGAGAGGTTCATCTTGAGTGCGCTCACATGGCAAGTGCAGGACAGCCAGGGGACCAGGCCCAGACAGCATGGTTTCAGGAAAGGCAGGTCCTGCTTGACCAACCTGATCTTGTTCTATGACCAGGTGACCCTCCTCGTGGATGAGGGAAAGGCTGTGGGCGTTGTCTACCTGGACTTTAGTAAAGCCTTTGACACCGTCTCCCACAGCATTCTCCTAGAGAAGCCTGTGGCTCATGGCATAGACAGGTGTACTCTTTGCTGTCTGGCCAGCCGGGACCAGAGAGTTGTAGTAAATGGAGTTAAATCCAGTTGGTGGCTAGTCACCAGTGGTGTCACCCAGGGCTCAGTTTTGGGTCCGATCTTGTTCAATATCTTTATCAACGATCTAGATGAGGAGACTGAGTGCTTCCTCAGCAAGTTTGGAAACAACACCAAATTGGGTGGGAGTGTCAATCTGATGGAGGGTAGGAAGTTTCTACAGAGGGATCTGGACAGGTTGGATCGATGGGCCGAGGTCAACTGTATGAGGTTTAACAAGGCCAAGTGCTGGGTCCTGCACTTGGGTCACAACAACCCAGTGCAATGCTACAGGCTTGGGGAAGAGTGTCTAGAAATCTGCCCAGCAAAAAAGGACCTGGGGCTTCTGGTGAACACCCGGCTGAACATGAGCCAGCAGTGTGCCCAGGTGGCCAAGAAGGCCAATGGCATCCTGGACTCTATCAGAAACAGTGTGGACAGCAGGAGAAGGGAAGTGATCGTGCCCCTGTACTTGGCACTGGTGAGGCCACACCTCGAGTACTGTGTTCAGGTTTGGGCGACAGTATAAGAAACACATTGAGTTGCTGGAGTGAGTTCAGAGAAGGGCAACCAAGCTGGTGAAGGGTCTGGAGATCAAGTCCTGTGAGGAGAGGCTGAGGGAATTGGGATTGTTTAGTTTAGAGGAGAGGAGGCTGAGGGGAGACCTTATGGCTCTCTACAACTACCTGAAAGGAGGTTGCAGCGAGGTGGGTGCTGGCCTCTTCTCTCAAGTAAATAATGACAGGATGAGAGGAAATGGCCTGAAGTTGCACCAGGGGAGGTTTAGACTAGATATTGGGAAGAATTTCTTTACTGAAAGAGCACTCAGGTGCTGGAACGGGCTGCCCAGGGAGGTGGTGGAGTCACCATCCCTGGAGGTATTTAATAAATGTGCAGATGAGGCACTTCAGGACATGCTCTAGTGGGATGATGAGGTGTTGACAGTTGGACATGGTGATCTTAGAGGTCTGTTCCAACCATGAGAATTCTGTGATTCCATAAAGAACTATTTCAACTGGTGCCCTGGGCAGCGACAAGCCTTAGAACAGATCAAAGAGGAGATAAGTTTGCGCAGTAACCCTTGGGCCAGGACAGGACCAGCTGTGATAGACATGCTGTACAACAGTGGTCTCCAAAGTGGGGTGCACATGCCCCAGGGGGGTGTACAAGATGATACATTGGAGTGGGGGAAGAAAATACTAGAATTTATATTTAGGTTTATATTTAGGTTTATGTTTATATTTATTTAAAACAGATAAGAAGTCTCGTAAGTACAACTGTGCAATTATCATACACAGAGTCTAAACAGCAGATACCCGAGGATATGTTAATGAACATGAATCTTGTATTACTAAATGTTCAGGACAGTACCAGTCATAGTTTCCCCATTGTTCACATCCGCGAGTATCACTCAGATGACCTTGGCTATCCATCCATTTACTTCCTTGAACTGGAGCCCATATTGTATTAGCTACAATAATGGGAAGCAGGATGTATGGGTTAATGGGTTCTTCTTTAATTTTCTTATTTGCTGTGTGGTAATAGATCCATGCAGCAGATTACTTTTACTTACTACCTCTGAATATACAATTTTGAGAAAACAGGACTTAAAATCTTGGCACTGGTCTAATAGTAAGGTCTCTAACACAGCAGGATATCCATTATGGACCCAATTGGTTTGTTCACCCCCACAGTATCTAGTTTCCCATATTACTTTCCCTTGAAAGTGCTGAAAAGTGACCCAGCATTTTCCCAGTGATGGGTGTTGAATTCTCACCCTATCCCCTGGATTCCACACTGAGATGTTTAAAGCATCGTGCTGGCCTTGGTTAGGCACAGGGGATTGTTCAAAACTGTGGTGGGTTGACCTTGGCTGGATGTCAGGTGCCCATCAGGCCACTCTATCACTCCCCCCCTCAACTGGACAGGGGACAGAAAATATAACAAAAGGCTTGCAGGGTGAGATAAGGACAGGGACGTCACTCAGCAATTACCGTCCCAGGCAAAACAGACTCAACTTGGGGAAATTAATTTAATTTGTTTATTTGTTAATCCCTTCTTCCTGGGCTAAACGTCTCTCCCAAATTCTCTACCTCCTCCCCTCGAGTGGTTTAGGGAGACAGAGAATAGGGATTGCAGCCAGTTCATCACATGCTATCTCTGCCACTCCTTCCTCCTTATGCTTTTCCCCTGCTCCAGCATAGGGTCTCACCCATGGGATACAGTCCTCCATGAACTTCTCCAACATGGGTCCTTCCGATGGGCTGCCGTTCCTCAAGAACTGCTCCAGCATAGGTCCTTTCCACGGGGTGCAGTATTTCAGGAATGGACTGCTCCAGCCTGAGTCCCCCACAGGGTCACACAAGTCCCGCCAGAAAACCTGCTCCAGCACAGGCTCCTCTCCACAGGACCACAGGTCTGTCTAGAAGCCTGCTCCAGCACAGACTCTCCACAGGGTCACAGCCTCCTTCAGGCACATCCACCTGCTCCAGCATGGGGTCCTCCATGGGCTGCAGGTGGATATCTGCTCCACCGCAGACTTCCATGGGCTGCAGGGGGACAGCCTACTTCACCATGGTCTTCATCACAGGCCACAGGGGAATCTCTGCTCCAGTGCCTGGAGCACGTTCCCCCCTCCTTCTTCACTGACCTTGGTATTTACAGGGTTGCTTCTCTCACATCTTCTTCCTCTTCTCTCCCAGCTGCTGTTGCACAGGTTTTTTTTCCCCTGCTTCTTAAATATGTTATCACAAAGGCACTACCACCCTCACTGTTTGGCTCAGCTTTGACCAGCAGTGAGTCCCTCTTGGAGCCAGCTGGAACTGGCTCTGTTGGACACGGAAGCAGCTTATAGTATCTTCTCACAGAAGCCACTCCTGTAACCCCCTCACTACAAAAACCTTGCCACACAAACCCAATAAAAAATCCTCTGTATAGGGGACTACTAGTGAGAGGCTGCTAGGAGTTCAAAGCTCACATAGCCTTTTAAAAATTTCTTCCTCAATTAACAACACCATTTTACCATTCCAATTGTTGTTTAAGCAACCTGTTCCATCTTTCTACTATACCATTACTCTGAGGTTGATAGGGTAAGTGGAAAGGCCAATTAACTCCATGCTTAAGACACCACTCCTGTACTATTTTGTTTTTAAAATGTGACCCAGTATTTGACTCTATCTCTTGTGGTATTGGGTGCATAGCAAACCATCAGTTTAATCCTGCCATGACTGTCAATGCAGTGAGCATAGGGTAAACATTACCCAAAACACTCAGTATTTCAACTCCAGTCATAATAAATTTCTGTCCTTCAGAGATACGTGTCATGGGCCTGTTATAGTCTACTTGCCAAGTACTCCAAAGGAATTTGCCTTCCCTGAGGTTTGCTTGTTGTTGACTTCTGTCAAAATAATCCTTTGTTTTATTACAAAATCCACAGGTGGTCACTAGTTGAACTGGTTGTTGCTTAGTAAATGGCCAACCTCATCTTCTGCATGCTGATACGGGTCATGTGCACTAGTGTGTCCCAACCATTCGTACAGCCATTTACCCAGCCATTCAATGCTCAAGGCAGAAGAAAATCCTGCTGCATTTATACTTGCTAAGAGGTCAACCATACTGTTCCATTTGGCTACCTGAGTGGTATTTTTCTGGTCTGTGGCTACGTGCCCTATATCAATAGTATGGGAGTTAGTGATAGTGTATATTTGTTCCAAATATTCCCTTCCCCATACATATCAGATCCCTACCTGCGAGTTGTGTTTTGCCCAATTTCCTAGCCGTTGCATAGCACCGGTCCATATAGCAGAGGAATCAGTGTATATGGCCCATGCATTGTTTCTAATACTACGGCTTAGAGCTCTGCTAATTGACCAGAACCCTCTATTCACTCAGTTGCTGCAAGTTCATCAACTACAGATACCGCAGCAGCCATTCCTTGCCATTTACCCTGTATTTTGCAAGCGCTCCCATCAGTAAAGCAGACACCATCTGGTTGAAGGGGATTGAACTCAGGGGCAGTTGGATAGAAGAACACAGAGTGCCTGTGTATTCAGCGGACATTCCTACATGCTCCACAACTCCAGTAACTTTATTCTCCGTAGTTAAGCCATCTGTAGTTACACAATTATGGATATACAGTGTCCACCTTTGTACAGTGGTCTTACATGCTACACCTAAATGCAGTGGTTTTCCAGCAAGAACAGACTTAAGAATAGGCTTATATTAGCACATACAATTTTACACTTCTTTCCTGAGTCAAGGACCCAGTTGCTACTAGCTCTTCGTAAGCTGCTAAGAGCACCTTTTAAAAAGTTGAGTAATTGTGCTGAGTGCTCTGCCATGATTTGGAGCCAAAAGTAATAGGGAGTTCCTTGGAACTAGTAGGCCCTTGTTGCCATAGTCCCCACCAATATCCATTCTCTCTCACCTGGATATGTAGTGAGAAGGACTGCATAGGGTGCATGGGTCCCAGTGATTGATATGTAGTCACATATTCCTTTAAAAGCTCTTTATGTTGTGTCTTCCATTCCCAGACTGCATTTTACTTCAGCAAGGTAGAGAGTGGATGTGCTATTATACTAAATCCTGGAATATGCATCCTCCAAAATCCTGAAGTCCCTAGCACAACACGTAACTTATTTTTATTCCCATGACTGAGTAACAGTTAGATTTCTTGTAGCACCTCATCAGGGACTGTTTTTCTCCCAGCTAAACTCAGTCTGGCTAGGATGGAGTCATGAAGTTAACTTTCTACCATAGCAGTCCATGTGGTGCTGCACTTTGTATTTGTGGCTAGAACAGTGTTGATAACAAAATGATGTTTCAGCTATTGCTGAAGAGTACTTGCACAGTATCAAGGCTTTTTCTCTCTCCTTCCTCCCAAAAATCAGTAGGATGGGAATGGGCAAGAGGTTGGGCGGGGACATAGCCTCAACTGCTGGCCCAAACTGACCAAAGGGATATTCTATATCATATGACATGATCCTCAGCAATAAAAGCTCAGGGAAAGGAGAAGGAGATGACAGTTGTGGTTATGGCATTTGTTTTCCCAAGTGTGGTGGGTTGACCCTGGCACGGCACCAGGTGCCCACCAAGCCCTTTTATCACTCCCCCCAACACCCGTCAGCACGGCACGCAGGGAGGGAATAAGACAAAAAGAGCCATGGGTTATGATAGATAAGATGTTATTCTCTACTTCCTGTCCACAGGCAATGTCAGGCCAAGTCCAGGAAGCAGGGCTCCAGGAACACGTAGCAGCCGTTTGGAGAACAAAGCAGAATGCCCCCCCATCCTCCTCCTGCCCTCTCCCTTTATAGTTGAGCTGATGTCATATGGTATGGAATATCCCACTGGTCAGCTCAGGTCGGCTGTATCCCCTCCCCCATCTTGCCCCCCCAGCCTCTGGTGCCGTGTGAGCACTGGCAGTCATAACACGGGTGTGTTCTCAACACCCTCCAGCTCCCAGTACTGCAGCATGAGGGCTGGATGGGGAAAAGCAGCTCAGCCAGACCCACTACACCAAGCAACCGCCACGCATGCTGAAACCCTGCTTCCCAGGAAGTGGGTGAACATCTGCCTGCCAATGAGAAGTAGTGAATGAATTAATCTTTTTGGTTTGCTTGAGCAAGCAAATTTTGCATTTCCTATTAAACTGCCATTATCTCACTCTATGAGTCTCTTTTATTTTTCTCTCCCAAAGAGAGTTTGGATGCTGTGGTCAACTCACCACAGCCCTTTTTTGGTGCCCAACATGGGGATCGAGATAACAACAGTTTTGATCTGAGCGTGCTATAGCTGTTGTAGTTGTTAATTGCCAGGCTTCTGTGCAAATCATGGTGCTTGCTTTACTGTATAATAGAGTCTAGGGCTTGTTAGTGACTGCTTTTATCTCTTGCTGTTTGCTGTGCTGCTTATCTCTCCATTTTGCTGTGCCTGGGTATGTTTCAATAAAATCAGTGGCCATGCACTTGGCCCTGGCATTGCTGCCATTTCTGTTCTGGGTGGGCTATCTTGCAGCAAGAATAAGGGGTTACACCTCCCTCTTTTTCTCTGGGACTGATGTAGTTGGCTTTGTTGCACAGGATCCTAAGATTCTTGCACATCCTTATGTAAGCTGTTTGATCCTGTTGTGTAATATTGTTATAATTTTGCCAGGAGCGTGGAACCTGGTTTCATTCTGGCATAAGAAGATACTACTTGTTGAGGCCACAGAGAAACATGCCCTGAAGCAGTCGGTTCCTGCGTGGCAGGGTGTGTGGATGGGTTTGGGCAGCTGCCTAGGGTTTATCACATCTGATAGCCCATGATTTTACACCCAAACAAGCATGTAGCCCCGATGAATTGGCACATCACCTGATGGAATGGTGCCTTGCCTACCCCAATGAGACCCAGCAGCTCTTAGAACAGTATTGGGGCTTGGCCTGTGCCCCTCAAGCCTCTGTCCAGCACCATCAGAGGAGCATGGTTGAGACAGGGACCCAAACCACATCTCAGGAAACCATGGTTAAGGGGACCCAATCCCCCAACTACAGTAAACACCCCAGTAGAAAAAAGAAACACTGGACATGGAAGTCAATGGGTCCATATCATCAATTAGTAAGTGCAAGTGTGTCACCTATAAAGACTCACATATTTGTGCACTTAAAAATTTTGGAAACAGAATCTTCTAACCTGTTTAAAAATCTTCCAAATGAAGAGTTTCAGTAGGTTTTGAACCCATTTGTTAAAACTAAAAAACTGTAACATCTTCCTATGAACTTGCAAGAACAACTGATTGACATCAGGGAAGATGGAAACTTATGGATCGAATGTACTGGGGTTGGATAGGATAGAGTTAATTTTCTTCATAGTAGCTGATATGGGGCTATGTTTTGTATTTATGACCAAAACAGTGTTGATAACACACCAATGCTTTCACTATTGCTGAGCAGTGCTTACACAGCATCAAGGCCTTCTTACCCCATCCCAACAGTGATTAGGCTGGGGGTGCACAAGAAGTTGGGAGGAGACACAGCTGGGACATCTGACCCTAACTGACCAAAGGGATATTTCATACCATATGACGTCATGCTCATCAATAAAAAGCTGAATGAAGGAGGAGGAAGCACATGGAAGAAGGTTATCAAGAGTAGCCAGCATGGATTTACTAAAGGGAAGTCATGTCTGACTAATCTGATAGCCTTCTACGATGGTGTGACTGAATGAGTAGATGCAGGGAGAGCAATGGATGTTTTCTACCATGACTTTTGACACTGTCTCCCATAACATCCTCGTGGGTAAGCTCAGGAAGTGTGGGTTAGATAAGTGGACAGTGAGATGGGTTGAGAACTGGCTAAATAGTAGAGCTCAGAGGGTTGTGGTCAGTGGCACAGAGTCCAGTTGGCAACCTATGGCTAGCAGTGTTCCCCAGGGGTCAGTACCATATGACCATCATGCTCAGCAATAAAAAGCTGGGGGAAGAGGGAGGAAGGGGGGACGGTTGGAATTATGGCACTTGTCTTCCTAAGGAACCGTTATGTGTGATGAAACCTTGCTTTCCTGGAAAATGGCTAAACCTCTGCCTATCGATGGGAAGTAGTGAATGAATACCTTGTTTTGCTCTGCTTTCATGTGCAGGTTTTGCTTTGCCTAATAAGCTGCTAGAACCTTCCCTGGCTTCAAATCATACCCACCACTGGCCAAGGCCAAGCCAATCAGCAATGGTGGTAGTGCCTCTGCGATAATGTGTTTAAGAAGGGAAAAACCAGCAGCAGATGGAGGAGTGGCATGTGAGAGAAACAACTATGCAGACACTAAGATCAGTGAAAAAAGAGGCAGGGAGGTGCACTGGAACATATTCCCCTACAGCCCATGTTGAGATGGCAGGCTGTCCCACTGAAGTCCATGGAGGTTAATAGTGGAGCAGATGTCCACCTGCATCCAGTGAAGGACCCCATGCTGGAGGAGGTGGCTGTACCCAAAGAAGGCTGCGACTCCAAGGAAAGCCCATGCTAGAACAGTCTGTTTCTGAAAGGACTGCACCCCGTGGAAGGGACTCATACTGGAGCAGTTTGTGGAGGACTGTCTCCTGTAGGAGGGACCCCACACTGGAGCAGGGGAAGAGTGTGAGGAACCCTCCCCTCTGAGGAGGAAGGAGTGGCAGAAACATGTGACAAACTGACTGCAAACCCCCATTCTCTGCCCCCTGCACCACTGAGGGGAAGGAGATAGAGAAATTAGAAGCAGAGCTGAGACTGGGAAGAAGGGAGGGGTGGGGTGAAGGTGTTTTTAAGATTTGGTTGTGTTTCTCATTATCCTACTCTGATTTGATTCGTAACAAATTAAATTGATTCTTTTTATTTTCCCCAAGTCGAGTCTGTTTTGCCTGTGACCATAATTGGTGAGTGATCCCTCCCTGTCCTTGTCTTGACCCAAGAGCCTTTTGTTATATTTTCTCCTCCCCATCCCGCAGGGATGGGCCAAGCAGTGCTTTGTTGCTGGCTAGGCCTAAACCATGACAATAATGAAACATATTCAACTACATTGCTCTCACTAAAAATTATTAATATTTTGTATCAAAAGCAAATTTTGTACCATTAATAAATAAATATTTTTTTTAAATATTGTTGCTTTAGCATAGTAATACATGTATATCATTTACAAATAAATAAATAGTGGGGGTGAGTGATCAAAAAGTTTGGAGGCAACTGTTCCAAACAGGTAGATACAGAAGTGAACCTGGAATTTTTCTCATTTTTACAAGGGAAGGCTAAAACACTGTAAATAATAGCTTCAGGACTGTTTCTATGATCAAGTTTATAGGATGTTTGGTCACTACCATCAATTCATTGAAAATGGACTCTTTTTAAATTATAGACCAAATATGTGAAAAACAGCATTGCATTATTTAGTCTAACATTCTTAAGAGCTTTAAACTAAGAAGTGAGGAAAGATTCATGTATCCTCCACTCCTGATATTAAGTAAATAAAATCAGGTAAATAGGCAAGTAGAATGAAAATTAATAAAGTATTAAGTCAGAAAAATAACAGGCAATTAAAGGACTATCTCTAATCTGGTTAGAAAACTGGATGGAGATAATAAATGCAGTACTTGTGTAACAAACATCAAGGATTTGTGATTAAAGAATGGAAGGAAGGGAACTACTTTGGTTAAATTACTGAAACTTCATATGAGAACTGAAAGCAGCATAGCCATCATTACTGGAAAATAGTCATTTTTTTTAAAATAGATTTTCTCACAGCAATAAAAATAGTAAATGTTTCACCAATGTTATTAAGAGAGACTGTAATGATATAATCAAGTGTTGCATAGATAAAATGGAAAGGGTCTAATTCTCAGGAAAAAGTTGGTTCAAGAAGTACTTCTAAGAACCTGCTAGAGGGCAACAGATTAAGAATGAGAGAGATGGGGACAGACTTTTTAGTAGGGCCTGTAGCAATGGGACAAGGGATAATGGTTTTAAACTAAAAAAGGGTAGATTTAGATTACATACAAAGAAATTTTTTACAACAAAGGTGGTAAAACACTGGAACAGATTGTCCAGAGAGGTTGCAGATGCCCCACCCCTGGAAACATTCAAATAATTTGCTCCATACCAGACTACACACACAATCTGTAACACAGGCAGGGAACTGAGTGTAGGTCTCCAGATTAACACCCTCATTTCTGGACTTTCTTTCCTTTCAAAATAAAAGTGAGATAACCATATAGGATACACTAATGTTCATCAAGACAACAGGGAGGGAGGGAGGGAGGACCAACCTAGTTTTTACGGAAGAAACTTGAAGGAATTTATTTTTTTTTTAATAATTTTGTAACATGTTAGTCAAAAACAAAGAATGACTATATTTGTTACTAATCCCTCTATACTACATAGAATTAACATTTCTCATACACTCATACTCCTATCCTTGTTCTGAATATTTTGATCCTGTTCTCCCTTTCTTCTTTTTACACTTTCACCTAAGGTACATATTTATCAGAACTCAAATCTCTTAAATCTTCATCCTCTATTTGAAGTCGTTCCAATGGTCCTATCCTTCCCTGATATCTGCTTCCACACAACACCATTTTTTCTTCTATACAAAGTTTATTTTTCCAATAAATATCTTCCCTGTTCAATCTCCTGTTGAATTTAACTATGTACCAGTAAAATCATAGAACAGTTTGGGTTGGAAGGGTCCTCAAATATCATCTAGTTCCAACCCCCCCCCTGCCATGAGCAGGGACATACTCCACTAGTCTGGGTTGTGGAAAACCCAATTCACCCTGGCCTTGAACACTTCCAGGGATGGGGCATCCGCAGTCTCTCTGAGCAACCTGTTCCAGTGCCTCGCCACCCTCAGAGTGAAGAATTACTTCCTTATATCTAGTCTAAATCCACCCTCTTTCAGTTTGAAACCATGACCTGTTGTCCTATCACTAAAAGCCCTTGTAAAAATACCTCTCCAGCTTTCTTGTAGGGCCCCTTTAAGTACTAGAATGCTACTATAAAGTGTCCTCAGAGCCTTCTCTTCTCCAGGCTGAACAACCCCAACTCTCTCAGCCTTTCTTCATAGGAGAGGTGTTCCAGGCCTCTGATCATCTTCAGGACCCCCAATAAAGGAAGATCTGTATCAGAAATAGCATGACCAGCAGGACTAGGGTAGTGACTGTATGTATTTACTTGGCACTGGTGAAGCTGCATATCAAATACTGTGTTCAGCTTTGGCCCCTCACTAGAAGAAGGACATTGAGATGCTGGAGCATGTCCAAAGAGCAATGAAGCTGGTGAAGGGTCTAAAGAAAAAGTCCTGTGAAGACTGGCTGAAAGAACTGAGGTTGTTTAGCCTGGAGAAAAGGAGGCTGAGAGGAGACCTTCTTGCTCTCTACAACTACCTGAAAGGAGGTTGTAGCGAGGTGGGGGACGGTCTCTTCTCCCAAGTAACAAGTTAGTAAATGGCCTGAAGTTGCACCAGGGGTGGTTTAGATGGGATATTAGGAAAAATGTATTCATTGAAATGTTTCACAAGCATTGGAACAGGCTGCACAGGGAAGTGTCTGAATCACCACCATTGCAGTTATTTAGCTGTGTAGATGTGGCACTTAGGAACATGGTTTAGTGGTGGGCTTGGCAGTGTTACATTTATGGTTGGACTTGATCTTAAAGGTCTTTTCCAACCTAAATGATTCTATGATTAATTTCTTAGTACAGGATAATGAACCAATTTGTCAGCCAATCTTTTGCAAATTGAAAATACTAATTTTAATTTTGGCACTGTTTGCTACAGAGTTAGCTGAAGAGAGCTCACAATGTTTGAATCCTTTGAAATTTCATCCTTTTGAAATCATTGATACTATTTCACATATAGGTATACAATACACAGTGGGAACAAAATACAGAGAAAGTCAAGAGCTCCATCTTTAAGATTATCCCTTCTGTCACCTTCATTATCACCTTCATGTCTTAACTCGGTCAAAGATTTTTGACTAATGGGTTCTTATAGAAGCAGAGCTACTAACAATCTCATTAACTACTTCTCTACTTTTCTTTGGCCACCTCATTATCAACACAATTCAGAAACCTCACAGTGAGATCACAGTGAATTTTCTATTGCTATGCATAATCTGACATCAAATTCAAAGCTGTTTTTCATGACAAATATACAAAAAGTTCTAAAACCTTTTTAAGGCTAGTACACAGAATAAAAAATAACAATAAAAAACCACCAGAAAGGTAATTAAAATCTTAAGGCATCCACAGAGAAAATATGGTCAAGTAACCCTAAAAGTAACAACTGTGTGACTATTCAACATAAATTTATCGATATACACTAATATAATGTAACTTCAAGTTAACTTGCAACAAATGAAGTACAGAAGTTGGAGTCCAACTGAATTATATATTGAAATGGAACTTCAATGCTTTTACAGGACATTATACTGATACCAGAATAGGTAGCTGGAGATACACGCTCATGCTTTTTCTCCTCCTAAATGGATCAATTCCTGATGGTATCCTAGTTTCGCTAGGATAGAATCATAGGCCTACCATGGTCTGCAGGCCATTACCATTTTAGAGTCAGTCAGGGCAGCTCACCAGAGCTGGCTCACAGGTGTATCCCATCCCATAAATGTCACAGTCATGATAAAGGGGTACGTTTTGATGAGGATAGGGGCTCCTTCTCCTCTTAAGAGGAGGGACTTGCTGGAGGGGCTTGCTTGCCAGTCTGTTCTTGAGGACCTTTCTCATTTATTGTGACTGCTGTACATTCACTGGGCAGAGTATAACTTTGTATATTTTATATTGGTGTTAGTACTAATATTAGTTTTACTGTGTCATTAAATCTGTTCTCATTTCAGCCCATGGGTTTCCTCTCCTATTCCAGATCCCCCTTGTCTGCTGGGGAGGGGTCATTGGGTGACAGAACAACTGCTATAGCTTAGCCCTTGGTTATGGAATAAATGTGAACAGTTAAAAACTAATTAAACTAGATTTTGTTATTTTTTATGTGTTTATCACAAGAATAGCAATTAAGAACCGTATTTTTTCCTCTTGCTGAGTTGCACATGACAATTCAGACTGAGAGATGAGATCAACAGATGTCTACAAAAACTGATATCAATCAAATTTCCCCTGACAGTATCACAAAATGTAAAACACTAGGAACACTTTAGTTACATTTCAAATCTGAAAATAAAAGGAAGTAGAAAACCACTGCAGAACATGTTAAATAACAATAAAAAAAAAAAAGTCTTTTTCAGAAGTATAGAAGATCCTACTCTAGAATTAAAATAAGTACACAAGGTGGTAGAAAAGAGGGAAAAAGCCAACAAGTTTTCTTTAGTTCTATAAAGACAAACATCTAGCTTTAATATCACTTCAACTAGTAACATAACCAAAGACGGTCAGAAATACAACTTGAAATAAGATACTAATTCATTCACTACAGCTCATTTTATATGCTTACAATCTTGTATAAGGATGTATTTGTATATTTAAAATAGTAACCATTACGCTTAAAGCATTTTCTATGTATTTTCTACATAGTATGTATTTTGTAAATAATTAAATTAATAATAATTTATTTAAGTCTATACTAATTTAACTTTAATAATAAAAACACCCATTCCTAAACTCCACTTGTTCATCTTTTTTTTTTTTATGAACGATGATATAGTAATATAACTTAGCAGCATTTTACTAATTCCTAAAATCAATGGGGTCCGTTTCAAGCAAAATTAAATAAGAAATGCTGGTTTTATATATATATATAAACCCTATCTATCATAATAGTACTTAAGTGCTACAACTATAGTAGAAGCATAGAGAAAGAAAAGCAGACATTTAAATAAATAACCCCTATATCATTTATGGTGTAAAAGCTCAAAAGTAAGTCTTTAAACTCTCTGAAACCCACCTTAATATCTATATATTGAGTATAGAAAACAGACATAATGGGCTAACAGAGAGAGATTTTACTCAAGAAAAGGCTGATACATCAAGCTTCCTATCTTTGGTTTTAACATTACAACCTGTTAACCACCTATTATAATTTCAAATATATACCTATAGAAAATCTGTTCAACATCTCATTCACAATTACTGGCAGAGACAGAACAATACCTATGCAAAACTTGAAGCCATATGATAAATACTTCTTTAATTTGGATCACATATTTAATTTTATTGTGGCAGTACACAGTGTTTGGAAATGCAGTAAAAAGATCAGAAATTACTAAGAAAATAATAAAATAGCTGAGATATAAGCCAATAGATATTAGTCCTGGCTAACTAGGGCGGTTCCAGTTGACTGGAAGTTTGAAAATGTGAACACCCATCTACAAGAAGGTCCAGGAGGATCCAGGGAACTACATGCCTGTCAACCTGACCTCAGTGCCAGGGAAGGTTATGAAGCAGATCAGCTTGAGTGCCATCATGCAGCACATGCAGGACAACCAGGCGATCAGGCCCAGTCAGCATGGGTTTATGAAGGGCAGGTCCTGCTTGACAAACCTGATCTCCTTTTATGACAAGGTGACCCAGTTAGTAGATGAGGGAAAGGCTGCGGATGTTGTCTACCTAGACTTCAGTGAAGCCTTTGACACTGTTTCCCACAGCATTCTCCTAGAGAAAATGGCTGCTCATGGCTTAGATGGGGGTACGCTTTGCTGGGTAAAAAAATTGGTTGGATGGCCGGGCCCAGAGAGTGGTGGTGAATGGAGTTAATTCCAGTTGGCGGCTACTCACAAGTGGTGTTCCCAGGGCTCAGTACTGGGGCCAGTTCTGTTTAATGTCTTTACTGATGATCTGGATGAGGGGATCAAGGACACCCTCTGTAAGTTTGCAGGTGACAACAAGTTAGGCAGGTATGTTGATCTTCTTTAAGGTAGGAAGGCTCTACAGAGGGATCTGGACAGGCTGGATCAATAGGCCGAGGCCAGTGGTATGAGGTTCAACAAGGCCAAGTGCTGGGTCCTGCACTTGGGCCACAACCCCATGCAATGCTACAGGCTTGGAGAGGAGTGGCTGGAAAGCAGCTCGGCAGAAAGGGAACTGAGGGTGTTTATTGACACCCGGCTGAACATGAACCAGCAGTGTACTCAGGTGGCCAAGAAGGCCAACGGCATCCTGGCCTGCATCACAAATAGTATAGCCAGCAGGAGAAGGGAAGTGATCATGCCCCTGTACTCGGCACTGGTGAGGCTGCACCTTGAGTACTGTGTTCAGCTTTGGGCCCATCACTACAAGAAAGACATTATGGTGCTGGAGTGTGTCTAAAGAAGGGCAATGAAGATGGTGAAGGGTCTAGAGAGCAAGTCTCATGAGGAGCAGCTGAGGGAACTGAGGTTGTTAAGCCTGCAGAAAAGGCATCTCAGGGGAGACCTTCTCACTCTCTACAACTACGTGAAAGGAGGTTGTAGTGAGGTGGGCATCATCTCTTCTCCCATGTAGCACACAATAAGACAAGAGAAAATGGCCTGAAGTTGCACCAGAGGAACAAACAAGAGGAGTTAGAGATCTGTGCACATCTACAGTACTATGATGTTATTTGCATCACTGAGATGTGGTGGGATGGCTCCTATGACTGGTGCATAAGAATAGATGGGTACAAGCTCTTTAGGAAAGAGAGGCAGGGGAGAAGAGGAGGGGGTGTCACCCTCTATGTCAGTGACCACCTGGAGTCCACGGAGCCTGGGGATGGATGAGGAGCTGACAGAAAGCTTATGGGTCAGGGTTAAAGGAAAGGCAGGGGAAGGTGATATCACAGTGGGGGGCTACTACAGGCCACCTGACCAGGAAGAACAAGTGGATGAGGACATCTATAGATAGATTGGAGTGGCCTGGCATTCACAAGCCCTGGTCCTCATGGGGGATTTCAATCTCCTTGATATCTGTTGGAAGGATGTTAGAGTAGGGCACCAGCAATCCAGGAGATTCCTGGAATGCACTGATGACGGCTTCCTTCTCCAGGACTCCTGAGGAGTCAGGGAGCAGCTGATATCCCCTCCCCTTCCCTGCCACACTCCATAACAAGGAGGCAGGAAGTTTGGGGGGGGGCTCTTCCTTCTCCAGTTCTTACACAGTTGGGCCTGATTCCACGTGCATCACGCAATATCTTGCCCTCCGAGATCAGGTTTTGTATAGAGTAATATATATTTCTTCCATTGATATGCTTTTTTTTCTGGTTTTTCTCCTCTTAGTCATTAAATTTGTTAAGAGTCTTAACTTCCAGTCTTGGGTGAGGCATTTTTCTTTTTCCTTATTCCCCTTTTATCCTCCCCTGGGAGGGAGGGGGGAAGGGGGCTAATAGAGAGAAAACCTGCTCTGTGTTTCATGTGGTCTTGCCCTGAGCCTTAAACGGAGACAGGAGGGGCTGGTGGCTAATGTGAAGCTCAAGGGCAGCCTTGGCTGAAATGACGACAAAATGGTGGAATTCAAGATCCTCAGGGCATCAAGGAGGGTGCACAGCAAGCTCTTAAAGGCAAAAAGAGAATCTACAGAGTGGAAGCAAGAACAGGTAGACTGGGAGGAATACAAAGAAGTTGTCTGAGCAGCCAGAAATCAGGTTAGGAAAGCTTAAGCCCAGATAGAATTAAATCTGCCAAGGGCAACAAGAAAAACTTCTACAGGTATGCCAGTGATAAAATGAAGGCTAGGGAAGATGTGGGCCCTCTCCAGAAGGAAACAGGAGACCTGGTCACGAGGGATATGGAGAAGGCTGAGGTACTCAGTGACTTCTTTGACTAAGTCTTCAGTGACAAGGGCTCTAGCTTCACTGCCCAAGTTGCTGAAGCCAAAGTCAGGGAGTGGGAAAAGGAAGATCCACCCACTATAAGTGAAGATCAAGTTTGAGAACATCTAAAAAACCTGATGGTGCACAAGTCCATGGGACTTGACGAGATACATCCACAGGTCCTGAGGGAACTTGCAGACCAAGTTGCTAAGCCACTTTCCATCATATTTGAAAAGTCATGGAAGTCTGGTGAAGTTCCCACTGACTGGAAAAGGGGAAACATCAGTCCCATTTTCAAAAAAGGGCAAAAAGGAGGACAAGGGCAACTATAGGCCAGTCAGTCTCACCTCTGTGCCTGGTAAAATCATGGAGCAGATCCTCCTGAAGGCTCTACTATGGCACATGGAAAATGAGGAGGTGATTGGTGGCAGTCAACATGGTTTCACCAAGGGGAAATCATGCCTAACAAATTTGGTGGTCTTTTACACTGGAGTAACAGCATCAGTGGACAAGGAAAGAGCAACTGACATCATCTACCTGGACTTGTGCAAAGCCTTCAACAATGTCCCACATGACATCCTGGTCTCTAAATTGGAGAGATGGATTTGATGGATGGACCACTCGGTGGATAAGGAATTGGCTGGATGGTTGCACTCAAAGAGTTGTAATCAATGGCTTGATGTCCAAGTGGCAACCAGGGATCAGTACTGGGACCGGTGCTGTTTATTGGCAACATGGACAGTGGGATCAAGTGTACCTTCAGCAAGTTTGCGGGTGACACACTGGAGGGAAGGGATGCCATCCAGAGGGACCTGGACAGGCTTGAGAGGTGGGCCCATGCCAACCTCATGAAATTCAACAAGGCCAAGTGCAAGGTCCTGCATCTGGGTCAAGGCAATCCCAAGCACAAGTACAGGCCGGGCAGAGTATGGATTGAGAGCAGCCCTGAAGAGAAAGACTTGGGCGTGCTGGTTGATGAAAACCTCAGTATGAACCAGCAATGTGCAAATGAAGCTCAAAAAGCCCCAACTGTATCCTGGGCTGCATCAAAAGAAGCATGGCCAGCAGGTTGAGAGAAGTGATTCTGCCCCTCTACTCTGCTCTTGTGAGACCCTACCTGAAGTACTATGTCCAGCTCTGGAGCCCCCAACACAAGAAGGACATAGATCTGTTGAAGCGGGTCCAGAGAAGGGCCACAAAGATGATCAGAGGGCTGGAACACCTCTCCTACGAGGACAGGCTGAGAGAGTTGGGGTTGTTCAGCCTGGAGAAGAGAAGGCTCTGGGGAGACATTATTGTGGCCTACCCGTATCTGAAGGGGGCCTACAGGAAGGCTGGGGAGGTATTTTTACAAAGGCCTGTAGTGACAGGACAGAGGTTAATGATTTGAAACTGGAAGAGAGTAGATTCAGATTGGAAATATGAAGGAAATTCTTCACTGTGAGGGTGGTGAGACACTGGAACAGGTTGCCCAGGAGAGTTGTGGATGTTCCATCACTGGATGTGTTCAAATCCAGGTTGGATGGGGCCTTGAGCAACCTGGTCTAGTGGGAAGTGTCCCTGCCACGGCAGGAGGGTTGGAATTAGATGATCTTTAAGGACCCTTCCAACCCAAAGCATTCTACAATTCTTTAGTTTAGTGGCTCCCTGTCAGTGCTGGGTTAACGGTTGTACTTAATCTTAAAGGTCTCTTCCAACCAGAACAATTCTATGAAATATATTTTAGAATTAATTTGATCTTTTACTTATTTATAAATAAACCACACTAACAACTCCATGGCTACCAAATTTAGAAGATCTCACTCAGACTAGATCAAAATTATTAAATTAGTCATCTGATCATAAAGAAAAACTTTGTCTCCTTATAGTGTCTGTTAGATCATGTAAAAATTATTTCTTATAGTTTTTGTACTGCATCTGTCTGGGATAGCCCATATGGGTTTTAAAAAAATATGAATTAGACATAAATACACCAAGAATGCAGATAAACTGTAGGTTTAAGTGTGCCCTGAAAGTCCTAGTCCCTTCTAAATATATGCTGTCTGCTTACTGACTTCATGTTAAGACAACTTCTATTTACTGCTTTGATACATTTACTGGGTGTGCTGTGGATGCTGTTTTCTGATGTTCCTACTGACTTATAAAGATTCAGATTATTTTAACTAGTTCATTCAGAATGCAACTAATAGAACTAACAGTTTTCTCATCACTTTATAGAATATCACTATACAGAACATCTCTCATATCGCTTACTAGGGAATGAAATATTCAACTTGCAATAGGAAGGACTATATTCTTTTTAGTACTCATCTCCAATGTATACACAATAACTACCGATATTCCTTACCATAGATTGTAACTGCTAATGTTATGAATTTCACATTTTTAAAAGGAATTATTAATCTATGTAGTAGATAAAACATTTTATTCTTTAATTCTGAGATTCCTTGTGCTAGACAAGCCAAAATCTTACTTTTGAGAGGAATGCTGGTCTATGCAGTGAAGACATTTGGCTAAGAATCTGGAAATTTAAATTCAGCACCCTAATTTCCCAGTCTTCCTTTCATGACCCTGATTAAGTCACTTTGTTTGCCCAAATTCCCATCTATAAAAATCAAGACAATTGTAATTTTCAGCCTTGTAAGCATAAGAACACTGAAGTCTCTGATCTTCTGAGATACAATGGTAAAAGGAAAATAGTACACAGTACATTAAATAGATTAGTACTCCGATTTCCATGCCTGAAAACACTGACTGGAACAAATAAACTGTCAGAACTCATTACCTATCCACATATGCTCCGGTTAATAGTTACAAGTGATAAATCAAACCCCATGTGTCTTGTCACTTAATCCCAATCAGCCTTACATTGGATAAAAAACACTAATAGCAATTATGTAAATTTACACTTAGGCATCTGTTTTTAGAAAAACTCAACACAAGATGATCATTATTGAACTGTAGATCATTTAGTAAGATAAACCATAAAAGGCAGTATTGATGCCAAAGACTAACTTTCCTCAGGGATGAATAGCAACCTTGACCTTCCTGGTGCCAAAGGACTCGGTACTGATGAAGATTACATCAGAAAAAAATCATAGAATCATATAATGGTAGGGGTTGGAAGGGACCTCTGGAGATCATCAAGTCCAACCCCCCTGCCAGTGCAGAAACACCCAGGGCAGACCACACAGGAACAGATCCAGGCAGGTCTTGAAAGTCTCTAGAGAAGACTATACCCCTGGAAGGTAACAAAGATTCACCAGATGGAAAATACCACACAGAAGTACTTCAAACTTCAACATATGAGCTTTGTGACTTGTCCTTTCCCAAGGGAAAAATTCTTCACGGAAAGAGTGGTAAGATATTGGAATGGGCTGCCCAGGGAGGTGGTTGAGTCGCCATCCCTGGATGTGTTTAAGCATCGCTTAAATGTGGTGTTGGGGGATATGGTCTAGGGGTGAACTTGTAGAGTAGGGCTAATGGTTGGACACGATCATCCCAAGGGTCTTTTCCAACCTAAATGATTCTGTGAAAAGATGGGATTATATGAACATTTGGATGGGGGACCAGGACAGTCCTTCCTTTCAGCTAGGACTGTGACCACCACTCTCCGCAAGAGTGCAATGAGCATCACACCAAGAAACTCCTGTGGTAAAAACACTGTGGTGCCCAGCAGTGTCAGGACCACCTGCAGCACAGAGCCACTCGCCCACCCCATGGCTGTGCACCAGGGGTGGGTCCGGATCCCGCTGCTGCTGCCGCCACTGGTGTCGCCAGGTCCCCACCACCGGCAGCCAAATCTTGGAAGGAATACCACAGTCTTTCTAGTAGTAGGTGTTTGTTCACCCCACTGTTGTGATGTTTGTACCTTGAGGAAACATTATCAATAGCTCCCTAAGAAGAAAGAATTGTTTTCTTTTCCACTTGCTAAGAGATATGGATTTACTTTTGTTGCTTTTAGTAAAGAGGTAAGAAGTCCAATTTCTGGTACAGGATTCAAAATCAGTATTGTTTACCAAAAGGCTGAGGATCTATAGAGCTCAGTGAACTTTTAGCAGAAGGAAATAGAAGAAATGGAGAACATTTTTAAGACAAGTGACTTCATGTATATCATAAGAACTTTCTGCACAGAAGGAATTAAAATTCATCAAAATCGTCAGCATAAAAATTCAAAGGAGCTTATTTATCCTAATAAAGTACATTGAAGATCTACTTTCAGTAGACAAGAGTTATTCAGTTTCAGATACATGTTCCTCTATGTCTGTCTAGTATAAAATCGGAAAAACTAAGAGGCTAAGACTGACTGGACAAGTAACACCTCTCTTTCTCTCCCCTCCTCAAATGACTGAAAGGGGAAACATGAAAGTCTACTAAACAGAGAACAGGCCAAGACAACAATACAATCTACAGCTTAGAAGATGCACAAGTATCAAGAGACAGATACAGAGACAGCTCTTCAAAAAGAATTGAAAGATACATAGAATCATGGAATGGTTTGAGTTGGAAAGGGACAATTAAAGGTCATTTAGTCCAACCCTCCTGCAGTGAGCAGGGACACTTTTAACTAGAACATATTACTCAGAACCTCATCCAACCTGACTTTGAATGTTTACAGGGACGGGGCATCTACAACCTCTCTGAGCAACATGTTCCAGTGTTTCACCACCCTCATTGTAAAAAATTCCTTCCTTATATCTAGACTAAATCTACCTTCTTTTAGTTTAAAACCATTAACCCTGTCCTGTTGCAACAGGGCCTGCTAAAAAGATTGCCCTCATCTTTCTTAAAGGCCCCCATTAAGTATTGAAAGGCTGCAATGACATCTCCCAGAGCCTTCTCTTCTCCAGGTTGAACAACCCCAACTCTCTCAGCATTTCTCCATAGGAGAGGTGTTCCAGCCTTCTGATCATTTTTGTGACCCTCCTCTGGACTTGCTCTAACAGATCCATGTCCTTCTTATGTTGGGGGCCCCAGAGTTGAATACAGTACTCCAGGTAGGGTCTCACCAGAGCACAGTAGAGGGGCAGAATCACCATCCTTGACCTGATGGTCCTGCTTCTTTTGATGCATTCCAGGATACAGTTGACCTTCTGGGCTGTGAGGACACATTGTGGGCTCATGTCCATTTTTCATCCACCGTTACCCCCAGGTCCTTCTCTGCAGGGCTGCTCTCAATGACATCATCCTCTAGTCTGTACTGATACCACGGATTGCCCCAACCCAGGTGTAGGACCTTGCACTTGGCCTTGCTGAACCTCATGAGGTTCACACAGGCCCACTTTTTGAGATTGTCCAGGTCCCTCTAGATGGCATCCCATCCCTCTGCTGTGTCAACTGCACCACTCAGTTTGGTGTCATCTGCAAACTTGCTGAGGGTGCACTTGATCCCACTATGTCATTAATGAAGATATTAAACAGCACTGGTCCCAGTACAGACCCCTGAGGGACACCACTCGTCAACCATCTCCATTTGCTTCAGTCCCCACTCTCCAGCATTACAACCGAAAACAGATATGAAACTTTAACAGCTGTAGACACCCATGAGCAAGCTCTACAAGGAGAAACTGTACCAGCAGCGCATAGTGGATACTGCAAAAGGAAGTGATAATGCTCATAGTGGGTGACTCACTGTTGGGAGGCACTGAGGTGCCCATTTGTCAAACTGACAGGGAGTCACAAGAGGTATGCTGCCTCCTGGGAGCTAAGGTCCGAGATTCTGAGATTCTCTGATGTTGCCAAGAAGGTGCTACAACTCGTCAAGAGCACAGACTACTATCCATTGCTACTCTTCCATGAGGGCATGAGTGATGCCATGAGACAGAACCTGGGCAGAATCAAAGCAGTCTACAAAGCCCTGGGGGTGCAAGTGAAAATTATTGGTGCCCAAGTTATCTTTTCCTCCATTTTACCAGTTAGAGGAAAGAGTGCAGCCAAAAATAATTGTATAATGCAAATCAACTTCTGGCTTCATGGCTGGTGCTGTTGTGAGGGTTTTAACTTTTATGACAATGGGACATTCTTCAGTGACTATAGCCTGCTAGGGAGGGATGGGATCCACCTGTCTAGGAGAGGCAATGGAATCTTTGGCAGCAGGCTGGTCAACATGTGGGCTTTAAACTGAAGGACTCAGGGGAGGGGGGTGTTCAAAGTGGCAATGCTCATGCCATTGCAACCAACAGAGGAATAAGCCAGGCCAACCAGAGCAATGACAAATGTTCCTTAGCTGCCTCCCAAGATGAGAACCAGAAGACCAACCACTTCAAGTGTATGTATACCAATGCACACAGCCTGGGAGGAACTGGAGCTCCATGCCCAGTCAGAAAGTTATGATATCATAGGAATAGCTGAAACATGGTGAGACAACTCACATGACTGGTGAATCACAATGGATGGCTATAGGCTGTTTCATAAAGATAGGCAGGGAGGAAGAGGTGGAGGAGTTGTGCTCTATGTTAAGGAGAACCTTAAATGTATAGAAGTCAACTACAGCAATTGCAGAAGCCCTATCAAATGCCTCTGGGTCAAGATCAGAAGGGTCATCTCCAAGGAGGATCTTACAGTAGGCATCTGATACCAACCTCCAAACCAAAACAATAAAGCCAACAAAGCAATATTTGGGTCACTTAAGAAATCTTCAGGTCAACAGAACCTGGTTCTTATGGGTAACTTCAACTACCCAGACATTTGTTGGAAGAACAATACAGCAGCTCACATGTCATCCATCAATTTCCTGAAATGTGCAGAGGACTGCTTACTCATAGAAATGTTAGATGTGTCAGCCAGGAATGAGGCACTGCTGGACTTGCTACTCACAAACCAAGAAAACCTGCTTTGCATTATCTTGGTTAGTGATAGCCTTGGCTGCAGTGATGACAATATTGTGGAGTTTGGGATCCGGCTGAGCACACAGAAGGTTAGTACTAAGACAAAGGTTTTAGATTTTAGAAGAGCAAACTTATAATCTCACTCTGAGCTCAGTTGGGAGGGATTCTGTGGGAAGCTTCCATTGAGGATAAAGGAGCTAGCAAGTGCTGGGTGTTTTTCAAGAATGTTCTCCTGGAAGCACAAAAATAGTTCATCCCTTTTAAAGGTAAGGCAAGTAGGTGGAGCAAGACACACACCCACACCCACACCCACACCCACACCCACACACACCCCCCTTGGCTTAACTGTGAGCTTCTGAGTTTGCTCAAAACCAAAAGAGAAACATAAGCAGAGATGGAAAAGCAGATTAATACCTGTTGAGAACTACAGGAGCATTCCCAAGGTGTGCAGAGATGAAATTAGAAAAGCAAAAGTTCAGCCTAAATTAAAATTGGCCAAAGATGTCAAAAACTATAAGAAAGGGTTCTTCAGGTGTGTAAACAACAAGCAGAAACAGAAGGAAAATAGTTGCCCGCTGACAAGAAGTGAATTAGTCACCAACAATGCTGGAAAAGTTTTTTTTTTTTTTTTTTAAATAAAACATGATCAACATTGAAAATATTTGCTGCGTTGTTTGGTTGGGTTTGTTTTAAATAAATGTACTGTCATGCCAATTTACTATTCAAAGGAACTACACTGATTTCAATGTCAATCCTTTATTATTTGAATGCAAGCTTCAGGTCCAGAAGATAGTTTGTCCTCTACAAAAAGGGAAAAGGTAGCTTTAGCCAGTTTCATTTAAACTACAATATTGTTCCATCTAATGATTTTTTGATTAAACTTGTTGGATTTTAATTGCATAAATCATCATAAAGTATTGTTGCTATTCATAAAAGCATAAGAATCATGGTGTGTATTTCCCTCAAATGAGTGAGTTGCTCTGTGTTATCAACAATGAACTTTGGCTTGTAGTTATATCCATGATCAGTTGAGAGAAAATGAAAAAAACTCTGCCTTGCAGATGAGCACCTTCAATCAAAGAGCAAGGGTCTCATCTCAAAGCCATGTTTTGTCTCGTACCTCCCACCATAAATCATATTTGTATGAAGTTAGTCAGCAGGACTAAACTGTCAGAACACACATATGTTTGTCACAAAGACCAGTCAGATGAGCATCAGCAGCAAAACAGATCTGCACAGTGACTGATTGGAACAATGGCAACACAGAGCTACCAGATGCAAAACTAATACAGAAACAAAATGGGAAGCACATCAGTGCTTGTGGTGGCAAAATGACTACTATTAACTTTTCAAAATTAGTCAATGCAAAGACAAAAAAAAATATATTTTTCTCTTATTTATTTTTCACAATTTTAGTTTATATTTCATCATAATGTAAATGTTGCACAAACTTCTAAACTCTGCAATAAATTCTTACTGGTAGACAACAAGAAATACAGAAGCATATGCTGATTTTGAGGTATTGTGTAACCCCTGAAAACTGTCCTAAACTGCATTCATTCTTTTTGGTTTTGTGTTGTGATCAAATGGCATTAACATTTATCTGCTTTTCACTCAAAATTGAATTTTACAAGTAGGATTCCTGAGTGTTAAGTAGAATCTATATCCATAATGTGTGTCAGGAAGTAATTTTAACTAAAGATAAGACTGAAATGTTATTTAGCCTATTACTAAGAATTTCAGATCCTGCTTATGCCTGCTTCATTTTCAGAAATAATTGTTAAATATAAAGTTGAGATTCCTATATAACGCTGAAGAAAATAAAATCCTAACCAGTTTCAATAAATATTAAAACCAGAATCCATGAGCACAATAAACCTTTCTAAAAAAACAAACAAAAAAAAATCATGTGGCTGGTACAGATTCCTTTGGGGTTTTTTTGAGACAGAAGAGAAGTGGGAGACTGAAAACACACCACCTAATGCCTCCTGATACACATCCTTTTCCACCTTTCTACACAACTTTTCCTAATATCAAGTCAGAATTTCCCATGTTCTAACTTGTGTCCATTGCCTCTTGTCCTTTCACTGTGTACCTCCCAGAAGAGTCTGGCTCCATCTTCTCAATACCCTCCCATTAGGTAGTTGAAAGGCAGCAATAAGGTCTCTCCATGCCTTCTCTTTCCTAAGCCAGTTCTCTCAGCCTCTCCTCATGTCACACACTCCAGACTCAGACTTGATCCAATCTCTGTCATGTACTGGAAGCCCAAAATTGGACACAGGACTCCAGATGCAATTTCATCATCATGAGGGGAAGGATTACTTCTCTGGACCTGCTGTTTGCACTCTTGCTAATACAGCCATGTTGTTGGCTGCCTTTGTCTCAAGGGTATTTTTCTGGCTCATGTACAACATGTTGTCCACCAGTACTCCCAGATCCTTCCTTTTCTGCAAGTCTGCTTTCTAGCCAGTTGGCTCCCAGTCTGTACTGGTGCATGGGGTTACTTCAGCCCAGATGCAGGGCTTGGCATTTCCCTCTGTTGAACTCCATGATGTTTTGCCTATTTCTCCAGTCTGTTGAGGTCCCTCTGCACAATAGCCCTGCCCTCCAGAGTATCGACCGCTCACTCCAATTTGCTGTCACCCACAAACTTGCCAAGGGTGCACTCCATCATACTGTCCAGGTCAATAAAGACATTAAACAGTATCAATCCCCGAGGGACAACACTGCTAACCAGTTGCCAGATGGGTTTTTGTGTCACTATTCAACACCTTTTGAGCCAGGCATTCGAAGTCAGTTTTCCACTCACCTTATTATCCATTTATCCAGCCCATATCTTACCACTTTGGCCATAATGGTACCATGAGATGCCATGTAAAAGGCCTTGCTAAGGTAAAAGGTGTAACATCCACTGCTCTCCACTTGTCTACACACACAGTCAGCTCATCACAGAAAGCTATTAGGTTGGTCAGGCACTACTTTCCCAAACACCTTCTTGTCCTTTATGTGTCTGGAAACAGTTTACAAGAGGATTTCCTTCATAACCTACCCATGGACTGAGGTTAGACTGACCAACCTGCAGTTCTCCAGATACTCATCCTTGTTCTTGTTGAAGATGAGCGTGACATTTGCCTTTTTCTGTACTTTTAAGACCTATTCACAGTTTTAATTATTATGGTATTGAAATACATACAGTTCTAGAATAAATGAAATAAAATTTTGCATCCCAAGATTACATAGACATTCTTAGGAAATACCCCATGATCTAGCATAGTACTTGGTAGCATTGTATATTGAGAAAGCTGGAATATCCAGTGAACCATATCTTAATCAACCATTCCGTTTCTGGTGCCCAGGAAAAAAAAAAGAAAATAAAAAAAGTTCATCAATTTAACTAATTTTCTGCTTGCATCTGTAGTAGGTATAAATGCTGTATTGGTTTTCCAGAGGACTTAAATTACCAAAAAACAGATTTTTAACAGTATTTAAGTCACTTTTTTAAAGCTGAACACTGGATTCCAACTTTAAGATATATTCAAAAATGTTATTCTGAAAATTACCCTATAAACTTTATAGGAACAAAGACAAAGCTGTCAAGTACTCTAATTTCACAGACTTTCCTGACTTCCTTTAGTGCTTTTGAATTACTTTCCTCCTCCATCTCCTCTTTCTACTAGAGCGTTTTGGTTTTTTTAAACATGCTTTAGCCTCTTGTATAATGTCCAGCCCACAAAGGGGGTGTGTACACATATGTTTTCCAGACAACTGGAAGCCTAAATTTTAATCAATTTGTAGCCCTGAGCCTCTTCATTGCTGAGAATTGACTACATGTTTAAAAGACTCATGGAGCAAATAAATTCTGTGGGATTATAATGCTCATTAATAAAAAGTAGCTTAAAGTAAAAACATGGATTACTTTTGGGGAACTTTATTAAATTTGAAAGGGGAAACAGTGATGCTACCATTAAAAGAAGTAGTAATAACAGCAGTGACCTTACAAAGTTTTTCTTATGCGTACATGATGTAAACAGCTAGAGGAAGGGTGGTCAGTTTGTTCTTTACTGTTGGTAAACTGTAGTGGGTCTGGCTGAGCTGCTTTTCCCCACCCAGCCCTCATGCTGCAGCACTGGGAGCTGGAGGGTGTTGATAACACACCCGTGTTATGACTGCCAGTGCTCACACGGCACCAGAGGCTGGGGGGTGGCAAGATGGGGGAGAGGATAAAGCTGACCTGAGCTGACCAGCGGGATATTCCATACCATATGATGTCAGCTCAACTATAAAGGGAGAGGGCAGGAGGAGGATGGGGGGGCATTCGGCTTTGTCCTCCAAGCGGCTGCTACGTGTTCCTGGAGCCCTGCTTCCTGGACTTGGCCCAACATCGCCTGTGGACGGGAAGTAGAAAATAACATCTTGTCTATCATAACCCACACCCCTTTGCTTTGCGTCTCTCCCTGCGTGCTGTGCTGAAGGGGGTCGGGGGGAGTGATAGAAGGGCTTGGTGGGCACCTGGTGCCGTGCCGGGGTCAACCCACCACAGTTCCTTTTTGGCGCCCAACGTGGGGCACGAGCAGCTGCTTGCTTGCTTGCTTTGCGTGCTTGCTTGCTTGCTTTGCTTTACATACTAGTAGCAAACTCCTGTGCAGGCCACGGAGTTTGCGTGCATTGCTTATCTGGTGTTTTTCAAAAATGTTTCCTGAAACAATGTCTATTTGCTTGCTTTTGCACTGATAGCTTCAATGTGCTGGGGAAGCTTCTGTCTCGGGAGGATGAAGGGCCTCGGGAGCACCCTGGCACAAACAGTAACGATGTGTTTCATGCTGGCATGGGTGGCTTTGCTGTGTTGGGGGGGCTACCTTGGGGAGAAAATGAATGAATCTATCTCTCCCTTTCTACCGGAAATTGATGTAGATGATTTATTCATGCATGCTCCCAAGGTCCTCGTCCACCCTTACGTGAGCTTCTTAATACTACTAATCAATATTGTTGGCCTAATCCGGGTTGTGTGTAGTCTGGTCCCAGTTTGGCCTGAGAGGAGACAAGTTTCAGGTGGGGAGGCACCAAAATGTGCCCTGAGACAGCCTGTCCCTGGGTGGCAAGGGGTCTGGCAGGAATTGGGCAGGTACCTGGGACGGTTGTCACCTCCAGTAGCCTTGGACTTTACCCCCGAACAGGCAAGCAACCCTGGCAAGCTGACACAGCATCTAATAGAAGGGTGCCTTGTCTACCCCGATGAGAACCAGCAGCTCTTAGCACTGTACTGGGGCCTGGCCTGTGCCTATCGAGCCACAGTTGAGTACTCTCAGAGGACTGTGGTTGAGGTAGGGACCCAAACTGCATCCGAAGACACCAGAGTTGAGATAGGGACTGCAACAACAACTGCCAAAGTTGCCCCAGTAGTAAAAAAGAAGCAGTGGACGAGGAGAACAACAGGCCCCTACCCTCGGTTAGTGAGGGATGTGGAAAAGGAGGAAGAACATGACCAGCAAGCTGGACCCTCAACAGGAAGACAGGAGGAGGGAGTGACAGAATTGAAGCAAGAGGCAGAGACCACCCGGTCCCTGACGTCGTCAGAACTTAGAGACCTGAGGAAGGATTACAGCTGCCAGATAGGGGAACGCATTGTTACCTGGCTGCTTCGATGCTGGGATACTGGGGCTGATACCCAACAGCTGGAAGGTAAGGAAGCCCAACAGCTGGGCTCCCTTGCTAGGAATCGTGGCATTGAAAGAGGAATTGGAAAAGAGGCAGCAATTTGCAGTCTCTGGAGACAGCTCCTTTCAAGTGTCAAAGCAAGATATCCATTCAAGGAAGACTTAATGAATGCCACCTCCTCAGGAAAATGGTCCACTGCTGATGAAGGTATCCAGTACCTGAGGGAACTAGCAGTACTGGAAGTAATCTATGGGGATTTAGATGATGATGAGCATCCTAAAGATCCAGAGGATGTTCAGTGTACAAGGGCCATGTGGAGGAGAGTGATTAAGAATGCGCCAGCATCATATTCTGCCAGCTTGGCAGCAATGTATTATTCACAAATGGATAATCCAACCGTGGAAACTGTTTCTTCCTGGTTTCAGAACTTTGAAGAGAGTCTTGGTACCTCCACGTCCCTAAGGGCTAGTGCCTTCGATATCAGGAGTCCCCCAAGGAATCAGTCAGTCAGAGGGAAAGGGAGCCCGAGGCGTATGCCACGTGGTGCACTCTGGTTCTTCCTGCGTGACCAGGGGGAGGATATGAGGAAGTGGGATGGTGAACCAACCTTTAAGCTGGAAGCCCGTGTACAGGAATTGAGAGGGAAGACAGCCGTTAAAAAAGGGTCATCCAAGAAGACCATTAATGCAGTCAGTGTTGAAGCACAAGAAGGCAATCGACGATCTCGCAGATATGGGAAGAATAAAATCAATTCCACCGAGCCTGATGAATGGACTTCTGGTTTGACACAGCAAGGGTCAGACAGTGAATATTCAGACCAGGAGCAGGAATAGAGAGGCCCTGCCTCTAGCCAGGTGGAGGAAAGGGACAATCGGATTTACTGGACTGTGTGGATCCGATGGCCTGGCACGTCAGACCCACAGAGGTACAAGGCCCTACTCGATACAGGTGCGCAGTGCACAGTAATACCATCAAAATACAGAGGAGCTGTTGGGGTTTTGGGGAGTTATTCTGTTTTCCTTCTTCTCTTAAAGAATTTTTCCATCCTTGTTTGTCAGGGAGGTAAATGGCTGTACTTAAGAGAGACAAAAGGACCTGGCCACAGGGGGAGGGGTCCAGCCTGCCGAGTAAAGGGGGTTGGGTGGAGCCCCTGGGGCTCTCATTTGGTTTGCTCCCTGCATTCAAGGAAGAGAAGCTGCCCTCGTGGTGCAGAGAACTCATTTCCTGCTGCGTCTCCTGCTCTCCCTGCTGCTTCCCGAGGATCCGGTGGGACACCGGGATCAGCTTGGAGGAGAGGTCGTCCCTGCTGCATTTCCTGCTTTTTCCTTCTGCCCCTGCTGTCTCCCGAGGACCCTGCTGGACACCGGGATCGGCTGCCCAGGGGGTTCGGGACGCGGGCTTTCCATCGGCCATTGCCCCGTGGGGCCTGAGCTGGCTCCGGAGCGGCGGGGAGACCATCGCGCCCTCCCTGCTCCCCGGGAGCCCCTGAGAGGCTGGCACTGGGTTCCTGGCGCTGTTTGCTGTTACTGCCGTAGTTAGTGTTGTTTGTTTGTCCTGTTATATACATTTAGTAAAGAACTGTTATTCCTATTCCTCATATCTTTGCCTGAAAGCCCCTTAATTTCAGAATTACAAGCATTCGGAGGGGAGGGGGTTGCATCTCCATTCCAAAGGACACTCCTGCCTTCCTTGGCAGACACCTGTCTTTCAAACCAAGACAGATTTTGGCACCCAACGTGGGGATTGAGGGCATCGAGAGGAAAGGGTGATAAAAGGAATAACAGTTCCTGGGTAATCTAATTTTGTGTGATGAATATTGCAACCTTGTTAGGCAGCACCATGTGGTCTGGCCTGCCCCGGTTCACATAGCACATGGTCGTGGCTGTGTTCCTCCCCTTTGCAGCTCCTTTTCTAAACATGGATCCCCTGACTAAGGCTACTGTGGCTGTTATCCAGTTTGCACAGTGGGTTGATAAAGTGAGGAATTCATGGGTTATCAACTTCCTCTGGAGTGTGGGCACATGGATAAAGGGCTATCACACACTAAGCGCATGTTTTTGGGGTTATATGAAAAATGGTACCTTCTGTGAGGAAATAACACGGTGGGAACTTTTCTCCCAACCTTTCAACCAGTTCTTTGGGCCTACCCCACTGGCTTTTGAAGGGTTTATATTTCCCCTAGATACTAACCAAATGTTGTTGATAGGCCTGCTCTATTTAGCATTCAGATCGGCTTGGATAACTGCCCAGGTGCCTCCCCCAGAGTCTAGGGGTGCTGCCCCAGAACCTGACACGGCCCCAGCAACTAGAGACCCTGCCCCACAGCCCGACCCTGCCCCACAGCCCACCTCAGAAATGGACCACTCAAGTTCGGTAGTGGTACTGCTCAAGGAGACACGTGAGATGCTGAGGGAATACACCTCACCAGCTGATGGGAAACCCTCTCCCTGCCCCAAAGGGGGGGATCCTGGTGGTGCAGCAGTGGAACCCATAAATGTTACAACCGTCCAGGTTCCAGCTGAACCACTAGGACAGCCCCAGCCAGCAGCAGTTGCCCCTGTGCAGAGGAGGAAGTATAAGACCAAATCAGCACGCCCAGTTAATGATGATGGGGAACCAGGGCCCTCACAACCAGCAGGAGAGCCAGAGCCTGAAATCATCACTGAGTCCCTGTCATATGACAGCCTCCGTAATTTGCGCAAAGACATTGTGCGACGGGGGCGTGAGGCTTATACAACCTGGTTACTTCGGGTTTGGGACCTTATGGGCAAAGGTGTGCAACTGGATGGGGGTGAAGCGAGGTATTTGGGATCCCTGACCCAGGACCCGGGTGTAGATCAGGTATTTGTGAGGGAGTCAGGGCCCCTTTCTCTCTGGGAACGACTTTTAACAAGTGTGAGAGAAAGATTTGTCCATAGAGAGAGAATGCAGGAGTACCATCATAAAATGCAGTGGAAGACACTCGAGGAAGCAATCCAACAGCTAAGAGAAGTGGCAGTGTTAGAGGTACTCTTTGGGAGGGATGGACAGCATGATAATGACCCCGACCAAGTCAGGTGCACAGGGCAGATGTTGTGGAACCTGGCAAAACTAGGGCCACAGCAATACGCCACCTTCATTGCAACCATTAATGCTGAGGACAACCGAGAAACAGTGGGCTCCATCGCCAACAGGTTCAGGTATTACGAAAGTATGGTCAATGGCCCAATGAAGGCTCATGTCTCTGCTGTGGTTAGGGACCTCAAGGAGGAGATTGTGGAGGAGGTAAGGAAGAGCATTTCCTATGTGAAACCAGTGAGAGTCACAGACCCCAGAGTCAGAGCCCGATGTCCCCCAGCTAGAGAGAGAGGGTACACCCCACGAGCTGAGCTGTGGTTCTTTCTGTGTGACCATGGGGAAGACATGAGAAGATGGGATAGGAAACCCACTTCTGTTCTGGCAGCACGGGTGCGTGAACTAAAAAGGGAAAATGCTAACCAGAGGGGTTCCGCCAGAGTGAAAGTGGCCTCAGCCTCCCGTGACCGAGCTGCCAGGTATTACAGAAGGGAGGATGATATGTCAGATCGCCTAAAAGGAACCTCCCGCACATATGCTCAGGGAAGGAATGATAACCAGGGCTAGAGGGGCCCTGCCTCTGGCCAGGAAGAGGCACGGGAGAATCGTGTTTTCTGGACAGTGTGGATCAGATGGCCTGGCACATCAGAGCCACAGAAATATGAAGCTTTAGTTGATACTGGTGCCCAATGTACTTTAATGCCCTCGGAACATATGGGGGCAGAATCGGTTTCCATTGCTGGGGTGACCAGAGGATCACAGCAGCTGACCCTGGTGGAAGCTGAGGTGAGCCTGGCTGGGAAAGAGTGACAGAAACATCCAATTGTGACTGGCCCAGAGGCCCCGTGTATTCTGGGCATAGACTTCCTCCGGAGCGGCTATTACAAAGACCCAAAGGGACTCAGGTGGGCATTCGGGATAGCTGCTGTGGAGGCAGAGGGCATTGAGCAATTCAACACCCTGCCTGGACTATCAGAGAATCCTTCTGCAGTTGGGCTCCTGAAGGTGGAAGAGCAGGCAGTGCCAATTGCCACCTTGACAGTGCACCGCCGGCAGTACCGGACAAATCGAGATGCCGTGATCCCCATCCACAGGATGATCCGTGAGCTGGAGAGCCAAGGGGTGGTCAGCAAAGCCCACTCACCCTTCAACAGCCCCATTTGGCCTGTGCGCAAGTCTGATGGAGAATGGAGATTGACAGTGGACTATCGTGCCTTTAATGAAGTGACTCCACCCTTGAGCGCTACTGTGCCGGACATGCTGGAGCTCCATTACGAGCTGGAGTCCAAAGCAGCGCAGTGGTATGCCACTATTGACATTGCCAATGCTTTTTTCTCCATTCCTCTGGCAGCAGAATGCAGGCCTCAGTTTGCCTTCACCTGGAGGGGCGTGCAGTACACCTGGAACCGACTGCCCCAGGGGTGGAAGCACAGTCCCACCATCTGCCATGGACTGATCCAGACTGCACTGGAAAAGGGTGAGGCTCCAGAACATCTGCAGTACATTGACGACATCATTGTGTGGGGGAACACGGCAACAGAGGTATTTGAGAAAGGAGAGAAGATCATCCAGATTCTCCTGGAAGCCGGCTTCGCCATCAAAAAGAGCAAAGTCAAGGGACCTGCCCGAGAGATCCAGTTCCTGGGGGTAAAGTGGCAAGACGGATGGCGTCAGATTCCCACCGAGGTCATTGATAAGATCACCGCAATGTCTCCACCCACCAACAAGAAGGAAACACAATCTTTCCTTGGTGCCATTGGCTTTTGGAGCATGCACATTCCTGAGTGCAGCCAGCTCGTGAGCCCTCTGTACCTGGTTACCTGCAAGAAGAACGATTTCCACTGGGGTCCTGAACAACAACAAGCCTTCACCCAGATCAAGCGGGAAATCGCTCGTGCGGTAGCCCTTGGCCCAGTCAGGACGGGACCAGAGGTGAAGAACGTACTCTACTCTGCAGCTGGGAACAAGGGTCTGTCCTGGAGCCTTTGGCAGAAGGTGCCTGGTGAGACTCGGGGACGACCACTGGGATTCTGGAGCCGAAGCTACAAAGGGTCCGAAGCCAACTACACCCCAACAGAGAAAGAGATCTTGGCCGCCTATGAAGGAGTCCAAGCTGCCTCAGAAGTAATTGGCACAGAGGCACAACTCCTCCTGGCACCCCGACTACCGGTGCTGGGGTGGATGTTTAAGGGAAAGGTTCCTTCCACGCATCACGCCACCGATGCCACTTGGAGCAAGTGGATTGCCCTCATCACACAGCGCGCCCGTATTGGAATCCCAAATCGCCCTGGGATCTTGGAAATAATTACAAACTGGCCGGAAGGTGAGGCTTTTGGATTATCCTCTGAAGAAGAGGAGGAGCAAGTGGCACGTGCCGAGGAAGCGCCCCCATATAACGAGCTACCGGAGAGTGAGAGACAATGCGCCCTCTTCACTGATGGTTTCTGCCGAATCGTAGGTGCTGGCCGGAAATGGAAAGCTGCTGTATGGAGCCCCACACGACAAGTTGCACAACCTACCGAGGGAGAAGGTGGATCAAGCCAACTCGCTGAACTGAAAGCCGTCCAATTAGCCCTGGACATTGCTGAAAGAGAGAAGTGGCCAAAACTATACCTCTACACTGATTCATGGATGGTAGCCAACGCCCTGTGGGGCTGGCTGGAAAGATGGAAAAAGGCAAACTGGCAGCGTAGGGGAAAACCAATCTGGGCTACTGCTGAGTGGAAAGACATTGCCACTCGGGTAGAGAAGCTACCTGTGAAAGTCCGCCATGTAGATGCCCATGTCCCCAAGAGCCGGGCTAATGAAGAACATCGTAACAACGAACAGGTAGATCAGGCTGCAAAAATAGAGGTGCCCCAGATAGACTTGGATTGGCAACATAAAGGCGAGTTGTTCTTGGCTCGATGGGCCCATGATGCCTCAGGCCATCAGGGCAGAGATGCTACCTATAAGTGGGCACAAGACCGAGGGGTGGATTTAACCATGGACAGTATCTCCCAAGTTATCCATGACTGTGAGACGTGCTGCGATCAAGCAGGCCAAGGGAGTAAAACCCCTATGGTATGGTGGGCAGTGGTCCAAATACAGGTGTGGGGAGGCCTGGCAGATTGATTACATCACACTGCCTCAAACCCACCAAGGCAAGCGTTATGTGCTCACCATGGTAGAAGCCACCACAGGATGGCTGGAGACCTACCCTGTGCCTCACGCTACTGCCCAGAACACCATCCTGGGCCTTGAAAAGCAGGTCCTTTGGAGGCATGGTACGCCCGAGAGAATTAAGTCTGACAGCAGGACTCATTTTAAGAACAGCCTTATAACCAGCGGGCTAGGGAACATGGCATTGAATGGGTGTACCATATCCCTTACCATGCACCAGCAGCTGGGAAGGTTGAGCAGTGCAATGGGCTGCTTAAAACAACACTGAAGGCACTGGGTGGGAGGACTTTCAAAAACTGGGAGATGCATTTAGCAAAAGCCACCTGGTTAGTTAACACCCGAGGCTCCACCAACCGAGCAGGCCCTGCTCAGTGTGAACCCTTGCAAACTACAGATGGGGATAAGGTTCCAGTGGTACACATGAGAGGTATGCTTGGGAAAACTGTTTGGGTAAAGTCTGCCTTGAGCAAAGACAAACCCATCCATGGGGTTGTTTTTGCACAGGGACCAGGTTGCACCTGGTGGGTGATGCAAAAAGATGGAGAGACCCGATGCATACCTCAAGGGGACCTCGTTTTAGGGTGAACCACCCATTGCATTGCACTTGTATCCATATCTGCATGTATATATGTATATAATTAGGGGTAATGTATGTGTGTATATAGTTTAAAGGTTTAAATTTGATGTAACATGTTAGTATGGAAAAATTCGGGGTGGATAATGTTGGGGTTTTGGGGAGTTATTCTGTTTTCCTTCTTCTCTTAAAGAATTTTTCCATACTTGTTTGTCAGGGAGGTAAATGGCTGTACTTAAGAGAGACAAAAGGACCTGGCCACAGGGGGAGGGGTCCAGCCTGCCGAGTAAAGAGGGTTGGGTGGAGCCCCTGGGGCTCTCATTTGGTTTGCTCCCTGCATTCAAGGAAGAGAAGCTGCCCTCGTGGTGCAGAGAACTCATCCCCACTGCATCTCCTGCTCTCCCTGCTGCTTCCCGAGGATCCAGCGGGACACCGGGATCAGCTTGGAGAGAGGTCGTCCCTACTGCGTTTCCTGCTTTTCCTCGTACCCCTGCTGTCTCCCGAGGAACCTGCTGGACACCGGGATCGGCTGCCCAGGGGGTTCGTGACGCGGGCTTTCCATCGGCCATTGCCACGTGGGGACTGAGCTGGCTCCGGAGCGGCGGGGAGACCATCGCGCCCTCCCTGCTCCCCGGGAGCCCCTGAGAGGCTGGCACTGGGTTCCTGGCGCTGTTTGCTGTTACTGCCGTAGTTAGTGTTGTTTGTTTGTCCTGTTATATACATTTAGTAAAGAACTGTTATTCCTATTCCTCATATCTTTGCCTGAAAGCCCCTTAATTTCAGAATTACAAGCATTCGGAGGGGAGGGGGTTGCATCTCCATTCCAAAGGACACTCCTGCCTTCCTTGGCAGACACCTGTCTTTCAAACCAAGACAGGAGCTTGAAGTGAGGGGGACAGTATTCTGCTTGAAAGGTAATAAAGCAAGTTGAGTAACCATTGTTATCCTGGGGCATCCTGAGATAAACAGGAGACAGGATGCTGAGGCCTTGAGACAAGCTTGATGGGCCTTAGCTCATCTTGCATGGCTTGTAGATAAGGGAAGATTACTCCAAGACAGGGAGGAATAAAGAAAAGCCCCCCCCCCCC
>JANVCC010010058.1:18922-51999 GCA_025345505.1 Todiramphus chloris collaris | reverse complement strand
CTCGCCCCCCCCCCCCCCCGTCTTGTGATCTCTGACTCATCGCAACTCTGCATCCTGAGACAAAAGGTGAAAAGTACACTGCGAGGAAGACTGAGAGCCTTCCTCCCGAAGACCCCTGCCCACGACCACCAGACGGCATTGCGCAAGCGCCAATGGGAGGAGGCCTATGATAATGAGTTCCCGGAACTGATTGTAATAATCCAACCCCATATCATGAATATGTAACTAACTCTGTTAAATATGCATACTTTGGTGTAATAAATACCTGCTCGATGGACACTTCGGTGTGCAAGTTAGGAGGAACGATCCCCCTTGCACCCGGCGCCGTAATAAACATACCTGCTTTATAACCTTTACGGGTTGTAGAGTTTGTTTTCCGCACGTCAAGCTGAGCCCATAAGTATTTCTGGGGTGACAGGGGGATCTGAGCAGCTGACAGTATTGGAGGCTGACTGGTAGGGAGTGGTATAAACACCCCATTGTGACTGGCCCAGAGGCCCCGTGCATCCTTGGCATAGATTATCTCAGGAGAGGCTATTTCAAGGATCCAAAAGGATACTGGTGGGCTTTTGGTGTTGCTGCCTTGGAGGCGGAGGGAAGTGAACAGTTGTCCACCTTGCCAGGTCTCTCAGAGAACCCTTCTATAGTGGGGCTGATGAAGGTTGCAGAGCAGCTGGTGCCAATGGCTACAACAACGGTGCATTAACATAGTCATAAACATATGACTTAAGAGGGGCAATAAGGTGTTTTTTGTAAATTATTTTAAGCTCATCTCTTAGTCTACTTGGACACCATTGCTGGAAAAAGCATTCAGCTTGTTAGGAAGCTTTAACCTTTCTGGCCTGATTTGACCACAGTGGCCATAATGTTCTCACTACTACTGCAAAGAATTATTGAGATATGGTACCCATGTTCAACCCCAGGTTCTACAACATGGACACCGTAACATGTAAAGTGCTGATTTTAACTTTGATAAGTGTCATGGTTTAACCTCAGCCAGCAACTAATCCCCACACAGCTGCTCATTCACTCTCCTAAAGTGGGATGGAGGAGAAAATTGGGAAGGTAAAAGTGAGAATGTTCATGGGTTGAGATAAAGACATTTAATAGGTAAAATGACATAACTCTGAACATCCCCTCTTCCTCCTTCTTCCCCAAAGCTTTTATTGCTGAACGTGACATCATATGATATGGAATATGCCTTTGGTCCGTTGGGGTCAGCTGTCTCAGCTGTGTCCCCTCCTGTTCTCATGCACCCCCAGCCTACTCGCTGGTGGGGTGGGGTGAGAAGCAGAAAAGGACTTGATGCTGTGTAAGCACTACTCAGCAATAGCTAAAGCAGTGTTATCAACACTGTTTTTGTCATAAATACGAAACATAGCCCCATATCAGCTACTATGAAGAAAATTAACTCTATCCCAGACAAAACCAGCACAATAAGTCAAGGCCACTATCAGAACGTGACTTTTGTTCTCTTATTCTTTTACTAACTTCCTCTCAACTTAGAAGTGTTACTGTTGATATTCCAGGTGCAGTGGTTTAGGATGGAAGCTGCAACACCAATCAATTCCCATCCCACCAAAGCAGATAGATTCTTCTGATTCAGTGCAATTTATAAAAGCTAAGGCAGAATGTAGGGAAGAACAGAAAATGTCACTTTCTTCAAATTTAGTAAATGAGAAGTTAAGCACTAGCATGCTTAACACCTCCCTTTGCAAACAAGCTTTCCCACCACATCAGGTAGAGAATAACATAAAATAAAAACAAACAGTTGCATTCAGCACAACTAGATATTGCTCTATCCAGTGAAGTCATAGAATCACAGAATGGTAGGGGTTGGAAGATCTGGAGATCATCGAATCCAACCCCCCTGCCAGAGCAAGATCACCTAGGGCATGCCACACAGGAACATATCCAGGTGGGTTTTGAAAGTCTCTAGAGAAGGAGACTTGAAGTCAGAAGAATGGAAGGCTTATTGAAATAATTAGGCATTTTTATTACAAAATCCAACAGGTAATTAAACACAAGCTACTTCTCTGACCAGAAAATGTAGTCCTGAACATGAACCTACTTACGACCCAGCTTTATCCACATTACACAAAACATATCTTCCACAAGCTCATGCTTCCCTAATTCTCAAGATCAAGACAGATGCACATCACACTGGAAAAATCAAACAATCAGCAAAGCTAGTGACATCTCTGTGATAATATATTTAAATAAGGGCAAAAGGGCACATAGCTAGTGGAAGGAGTGAGGAAAAAAGGTGTGAGAAACAACACTGTAAATGTCAAGTTCAGAGAAGGAGGGGAAGGAGGTACTCCGGGCACCAGAGCAGATATTCCCCTGCAGCCCATTGAAGGGACCATGATGGAACAGGTATCCACGCTAGAGCCCAAAGAGGACATGAGTAAGTGGATATGCCCTGAAGGAAGCTGCAGCCTCTGGAAAGCCCATGATGCAGTAGATTCTTCTGACAGGAACTGCAGCCCATGCAGAGGACCCATGCTGGAGCAGGGGAGAAATACAAGGAAAAAGCCCCGATGGGATGCACTTGTGAGTGCTGAGGGAGCTGTCAGAAGTCATTGCTAGACCACTCTCCATCATCTTTAGTAAGTCACAGAGAACAGGAGAGGTGCCTGAAGACTGGAGGAAAGCAAATGTCACTCCAGTCTTAAAAAAGGGCAAGCAGCAGGACCCGGGTAACTATAGACCGGTCAGCCTCACCTCCATCCCCAGAAAGGTGATGGAACAACTTATCCTTGGCGCTGTCTCTAGGCATATCAAGGATAAGAGGGTCATTAGGGGCAGTCAACATGGCTTTACCAAGGGGAAATCATACTTGACCAACCTGATAGCCTTCTATGAAGAAATAACTAGGTGGATAGATGATGGTAGTGTAGTGGATGTGGTTTATCTTGATTTCAGTAAAGCATTTGACACTGTCTCTCACAGCATCCTTGCAGCTAAACCGAGAAAGTGTGGTCTGGATGATCAGGTAGCAAGGTGGATTGTGAACTGGTTGAAGGAAAGCCAGAGAGTTGTGGTGAATTGGGCAGAGTCTAGTTGGAGGCCTGTATCTAGTGGAGTCCCTCAAGGGTCAGTACTGGGACCAGTACTATTCAATATATTCATCAGTGACCTGGATGAGGGAACAGAGTGCACTGTCAGCAAGTTTGCTGATGAAACAAAACTGGGAGGAGTGGCTGACACACCAGCAGGCTGTGCTGCCATTCAGAGAGACCCAGACAGGCTGGAGAGTTGGGCAGGGAGAAATCGAATGAAATACAAGGACAAGTGTAGAGTCTTCCATCTGGGAAAGAACAACCCCACATACCAGTATAGGTTGGGGATTGACTTGTTAGAGAGTAGCATAGGGGAAAGGGACCTGGGGGTCCTGGTGGACAGCAGGATGACCATGACCCAACAACACGCCCTCATGGCCAAGAAGTCCAATGCCATCCTGGGGTGTATTAGAAGGGGTGTGGTTAGTAGGTCGAGAGAGGTTTTCCTCCCAGTCTACTCTGCCCTAGTGAGACCTCATCTGGAATACTGTGTCCAGTTCCAGGCCTCTCAGTTCAAGAAGGACAGGGAACTGCTTGAAAGAGTCCAGTGCAGAGCCACAAAGATGATTGAGTGGAGCATCTCCCTTGTGATGAAAGGCTGAGGGAGCTGGGTCTCTTTAGCTTGGAGAAGAGGAGACTGAGGGGTGATCTCATTAATGCTTATAAATACATAAAGGGCGAGGGTCAGGAGGATGGAGCCAGGCTCTTCTCTGTTATGTCCAATGATAGGACAAGGGGCAACGGGTGTAAGCTGGAGCATAAGAGGTTCTGCAGAAACATAAGGAAAAACATTTTCACTGAGAGGGTGATGGAGCACTGGAACAGGCTGCCCAAAGGGGTTGTGGAGTCTCCTTCTCTGGAGACATTTCAAACCCGCCTGGATGCATTCCTATGTCACCTGCTCTAGGTGGTCCTGCTCTGGCAGGGGGGTTGGACTAGATGATCTTTCAAGGTCCCTTCCAACCCCGAACATTCTGTGATTCTGTGAAAAAGGAGTAACAGGGAAAAACTGTTATTATTTACTATAACCCCCTGTAGTGGGTCTGGCTGAGCTGCTTTTCCCCATCCAGCCCTCACGCTGCAGCACTGGGAGCTGGAGGGTGTTGATAACACACCCGTGTTATGACTGCCAGTGCTCACACGGCACCAGAGGCTGGGGGGGCAAGATGGGGGAGGGGATACAGCCGACCTGAGCTGACCAGTGGGATATTCCATACCATATGACATCAGCTCAACTATAAAGGGAGAGGGCAGGAGGAGGATGGGGGGGCATTCTGCTTTGTCCTCCAAGCGGCTGCTACGTGTTCCTGGAGCCCTGCTTCCTGGACTTGGCCCGACATCGCCTGTGGACAGGAAGTAGAAAATAACATCTTGTCTATCATAACCCACACTCCTTTGCTTTGTGTCTTATTCTCTCCCTGCGTGCCGTGCTGAAGGGGGTCGGGGGGAGTGATAGAAGGGCTTGGTGGGCACCTCGTGCCGTGCCGGGGTCAACCTACCACACCCCCCCATTCCCCATCCTCCTCTGTGCTGTGGGGGCAGAAGGCAAATGGAGGTATGGGATACAACAAGAGAGCTGGGAATGAAGTAGTGAAGTTCAACATGGGAAAAAGGGAGTGGGGGAAAAGCATTGTTTTGTCTTTGTTTTTCTCTAGACAAATCAATTTTAAGTGGCAATAAATTAACTTCAATTTTCCCCAAGTTGATCTCCCAATCTTTATCTCAACCCACAAGGTTTTTCATCTTATTTTCTCCCTCAGCCTATTGAGGAGGAGGTGTGACAGGACCACTGGATGGGGGTCTGAGTGAGCCAAAGTTAACCCACTACAAACACAATACCAAAACTTAAAATAAAACAAGAACATATTATGACTGCATATAGTTGGTTCTTCTGATCTGTTTTTAGACATCTTAAATCTCCACCTATCATTTTGCTTTTATGTCATAAAATAACACTTTATGAGACATGCAAGGCATTCTCTTACATGAATTTCTATCACTAGCCCTCTATTGAGGGCATATGAAATAATGAAATATCCTTATTACATTTAACAAACCACAGTTTAAAACAAATATAAGTACTGGATTTATGTGACAAGGTTTTGGTAATTGGGCGGGGGGGGGGGGTGTGGGGGGTGTGACATCCTGCCCCTTGACTGATATTGGCAGCACAGGCAGGACGCCACCCACATTATTCATGTCAAGTATGATTCTCTCAAATCACACTACCATAGGTGCAGCCAAGGCTAGGCACAACTCTTACCAACACCCAAAAGGCACTTGTACAATTGGCAGTTGCTGCCAGGTGACCTGGCTGGCCATCAAGTATACCTGACAGTCTGCCAGAGCCATGGCATCGCTTATATTTGTTAATGGCGATTTGGGCGAGTCATTATATAGACACATCACTGCTCATCTATCTTACCACTTCAATAAAGTTTTGTTTTATAATGTGTTGTCCATTAGTGTTCAGACCATAGGGGGTTGCACAGGCTGCCTTTGTGAAGAAAGATCAGGGGCTGTCCCCATGCCTAACATAGGTGGTTCCAGCAAGATACATAACAGACCCACCACTGGCCAAAGCTGAGCCCATCAGTAAAGCTGGTAGAACCTCTGTGATAACATATTTACGAAAGGGTAAAAAACGCTGCACACTAGAGTGAGAGAGAGGAGGTGCCCTCCCTCTGAGAAACAATCTTGCAGACACCAAGGTCAGTGAAGGAGGAGGAAGAGGTGTGCCAGAGCAAAGATTCCCAGATTCCCCTGCAGCCTGTGGTGAAGACCACACTGGAACAGGTGGATATTCCCTGAAGAAAGCTACAGCCCATGGAAAGCCCATGCTGGAGCAGGCACTCAGCAAGAACTGTGGCCCATGGAGAGGAACCCATGCAGAAGCAGGTTTTCAGGCAAGAACTTAAGCCCATGGACACACACACACACACACACACTTGTATTGGTTTTGTCTGGGATGGAGTTAATTTTCTTCATAGCAACTTGTATAATGCTGTGCTTTGAAATTGTGACTAAAACAACATTGATAATACACTGGTGTTTTAGCTATTGCTGAACAGTGCTTACACAGCGTCAAGGCCACTTCCACTGCCGAGTAGGCTGAGGGCAGGCAACAAGTTGGGAGACACAGCCCAGATAGTTGATCTCAACTGACCAAAGGGATATTCTATACCATATGACCTTGTGTTCAGCAAAAGCTGAGAGAAAGGAAGGGGCGGGGGGTAGAGGGACATTTAGAGATATGATGTTTATTTTCTCAAGTAACCATTACCCATGCTGAGGCCCTGCTTTCCTGTAAATAGCTAAACATCTCCCAGCCAACAGGAAGTAGTGAATTAATTCCTTATTTTGTTTTACTTACATGTGCAGTTTTGCTTTACACATTTAATTGTCTTTATCTTAACCCACAAGTTTTATCACTTTTGCTCTTCTAATTTTCTCCCTCATCCCACTGTGAAGGTAGTGAGCGAGCAACTGTGTGGTACATAGCTGCCCACTGGGGTTAACTTACAACAGCAGTCATTTCCCAAAGGATTGTAGCCCATAGGAAAGGCCCATGCCAGAGCACAGGAAAAGTGTGAGGAGGAAGGAGTGGCAATGATGAGCTGTTACCAACTAACTGCAACCCTCCATTCCCCATCCCCCCTACACCACTAGGGCAGGGAGGAGGAGGTAGAGGAGTTGGGAATGAAGCAGTGACTTTGAGCCTGAGAAAATGGGGGAAGAAGTGTTTTAATTTTGGTCTTTGTTTCTCATCATGTAAATCTATTTTTTAATTGACAATACATCCACTTAATTTTCCCTGAGTTGAGTCTGTTTTACCCATGACAGCAACTGGTAAGTGATCTCTCTGTCTTTATCTTGACACACAAGCTTTTCCATTTTATTTTCTCCCCCTGTCCTATTGAGGAGGGGGAGTGAGAGAGCAGGTGGGTGGGCATCTGGCCAAGGTCAACCTACTACAACATAATTTAAACAGTCATAGAACAGTCATCATAATAAGTTAGTTCTGGATGCACTGGAAACATTAACCTGCAAACCCAGTTACTCAGGTTGTATTAGGGAATGGCTATTATAGAAGAATATAATCTAAAGAAGATAAGTGTGTATATATAATATGTAATAAATCAGCTACTTTGGAGAAGGTGGAGGGGGGAGTTGAAGATAATGAAGACTTCTGGAAAATAAATTAAATCCTTACAGAAACTCAAAGTAATCTACATGATTTGAGGATACATACTTAACATCAGCCTTTAGAAGGGAACACATGAAAATTCATATATCTCCTCTGAAAAGGTCACTACTATAAGTTGTTTGTTGCTTATATAGTTAAAAACACCTTTAAAAAATTATGGGCTATGAATACGAACAGCTACATTACAAAAAGTATTTCCTATAGTTTGTTTTTTAAATTTCTTCTACTTACTTTCCATTATTAAAATAATTAAAAAATCAAAATAATCAGATTTTAACCTCCAAATTGCAAACCTTCGATTTCTGAGTCTCAGATGTCTCTCCCATCTTTACTTCATTATCTTTCCTCTAAACTCTCCAATTTTAGTGGTAGTTGCTAGTTTACTACACCAATACCTCCTTATTGCAAAAATAACTGAACTGATAGTCTAAAGACATCTTACTAATTCAGAAGGTTGTTCATACAAGTGCTTAACTCCCATTTAAATTAACTGAATTCACATCCTTAAAAACAAGTGCTTCCTTAACTTCCCTAAAGACAGACAGACCTAAATACCTGCTTCAAATATGCTTTCTAAGTTCATTTATAAGGCCTTTTTAAGTCCTCAGTTTAGAAAAAGATGCCACATAAATATCATTATTCAAATACAAACAAACATTTGTTTTACTGAATATATTATCTTCACCTACTAATATGCTTTGCAATAAGAATTCTAATGTTAGTGATATCACAGAAGAACACATTCTGAAATGGATTATTTGAGCTGAAAGGTACTATTCACATAATCTGACTCAAGAGATCTATTTAACAAAGACTGTCAGAATGCAACACTAAAGCATTCCAAGTCAAATGAGTAACAAAGTAGCTTATATTTCCATACAATGTTCTGGTTCTACACCATGAAGGTATAACTATCACTTTTATTAATTGAAACTGTATGTTTTAAGCCGTTTGGACAGCTTTCTGCTATTCAGAAAAAATGGTGATATTTTAATGAAATATATCACAAAGAACTAAATTGGGCTTTTTATTAGTTTTTGGCCTTTAGCAGAACTACTCTTTAACTATTCTAAAAGCAGACACAAGAATTGAACAAGAGTATTAATTTAATTTAGACTTAGTTTTTACTACCATTTAAAAAAAACACCTAATGTTCTAGTTCTTAAGTCAGTCAGACAGTTGAGAAATTTTAAACTTTAGTGTAGTTACACAAAGTAATGCATTTTACTATTTGAGATTTTCTGTGTCTCATTCCATCTCCATACCACCTACCTGCCTGCATATTTTCTACCTTTTTCACACCTTTAACACAAAGCATTTGAAAAGGTAAAACACTGACAGACTGGTATAACAGAGTAAATTTGTCCATCAGTTAGTTTTATACAAATCTTCACAAGAATTTCACAAACCTTTTGGAAAAAGGTTAGAGTTTGATTTAAAATAGCCAATTTTCTAATGTTCAGCAAATATTTCTTTTTAATCAGTATAGGATTTTGTATCTACATTTGTCTCTAAAAAGTTAGAAAAATGCCTCAGAATGTGTTAGCTGAAACAAGAGAAGACAACAGAAAAATAAAAATAATAAAATGCTGACCATGTATATTTTGGAACATAAAAGTTGTCTACATGAGATTAGTTCATACTGCAAGCTTCACATAGACACAAGAACCCCTATATTAGGCAGTTACGGAATAACCTCTTCAGGAGAGGTCTCTTTCTAACTCCATTAATTTGACTTACACCCCAAAGTAAAAGTATTTTGATTCCTTCAAAAACATTTGTTTGCTTACTTGTTCAGTTGGTGACTTTTAGTAAGTCCTACAATGGATTAATTCACAAGAGAAGTTGAAATTTACAAATCACCTTAAGCAAGAATTAAATGTCTTACTTAATTCTCCATTTAATGATTCTTTATTTTCTGTTTTGTCTCATAGTACTATTCTAAAAAAACCAAACCAAAACAAACATGACAGCCACTCTCATTCTAAACGGCTTTATTAGTTTTGCTACCAGAAGCATTCTGAAGTACCTTTGTTTTACAAGGAGCTTCCTATTTTGAGGGACAAAAAGTTACTTAAATTAAAACTAGTTTATTATTAAAAGAAAACCATGACAACTGTTTGTACTCTTGCTTTATTATTACATCCGACATGGTCGCTCTTAGAGATTCAATCTACTACTGTTGCTAGGAGTCAGTTGCTGTGCAACCTAAAAGGTATGTGGTGCTTTCAGGTTAAAAGCATTAATAAATCTGGCCTCCTTATAAATTTCTGATCAATTTGCTTAAAGAGCTTAAAATTCTTCTTAAATAGCCACCACACATCTCCAGATATTCTTTTTTAAAAGGTTATACTAACAGATTTTAACAATTGCACTGGGTTTTGGCTGTGACAGAATTAACTTTCTTCATAACAGCTTGTATGGTTCTGCGTTTTGCATTTGTGATCAGAACAGTGTTGATAACACTACATTTTCATTATTGTTGAAGAGTGCATCTGCAGCATCAGGTCCTTTTTCATTTCTCATGCAGCCCTGCTGACAAGGGGACTGGGGGTACTTAAGAAGTTGGGAGGGGACACAGCTGAGACAGCTGACCCCAACTGACAAGAGAGATAATCCATACCATATGATGTCACATTCAGCAATAAAAGATAGGGGGAAGGAGGAAGAAGGGGGGAATTTTCAGAGTTACAGCACTTGTCTTCCCAAAGAACCATTACACACCCTGCTTTCCTGGGAATGGCTAAGATCTGGCTGCAGATGGGGGGTAGTGAATTAATTCCTTATTTTGCTTTGCTTGTACACACAAGCAAATATTTAATAAATATTAAAGTAGAAAAACTAAAGCAGTACATATTATCTTCACTGCATTCTAACAAAGCAAACAACAAAATTTCCACTAATTTGTCATTTAGGAGGACAAATAAATCTTAAACACCAAGAAACCTCAAAGTTAATGTCTCAACAGCTAAAACAGTTGTACAACATGCTCTGTAGAGGTACTTTATTCTACACTCCCAAAGAACAAGATAATAAGCTCTATATTTTAGACCATAAATTATCAACCTAAAACCACACTTTAAAAATGGCAGCATGATGCTTCATATTTACCAACCTGATCTCCTTCTATGATCAGGTGACCCGCTTAGTGGATGAGGGCAAGGTAGTGGATGTTGTCTACCTGGACTTCAGGAAGGCATTTGACACCGTTTCCCACAGCATTCTGCTGGAGAAGCTGGCAGGTCATGGCATAGACAGGAGGACTCCGCTGGGTTAGAACCTGGCTGGATGGCCGAGCCCAGAGGGTGCTGGTGAACGGAGTAAAATCCAGTTGGCGACCAGTCACAAGCGGTATCCCTCAGGGCTCAGTTTTGGGACCCGTCATGTTTAATATATTCATCAATGACCTGGACGAGGGAATCGAATGTACCCTCAGTAAATTTGCAGACACAAAATTAAGCGCAAGTGTCGATCTGCTTGAGGGTAGGAAGGCTCTGCAGCGGGATCTGGACAGGCTGGAGAGATGGGCTGAGGTCAATTGTATGGAGTTTAACAAAGCCAAGTGCCGGGTCATGCACTTCGGTCACAACAACCCCCAGCAACGCTGCAGGCTTGGGGAGGAGTGGCTGGAGAGCTGCCTGGGGAAAAGGACCTGGGGGTGTTGGTCAATAGCCGGCTGAACATGAGCCAGCAGTGTGCCCAGGTGGCCAAGAAGGCCAATGGCATCCCGGCCTGTAGCAGAAACGGTGTGACCAGTAGGAGTAGGGAGGTGATCATACCCCTATACTCGGCACTTGTGAGACCACACCTTGAGTATTGTGTCCAGTTTTGGTCACCACAGTACAGGAGGGACATGGAGGTGCTGGAGAGAGTGCAGAGGAGGGCAACAAAGCTGGTGAAAGGGCTGGAAAGCATGCCCTATGAAGAGCGGCTGAGGGAACTGGGTTTGTTTAGTCTAGAGAAGAGGAGGCTGAGAGGAGACCTTATTGCCCTCTACAACTACCTAAAAGGAGGTTGTAGAGAGGCTGGTGTTGGTCTCTTCTCTCAAATTAGTAATGATAGGACAAGGGGGAATGGACTCAAGTTGCGTCAGGGGAGGTTTAGATTAGATATTAGGAGGAAATTCTTCACTGAGAGGGTGGTTAGGCACTGGAACAGGCTGCCCAGGGAGGTGGTGGAGTCACCATCCCTGGAGGTGTTTAAAGAACGATTAGATGTGGAGCTTTAGGATATGGTGTAGTGGTTAGAGAAATGCTAGGACAAAGGTTGGACTTGATGACCCTGGAGGTCCTTTCCAATCATAATGATTCTATGATTCTACTTTTTATACCTACATATGCCCACTGGTTCTTCAAATTGGCTCCAAGATGTTTTTGTCAAACTGTGTTCTTTTGGTTTTCCTCATTACTTTCAATGACAATGATTCCGCAGGTTGAATTTGATATCTACAAGTACTTCTACAGGATCAATGCTTTCAATAATATTTTAGCAAATCCACTGGAGAAGGGCTAAGAAACAGCACATAGAAGAAATGAACAATAGGGCTTTTCTCCTAGAAGTTGTTCTATAGCAGAATGATTAATGACATCTATAGGAAATAGGAAATCTGGTTTATGCCTTTTGCTCTTTAAAAGTATACATATTACAATAGATGGATGGTGTGGATGTTTGCTGATTGGCCAGATGTCTATTGCCAAATGGAATACAAAACATCTGAGCACTGACTGCCTTTTCTTCAACAGTAGCATGAATGTAGTCTTGCCTTTCCCCAGATAATTATTCTGATGAAATCTGTGCTTTTGAAACCTCTACCTCTCTTTTAAATAAGATGGAGGACAGTATAACAGAAACCATTTCCTTAGGAATACAAGCATAAAAAGATGTCTTGAAAGTTATCGAAAAGGCTAAGATAACTAGTTGATACAACACCCAGTTTGTGCACCTCAAGACATGTCAAGGTTTTCTACGGGGACCTCAAAAAAGAATAACAAAATAAAGACTGCTTTGAAAGCAAAAAGTTGATGGGGAGGGAAGCAAATTACTTACTAAGAGCATTCATGAATGAGAACTGTTTTCTAACTGGTATTTTGTTTCTTCTCCAGAATTGATAAGCTTTTAATGTTTTTTTCCTAAATCAAAAACAAACTTCCCCCCCCTACATTATGATAATGGGCTTATAAGACAAGCCATAGAGAAAAGTTGTCTCATCAGGGTGGTGACGCACTGAAACAGGTTGCCCAGAGAGATTGTGGCTGTCCCCTCCCTGGAAGTGTTCAAGGCCAGGTTGGATGGGGCTTTGAGCAAACTGGTCTAGTGGAAGGTGTCCCTGCCCGTGGCAGAGGAGCTGAAACTAGATGATCTTTAAGGCTCCTTCCAACCCAAATAATTCTACGATTTTTAGAATTTAGCCTTGTAAAAAAACACCGTAGGAACTCGGAGTTGAGAATCAAGCACCCTTTTCTATCAACACAGGCAAAAAGATAAATACAGACAATAAGTACAGTAATTGCTACTTTTAATTACTTTCATGGACAGATCACTGCAACATTAAAAGCTGCCCTCCTTATTGTGATCTCATAAGTGATGGAAAACAGTTTGGGAAACAGTCTAAAATTATTATAGCTACACAGCTAAAGACACCTAGATACATTATACTGTAAAAAGCTAGCTAACAATTATCTGAACTACATTTTAAGGTCTTGAATTTTGTTAGAACTAGTTTCTACTGAGAGCAAGTGTTTTCCACTGTGTTGCTCAAGGATATACTAGGGAAAGATACTATATCACAAAGGGGGCAGGCTTTAACACATTTTGCAAAAATCTAAGCAGATGTCAACTGAAAACACAGATAATTTCTAAATTATTAAAAAAAAATAGTTTAAAAACTTCCTCAGATTCTCCTATTTGACAAAAAGGCAAATTCCTCGACATGATTATTTTCACAATATGTTTGAAGATGTTTTAATCAATCTTCAGATTGCTGGTGTGAAAAATAGATCCTGAACTGCTGAATAAACATTCTTCCTAGTCAACTGCCTGAAGGAGTCTTCTTCAAAATAAAATTTTAATGTCAATTTTGTCTTTATTGAGACAAAGCAGGTAACATTTACACCCCTAAAAAAAACCCCAACAGATTAACAAGAGAGTAACTGTAGGCTATCCCTGCAGCTCAGCTGGATATACTTCAGAGATGTCTGATATACAATGCCAGCCTTGCCACATCCCACTACCTCGAGTAAACTGTGAAACATTAAACCATGTGTAAGCAAAGAATCTAACAAGGAAAAGGAAAAAACAGTGGATAAGAAACAATATAGCAAAAGGGAACCATATTGAGGACATTAATAAAAACTGAGTGCCAACAAATACAGAAAATAGAATTATAAAATGTACATGAACAGACAAAACTATCTGCAATAATTAAAAAAGCAAAGTAGGACTAAAACATTAAATCTTTTCTTTGCTTTTGCAATTTAAGACTTACATTTAGTTTAACTTCTTATATAGAAACAAAATGAGCAAAATGTTCCAAGGATCTTCTTTAGCTTCCCCCATTATCTGATTTCCAAACATCCCTTTAAAAATCTAGCATTTTGTCTTCCATTTCACAGGCTTATATCCACATGTTAGTAAACAGTAATTCTAAAATAAGAATCATTATTTTCCTAATACAATATTACTTTATACTTAGTTTATTAGGTTTAATTCAAAAGTACTGATACTATGATAAAACAAAACAAACAAGAATCACTGAAGATAAAAATAGCGCCATGCAAGCATGAGTGCCATGCAAGTATGAGTGTAAGAGGCAACTAAACATTTCATCATGGCACTAAATGTTAGTGAGAGACAAAAACCTAGAGTAAATCCAAGTAAAGCTGTTATACAGGAAAACACATGGGATTTATGTTAAGAATCATTGAAAGAAACACTGGCTAAGGGGTTGTGAAGAACTAGATAGTTACACAGTACCAGTGTTTTTCTTATTTTAAATTAATTTTTAAATGGTTAAAACCCACAGTAGATACATTGTCATTGTTTTTTCTACATAACACTTCTATTAAGTATCAGAAAGACAATATGTTCATAAGATAGTGTGTATAATTTTTTGTAAGAGGTGCACTTCCTAACACTGTATAAGCTAGAGTTAATAGCCTATGAAACTATTTTAGAACATCTAGTGAGATAACGCAACTCAATGCAGAAACTGAATGACAACAGGAAACCATATGGATCAACAACATGGCATGGTTAGACCACCTTAATTAAGGAAACATACCCAGGTATATGGTTCTTATTCCTATGGAACTATACATTAAAGACTTCTTTAGCTCTTCAGAAACAAATGTGTTTCTAAGAAAGTAAGAAACACACAGTGTTTTGTGCTCTAAACATGCACAACTCCTTTGAGTTTACTGAAAACTTAGTGGTTTCTATACTAGCAGATTAAATTCTACAAGTAGTATGAGCTGGAGAATTCAAAAAGGCTCTGAATAAGTACATAAAAAATAATACAATCAAATATTCCATATAAAACAAATATGTTTTTAAAATAAAATGAAAATGTTACTTGATGAGAACAGAAAGTTGGGAATTCAAAAGTACAGTCATAAAATTAAATTATAAAATTAAATTATACTTGCAAACAGATAGCTTGGTTTATGGAAATGACAGCTAATTGCACTGAAGGATTTTATATAGTAACAATTAGCCCTTCAACCTCTACTATTAACTACTAATCACACCTTCAAGACAGTTTTAAAGGATCTCTAATCCCTCTGCTATGTTACCTACTGGTCTTCCCTATTGATATACAAGATAATTTGGAATATTACAAGTACTGCTGCATATCAGATAACGACTTCCAATTAAAAAAAAAAAATTTAAAAAAACCCCTTCATAATAAACAACCATAAGGAAATGTATATCGGTTTTTTTTCCCCTTTGGAAATTACGTCTCTTCACATATTATAAAACAGAAGGGAAGAAAGGCTAAGGAAGAGAAAGCACTCGAGGCTTCTTCCTCCCCCCTCCCCTCCCCCTCAATCAATAGTGAAGCCCAATGGAGCAGTCCCAGCCTTGATGCTGCAAGGAGGGAGGAGGTAAAGGTTGAGGCGGAGGGGGGAGGAGAAGAAAGGGGTAAAAAGGCGGGATTGCAAGCCTCTACAGAACAGTTACATTCACCTGAACAGCAGAAAGCTGTGTTGTTCTCGCCGGCGGTGGCTGTTGGAGGTGGCGATGTGGAAGGAGATGGAAAGCAGCGGAAGAGCGGTTGTCGTTGATGAGTAACAATCACTAAGACTACGGTGATTATGGCGCTTGATTCACAAGGCAACAGTTGCTATAACTCACAAAAGAGAGAGAGAGAGAGCGCAAGCGAGACGGGAGAAAGCAGTGACCCAGCCGAAGATACCCGGAAGAGGCAGGGCATTCTGTATGACGGACAGCTTCTAGGGCTGGAGGGGAGGGGGATTCGTTTCCTCAAGGGGGGGAAAGAAAAGATTGGGAGGGATGTATTAACTCCCATCTCGCTAAAGGAGTGCAAGGGCGCATTCTATCCCCGACGAGCAAAGTGGCAGTAGTATGACAATAGACTATCCATGGATGTAAGATCACACTACATCGGAGCAGGCAGGGAGAGAACCTGTATTGGTGGCCGATTGTTCAAATGGATAGCAATCGCCAGGCCGAAACCCGAGTGGGAGGGAGAAGGAGAGAAGAGGAGGTGTGGTCATATCAGCATATCTGTCTCCCGCGTGGATCATGTTCACCGACATCCTGACGTCACATCCGATTAGCGACTAAGATAAAGGGGGTTTGTGCAGGGATCGCTGTTTGGTGGTTTGCTTTGCCTTTTCACTTTGCTTGCTTCCTGCTACTTGGAAGCAGTTTAAAGTGAACAGGAAGCTCTGCTTTGTGCTCACTGCTTGTCACCTTTTCCACTCCTTTTTCCATGAGACAATATCAGTGAAGAGACGCTGCCATTTAAAGTAGGTGAGACTGTGGCAGCAGCTGTACTGCTCTCCTTACATTTTCTGTAACTTCTGTGTACATTTGACCTGCTGGACTCAGCACATGCACAACCAGTATGTGCATTACCAGCTGCCTTGTACCAACCTTTCCCTCCAGCAATATTCCTCATAGACCCCTGCCCTTCCCCCCATATGCATTCCCTTAGAATGCAGCCTGTTTCACTTCTATTCCTTCCCTGAACACACTTCATTCTGCATGCTGCCACCAGGGCAATGCTTTTTTATTTCCTTTCCTCATCCTGTTTCCCCTTAATCTCCCATATCACCAGTGAATCTGCTCCTCTAGGTTCACGGGGCTACAAGGTATTGAGGATGACTGCTTGTTTAAGGGATACGAGATGTTGTGTATTGCAGGCAATACACAATGTGAGAATGTACACAGCATCATACCTATTTTTCTGCAATGCATCCACATCCAATGGCTACTATGGTCCCATATATCCCTGTAACCCCACTACATGCAAACCTGCATCTTTTTTTCACCTTTTGTAACCTATAAAATTACTGTATAGTTTTATTCAGCCCATTCTACTATCTACATAAGCAGTAATACTTGGCTGTAATACATATATTGATTGTAGCCAGTATGGGCTCACAAAGGGAAAGTCCTGCTTAACTAACTTAATTTCTTTATATGACAAAATCACCTCTCTAGTTGACCAAGGGAAGCCAGTAGATGTGTTGGTTTGTGGTTTTTTTTTTTTTTTATTTTAGCAAAGCTTTTGATACTGTCTCTCATGGTATCCTTCTGGACAAAATGTCCAGCATACAATTAGACAAGTCCATAATACATTGGGTGAACAATTGGCTGATGGGTCGGGCTCAAAGAGTTCTAGTTAATGGGGTTACATCAGGATGGTGGCCAGTCACCAGCAGGATTCCAGTTTTAGGGCTGACGTGCGGAAAACAAACTCTACAATCCATGAAAGGTTATAAAGCAGGTATGTTTATTACGGCGACAGGTGCAAGGGGGATCGTTCCTCCTAACTTGCACACCAAAGTGTCCATTGAGCAGGTATTTATTACACCAAAGCATGCATATTTAACAGAGTTAGCTACATATCCATTACATGGGGTTGGATTATTATAATCAGTTCCAGGAACTCATTATCATAGGCCTCCTCCCCTTGGCACTTGCGCACTGCTGTCTGGTGGTCGTGCGCCGGCGTCTTCGGGGGTCTTTGGGAGGAAGGCTCTCAGTCTTCCTCACAGTGTACTTTTCACCTTTTGTCTCAAAATGCAGAGTTGCGATGAGTCAGAGATCACAAGACTGGGGGGAGGCTCTTCTTTATTCCTCCCTGTCTTGGAGTTAGTTTCCCTTATCTACAAGCCATGCAAGATGAGCTAAGGCCCATAAAGCTTGTCAAGGCTCAAGGCCTCAACATCCTATCTCCTGTTTATCTCAGGAGGCCCCAGGATAACAATGGCTGCTCAACTTGCTTCATCATCTTTCAAGCAGAACACTGTCCCCCTCACTTCAATTCCCCCCTTTTCTTCTACCTTAGTAAATACTTTTACTAATAACTTCAGGTGAGGAGAGATCCTTCTGAAAATATTTACCAGATTCTATTCTCTGTCTTAACAGGTGTTTCTTCCACTGACTATAATCGTCAGATAAATTCGAAGCCCAACACATAAAGCATCTAAAAGGCACACACATTAATATTCCCAACATTATCAACCCCACTATCATCATAAACAATTGTTTTAACCATGACAAGTGTGGATGCTGAAAAGCTGCTAGCAGAGGAATTTTCCTAGGTTCTCACAATATTCTGTGAGAACCCTGCCTTTCTCACACGTGTTATGAGAAACAGTAGGACGGTTTTGTAAACTAGACTAACACATGGTGTTTCGATAAGTTCAGTTTATGGTACATTGGAAAAAGATTTTGAAATAGGTGCTGTAGGACTTTAACCAATAACCCTAGGAGATGGGTGATCACTGACCAATCGCCCTATGGGGCTGGGGTATAAAAATGGGGTTGTAAATTAATAAAGTTGCTTCTTTTGCCTGCTCTTGCTGAACTTATATGTTGCTGCGTCTCTCCGCTCCCGGCATAAACAGCGACATTTGGTGACCCGCGACGTGTCCGACCCGCACCAGCCGAAGCCGAGCAGCTCTCGGGAGGTACGCAACCCCCCCCTCCTTCTCCCCCCTAGCTCCGAGGTTCGCGGCCGGGACCAGTCCAGGCACCGGGGTATTAGAAAAGCCCTGCCGAGATGGGGACTTGCGGCCTTAAAGAAAGCGTGGTGCTGTTGGCCTGGAAGAATTTCCTGGCCACCAAAAAGAGCGCTGTTCCGGAGGACGCCCTCCGCGCTCTTTTGCAATGGGCAGCTGAGCACCAGTTTCTCCTGAGCTCTGACATCGCCTTTGATTTAGAGCTGTGGCGGCAGCTGGGCACCAGGCTCGGTCGTGAGCTCCCCGACGGGGACGACACGCTGCTAGACTTGGTTCGCACTTGGAGAGCTGTATTTGCTGTGCTTCGAAAGTCTGAAACTGGCGACGGGGGAGGGGTGCCGGCTTCAGAGGGGGACGCCGCTAAGGGGGACGCTGCTGAACTCAGTGTAGCAGCCGGCGGCAGCCGCACCGAGGAGCCGTCTCCGGCCCCACAGGATCCGGTGCCGGTCCTACAGCCCGTTCAGGGGCAATACACCTGGCCCCGGGATTATGTTCCCCCTAAATACCCGACGCCTGCAGAGCAGCTCACGGAAACGCTTAAGCAGAGCGATGGCTCGGAGCGCCCCTCGCTCCTTAGCCCAGCGGCTCTGGTCTCCTCCGCGCCGCTCCCTTCGGCAAATAGAACAGTGCCGGTCGTTCCCACGGCCTCTACAGTTGTCCGGCCCGGTTTAACGGTGACCTGGAGCTCCACGGCGGCACCCAGGTTTTCTACGCGCGCGCCCGCTGCGTTCCCGCCACCCTGGAGTTTTCCACAAGCGCCCGCGGCTCCCGGCAGCTCCGCGCATGCGCCCTTCTCTGGGTGTTTTCATGCGCAGGCGCAGCCGCACATGAAGGAGCTGTTAACGCGGCAGCTGACAATGTTGGAAGAATATCTGCTGAGGATAACTCAGCAGCTCGCGGAAATGCCCGAAGCGCTCCTGCGGGCGGCCGCTGAGAGAGCCGTGCCGGGCCGACCCGGGCCGGAAGTGCCGGCTCCGGGAATTCCGAACGCGGAAGTGCCGACGGCTCCCGCGGCGGAACCTGCGGCGCCGGCGGAGCAAACGGCGGCCCCGGTGGAGGCGGAGACGGCAGCTCCGGCACCGCCGGCCGAGCTGACGGCCCCGACTCCAGCGGCGGAGGCGGCTCCGTCACAAGATCCGCCTGCGCCGCCGGCGGCGCCCCAAACTGCGCCGCCCCAGCCGGCTGCCTTGCTGCCCCCTGCGCAACCGACTGCGGCCCCCACCGCCGCACCGCCCTCCAGCCCGGCACCCGTGCCCTGCCCGCCTCCATTGTTCGTGCTGGGGTCCTCCGGGAAATCCCTGCCTGACGATTCAGGCAGTGACACAGAGGGCACGCCTGCCTCAAGGTGGAAGGCTGCGGTAGCCGAACAGCGGAAGAAGCGGTTGCTGCAGGGCCATCCTTGGACACTCCCAGACTGTACTGTAACTGTCCGCCCAAGAAACGTCAGGCGTTTCTGGGAGTCGGTTAAATTGCGTGCTCTAGGGGAGGGCAACTGGGATCTATTAGACAAACTGGGACTGCCAGAAACGTCAGGGGAATTTATGCGGGATCAGGAGACTGCTGTAACGCCTCAAAAGGGTGTGCCATCAACTCAAGGCGATAGTAACACCCCACAAGGGGATGTCCAAGCCTATCCTGTGTTTAAGGCTGCCCCAAATTCAGGTCAACATGATAGACATGATGTTTTTGCTTGGAAGGTTGTACAAGATTTACAATCCAAAGTGGCACAGTATGGGCTTAATTCTCCTGAACTCATGCAACTTCTTAGAGTGCTGAATGCTGATCTACTTGCTCCATTTGATATTAAGCACTTAGCTCAGATTATACTTCAACCTGTACAACTTGAATTTTTTGAGACTACCTGGAGAAAGATGTCTGAGAAGGCTGCACTACAAAATAGGCAATTGCCTTCCACTGACATTAGACATGATGTTGAAGTAGATGCCCTTATGGGACTTGGTTACTACTCTAATCCTGATTTCCAGGCCACCTGGCCCCCTCAAATCATAGAGCAAGCTCAAAAGGTTGGCATGGCAGCTCTATTTAAGACCATGAACATGGATACTCCCGAAACACGGTATACAAAAATACACCAGGGGCAGACAGAGCCATTTTTACGCTTTGTAGAAAGGGTTGCTGCTGCCCTTGAGAAGCAGGTTGCAGATGACTCATTGAGGCGGATGTTGCGCATGCAATTAGCAAGAGATAATGCCAACGATGAGTGTAGAAAAATCATCAATGCTCTACCAGGGGAGCCTACACTCACAGATATGGTTGAAGCCTGTGCTAAGGTGGGGTCTGCGAGCCATAAAAGGTCTGCTTTGGCTGCGTTTCTGCCATCTGTTCACCCATCTTCTGATCGTGAACCGAAGCAGCCCAAAGCTGGGAGCAAACGGAAAAGGGCTAAATCAAGGCAAAAGGAAAACCCAGGGACCCCCCAGTGCAAGAGGTGTGGTAGGCCAGGTCATCGTGCAGAATCCTGCAGATCTCTGCGCCATGCCGACGGTCGGCCTCTGTCGGGAAACTCACACCGGGGTGCAAAAAGGGGGAATTGCTCTCTGTCGCGGTTTAGGGTCAGGGCAGCCCCTAAAACCTATAACAGACGCTCTCTGTTAACCCCCCTCCCTCCCCAAAGGGGAAGAGAAAGGGAATAAGGGAGAGAGACTTAGCGATTAGAAAAGGAAACTAGAACAGCTTTAATGAAAAGGAAAATAATAATTATAAAAATGGAATATATACAAATATATACAAAACCAGTATCGAACCCAACCCCCCTGATGGTAATTACATCACCGTCACCACTGATGTTGTGCAGGCTCCGGGGGAGTCCCAGACTGGGCCCCGCAGAAGACGGGAGCTGTGTTCAGGAGCTGGATTCTGGTACTGGGTTCAGGAACACGCAGATCGGATCGAAGGCAGTCCTCCTTGGGTGCTCCGAGGAAGGAACCGAGAGAGGACCCGAGCCAAGCCAAGCAAAAGCTGGCAAAGCAGTCCAAGAGGGGAAGAGAAGAGCCCAGAGACCCTTCGGGTCCCTCAGCTCTAGCGTATATGGGATGGAATACCTCGCTGGTCAGTTTAGAGTCACCCGTCCTGTCCGCTCCTCCTTGCAGGTGCAGCCTCTCACTTCCTGCACCCCCCAATGCGGTACACAGGACCCAGCAGTGGCCTTGGTCTGCATACCAATCCTTGGTAGTAACTCTAAACATAAGGTGTTATCACCGATAGAAGCAGACACTGTCTGTGAGAACAGGCTGCTAACTTCAGAAAGTGCAGTTAATTAAAAGAACCAAGCTGAAAAGTAAAATTACTGAACACAATTAGTTCTGTTTTCACTCAAACCAGGACACTCTCCGATGCAGGTGATCCCCCAGGGAATGGCACAGACACGGGCCTACCCAGCCACCTTACAGACGGCAGCCCAGGATCAGCCGGGGGCGACGTCGATACCACAACAACAGTCGTCCTAGATTCTAGTCGTATTTATAAGGTCCCTTTGAATGCATATGGACCCCTAGGCCAGGGACTCAGTGCAATGTTCGTCGGAAAACCTAATGTTACCCACCGAGGGATCTTTGTGCACCCAGAAGCTACTGATGATGACTTTACAGGCCAGATTCATGCTATGGTTTCCACGCCCAATCCCCCTGTTACTATCCCTGAAAAGACTTGCATTGCTCAATTAATGCCTTTTAAGTCATGTGTCCCCAGGACGGAACAACAAGTTCGCAACGATAGCGGCAGTGGACCTACAGGACTTCCTCAGATCTTCTGGACTGAAGACATCTCTAGCCAAAGGCCACAGATGACATGTACCCTAGTCCTGCCAAACGCTTGTCCGCCCCAGACTCAGCTTCGAGGTTTGATCGATACGGGTGCTGATGTAACAATTATCTCCTTCTCTGCGTGGCCTCCTTCATGGCCTTTAGCCCCTGTGGGATCGGCCATCTCAGGGTTAGGAGGAACCGCACAGAGCTATTTAAGCGAACGACCTGTAATGGTAAAAGACCCAGAGGGACACACAGCTACAATTTGGCCTTATGTTACTAATGCTCCAGTCAACCTCTGGGGGCGGGACGTGCTGGCAGCTTGGGGGGTACGAATTGGGACAAATTTTTGATAGGGGTCACTGTGCGGAAGGGCGCACAGTTTCCTACGCTGCCTTTGCGGTGACTGACTAACAGACCAACCCTGCATGGGTAGCGCCTCAGCCTGACAAAATTGCACAAGCCAAGGCATCACACGGTTTCTTCCATCAAAGTGCACATACCCTGCAGAAGCAGTTTCACCTGACGCCAACTGAGGCTCGTGACATTGTCAGTGCTTGTGCCGACTGTCACGGGCTCGCTGCACCTTTGCCACCAGGGGTAAACCCCAGAGGTCTGAAAGCCTTGCAGCTTTGGCAAACGGATGTAACGCACATCCCTGAATTTGGCCGGTTTAAATATGTGCACGTGTCCATTGATACTTTCTCCTCAGCTATGTGGGCTTCTGCTCACACAGGAGAGAAAGGCCGTGATGTCATTGCCCATTGGAAATTGGCTTTCTTGGTCCTGGGCGTGCCGTCTGCTGTGAAAACCGATAATGGTCCTGCCTACGCCTCACAGAAGGCGCGGCAGTTCTTGCACCTATGGGGTGTAGACCACACTTTTGGTATTCCGCATTCTCCTACCGGCCAAGCTATTGTTGAACGCGCTCATGGCACTTTGAAGCGTGTTTTGGAAAAACAGAAAGGGGGAATGCATGGAGAAACCCCACAGAGACGACTAGAAAAAGCTTTGTATACAATCAATCATCTCACAGTGCCACCAAATTCAAATAATCCTGTTATTCTGAATCATTTTCTCTCATTGCAGTCGTCAGGCGAGACGCACCTGCCTCGGGCAAAAGTCTGGGTACGGGATCTGCTCACCAACACTTGGGAAGGCCCGCATGAGCTTATTGCTTGGGGTCGTGGGTATGCTTGCGTTTCCACAGATACTGGGGTACGGTGGCTACCTGCAAGATGCGTTCGCCCTGACCTGCGGCACCAGAGACAGAACAGGCAACCTCCTGATGCTGACCAGAATGCAGATCATCAACCAAATGATTCTTCTGGTGATGACCAGGATACTGACCATCAGGCAGATGGTCCTTCCACAAGCAGAGACTGAACTTTAAGTTTCTTTTGTTATGGAGTCAGAAAGTTAAGGCCCTTAAGGCTATATTAGAATTAATAACTGATGTAAATTTCTATTTAAGATTAATACCTGATAGAATTGTGATGTAGAATTTTGTTTGCTAGATATATTTCCTATGGCATCACTGGAGACTCTGCCCATTTTAAAGCAGCACCTGGTTTGGGCTCTGTCTGGTAACTGGCCATTACCAGACCGACCCCTTATCAGCATCCGATTTAGGCTCTGTTTGGTAACTGGCCATTACCAAGCAGATCCCTTATGCTGCGTTTGTTCTCCCTTCTGCAAGACTACCTGCAGAGGTTTACAAACGATACCTTTTTGGTCTTTAAACAAAAAGGGGGAATTGTGGATGCTGAAAAGCTGCTAGCAGAGGAATTTTCCTAGGTTCTCACAATATTCTGTGAGAATCCTGCCTTTCTCACACGTGTTATGAGAAACAGTAGGACAGTTTTGTAAACTAGACTAACACCTGGTGTTTTGCTAAGTTCTGTTTATGGTACATTGGAAAAAGATTTTGAAATAGGTGCTGTAGGACTTTAACCAATCACCCTAGGAGATGGGTGATCACTGACCAATCGCCCTATGGGGCTGGGGTATAAAAATGGGGTTGTAAATTAATAAAGTTGCTTCTTTTGCCTGCTCTTGCTGAATTTATATGTTGCTGCATCTCTCCGCTCCCGGCATAAACAGCGACACACCAGAACATTAATCTAGATCCGACAATCATATTCCAGTAAAACAAAGCGTGAGTTCCGAAAGACCAAATTATCACGGGGATTCAACCCCCTAATCCAGATGGGGACTCAAATAGCAAGGGAGCATCCTCTCTTAGACCAAACAAGAAGAGTGAGTATCTCTGGCTTGTTATCTGGTGTAGTTCTTTACACCCCCCCTTGGGTGTCCTTTAAAAACAACTTTGTTTACTCACCAGAGGTCTCTTTTAAGCCCTTATCCTTTTAGTCATCCTTCAGGGACCTCCCATGTCCACCGCTCATCTGTCTCCTGAAGAGTCTCAGGCACCCAATCAACCATCCAGTGCTGGAAGCCACCGAAGGGAACTGATCACCAAAACTGGGGTGAGGTGAGGCGTGCTGTCAGCTCCATTTTCTGCCAGCCATCCCCAGATGGTGGAAGGATCCCTGACGAGCCCCTCACTTGTTCGGAAAATCATGTCACTAGAGGTCCATGTTCCAAAAGAAGACAGAGGAGTCCTGCAAAAAGACTTTATTTGAATAAAGGGAGAGCCCACCAGGCATATCCCTGTGGGGTCTCTCAAATTACTAGAGGGCGCAGCCCCTTTTTTATCCTGTTTTCCCAGCCGCATATGACCCTCTTCCTTTCCCCATTGTCTGAAGTACTAGGAAGGTACAGACTTCCTGATCCCCCTATTACATATCCCCCCTTACCATGTACACCCCCCCACATCATGCACCCTATGTTTCATTAACTCTATGCCTCTCCTAGGAGGAGAAATTAATATGCAAAAGTCTATTAAGCCTGTGCACTTTCTTAAAGTTCAAAAGTTTACAATTCCTTTAACTTCTGGCTTCTCAACTGTCTTTCGCAGAGCAGTGGGCCTGGAAGTCAGACCCTCCCCTTGGACATGCTGTCCACAGATTGAGTGAGTCTCCCTGGATTGAGTGAGCCTCACCCCCCCTTTGGGTGAGTGATAACTTGGGCACTCTTGTGTGGGAGGTTTCCCCTTTATGAGTGAGTGTGCCAATTTTGCTTCATCTTAAGGTTTAGGAATTAGTTGTGTAGTATTTAATTCCCAACAGACATCCGAACTTGTATTTGGTCAGAAGGAGTGCTGGGCAACTCTGGTTGCAGTAACCCCCTATTTTGGATAGTGGCTGCTGTTTGTTTTGTGGGTGCTACTGTGACATTATTGTTGTAGTCAGCAGGATGTAGATAGAGGAATTGTTACGGAGGAACAACTGTGTGCCTTCTCCCCCAGAGGTAAAATGGGCAAGGGAGAAGTGGTCTGAACCCATAGAGGTTGTGGTGAAGCTGGGACAATTCCCCGTAAGGTTTTGGAATGGAGCAGATAAAGGGGCTATATATGAGCCATCCTGGGTGCCTGTTGGTTTAGGCACAGAGTCTAAAGCATGGTACTTGGAGAGAGAGAATTTAAAAGGGAAAAGGAGTGGATGCATTTGTTGATTGAGCTTATTCTGGCTCAGAAAAAAGATTCCCCCAGGGCTGTCCAAATCCACAAGTTAAACAGACCCTGAGGCTTCGGACGGAGACAGTTGGGGAGACCCTGATGAAACTAGTCCAGTTGAAACTGAAGAAATGTAGGAAAATAAGATGTGACTTGTTATTAAAACAGAGACGCATAGGGAACCACATAGTGGCAACCCCCACACCACTGTCCGTACCACCCCGTGGTCAGGATCTGAGCTCAATGAGCTCTAGGACAGGTTTTCTCGCAAGCTGGGTGAAACCAAAATGGAGTATTTGTGGAGTCTCTTTGGTTGGAGGCGATCAGATACTGCTGAATGATGATGAGGCAGACAGGTTTTGGGGTCCTGGAGTGTTTCTAAGTGACGGTCCGGCAGGCGACCATTTGATCACATCCCGAGTGGCTTGTTGGGCTGGGGGTGGCCACTGAAAGGAAAGGTGGTTATCCAGGTGAGAGATTTGTCAGAGCTGGTGTTAGGAGTACAAAAGGCTGACTGCATCCAGGTGATGTTTGAGTCCTGCAAAAAGACTTTATTTGAATAAAGGGAGAGTCCACCAGGCATATCCCTGTGGGGTTTCTCAAATTGCCAGAGGGCACAGCCCCTCTTTTATCCTAGTTTCCCGGCCGCATACAACCCTCTTCCTTTCCCCATTGGCTAAGGTACTAGGAAGGTACAGACTTCCCGATCCGCCTATTACATATCCCCCCTTACCATGTACACCCCCCCACATCATGCACCCTATGTTTCATTAACTCTATGCCTCTCCTAGGAGGAGAAGTTAATATGCAAAAGTCTATTAATCTTGCACACTCTTTCTTAAAGTTCAAAAGTTTACAAATCCTTTAAATTCTGAGGTCTCAACTGTTTTCAGCCAACCTTTACTGACATTCCCAGTCCTAATTGGTTTTTTTTGATGATATATTGCCACTCAGGCCAGCAAGGTTATCTCCTTGTTACATTGTAGCATTTTCATTTGTAAAGACATCCCTCTCTGGATCTTCGCAAGTGGATACAAGTCTTATACAGTGACACTATGCAGAAGACAGATAACAGGATGTGAATTATTCATATCTGTTATATACAAAAGGCCATAGAACTGCTCGAGGCTGGTCTGAAGTCGTCTTTCTTTAGCACAGGAACTGATTCATCATGAAGGTTACACAGTGACTATTGTTTCAGGGGAGTTTGACCAAGAGGCCCATGAGATGGAATGAGAGTTGAGTCAAGGTGCCCACTGAGGCCCTAGCATTTCTACTTCCACAATAGCAATGAGTAATTGTTGTAAAATTCAAAAAAGAGGATTATCTCTAAAAAAAAAGACACATATCTTCTCTGAGAATTATTTAAGTTTAAAAAGTATATTTTGAGAGAAAAATCTATATATTTGGAATTATTTGAAGTATATTTTCCTATTCCTATTCTAATTTCTAATAGGCCTATTAGGCCCTGATGGATCTAAGTGGATATCTTTGCAAATTAACTATATAGAAGAAAGGATTACAACTTTAAACTGATTTGATAATACCCTTGTTACACTGGTAGCTACAACTCTCCTACATATATAACAACTGATTATATATTCATAAGCTGAAGATGTTTCTAAAACATTCTACAAATATGTAGAGTAAGGGAAAACTTCAGCCATTTAATTTTATTCTTGCCAAGGCCTGAAACAGGTTTGATTTCTTCCTTCAAATACAGGCACATAAAGTTCCTTGCTTTGAGAACACAAATTGACAGCCCAGTAGACTGGGATAATGAGCTTTTACCACAGCTTATCCTGTTCATCTTTCCAAGCAAGTAAGCATGCAAATGATGCTCGACAGAACAAATAAGTCAGTACAATATCAAGAAGAAAGATCTTTCAGGTCACAGAATCACAGAATGGTTGAGTTGGAAGGGACCTTTTGAGATCATCTAGTCCAACTCCCCTGCTCAAGCAGGACCACCTAGATCTGGTTGCTAAGGACCATGTCCAGATGGCTTTTGAATATCTACAAGGCAACCACCACCACCTCTCTGGGCAACCTGTTCCAGTGCTCAGTGACCCTGATAGTAATGAAGTGCTTCCTGATGTTAATGCTTTCTAAAACATAGGTAAGTTGAAGGATTCTAAAGCATTACTGTGGACTTACAGTCACAGTGTTCTGGTAACAGATTTTAAGAGAGAAAAATTATTTGGTATCCAACCTTTAGAAATAACTTTTCTGTTCCTTATATCATTAAAAAAGTAATTTAAAATTCAATGAAAATACAACTCCCCAACACTTTCTGTGTATTATTACCTAAATTAAACTACCTTTATTTGCTGTATAGAAAGGTAAAATGTCTATCAAAATAATTTTTAACTTCAGAATAAATTGACTTATTAAGGAAAGTATTATCCATCATTAGCAAGTTGAAGTTTGTGTTTGTCTGTCATCATAATGCTATATAGATGAGTGAATGTGAGCTCTCCAATCACCCAGAGATCCATTTAGGTAGAAGAACTGTACTAGGTCTGGCTGAGATGGAGTTCATTTTCCTCACAGCAGCCCTCATAGTGCTGTGTTCTGTAGTGGTACCTAGAAAAGGTGTTGATAAAGTCTCTCTAGAGACTTTCAAGACCCACCTGGATCTGTTCCTGTGTGGCCTGCCCTAGATGTTCCTGCACTGGCAGGGGTGTTGGACTCGATGATCTCCAGAGGTCCTTTCCAACCCCTACCATTCTATGATTCTATAACACACCGGTGTTTTGGCTACTGCTCCCATCAAGTAGCTCTCTCCAACATTCCCCCCCTCTACCTCACCCTGTAGACTGGGGGTGGGCAAGAGGTTGGGAGGGGAACATAGCCAAGACAGCTGACCCAAACTGACCAAAGGGATAGTCCATACCATATGATGTCAGCTCAACAATAAAAGCTAAGAGAAAGGAGGAGGAAGGGGGGCATTCATTATTATGAAGTTTGTCTACCGAGTAACCACTATGCATATTGAAGCCCTACTTCCTGGGAAGTGTCTGGACATCGCCTGCTGATGGGAAGTAGAAAATAAATCTTTTGTTTTCCTTTGCTTCCATGTGTGGCATTTGCTTTTTCTTTATTAAACTGCTTATATCTTGACCCACGAGTTTTTTCCATCATATAGTCTCCACCCATATCCTGCTGAGGAGGAGCGTGATAGTGGTTTAGTGAGCACCTGGCATCCAGCCAAGGTCAACCCAGCACAAGAATGTAGTGGAGAGGTTATTTGTTCAGCATCTCAGGATTAGACTCTATAATAGAAAGTAACAAGCTATGTCTTCACATCAAAAAACAGCATCATTTTAGCAATTTAAGATTAATCTGCATTGCTTTTATCAGCAATTATGCTAAGAACCCTTTCAACTTTAAACATGATATAAATTTTGTGGCCCTCTATGTGGATGGTGATCAAATGCCAGTGAAACTGCCACAGCCTGATTTTGAGAATGGCTGCTATGTGAGAGAATACACACAGTTTGTTCAGACAGTTAGCAGTCATATGGAAGATCATTCCCTGATGGTTGACATAAGGATCATTGAGTCCAACTCCATGCTCCTTGCAGGACTACCTAAAACTAAATCATATGACTAAGAGTGTCATCCAGACACTCCTTGAACTCTCACAAGCCTGGTGCTGTGACCAATCTGGTCACTGCTGTTGTGCCTGTTCCAGTGACCAACTACCCTCTCAGTGAAGAATGTTTTCCTAATGTCCAATCTGAATTTCCCCTGATGCAGCTTCATACCATTTCCACAAATGTACACTGTGATGAGGTCACCTCTCAGCCTTCTCCAAGCTGAACAAACCAAGTGACCTCGGCCACTCCTCATAAGTCTTGCCTTGAGACCTTTCACCATCTTGGTCGTCCTCCTCTGGACACACTCTAATAGTTTGATGTTCTTCTTATATTGAAGTACCCAAAACTGCACACTGTACTTGAGGTGGGGCCACACCAGTGCAGTGTAGAGTGGGACAATCGCCTCCCTTGACTGGCTAGCTATGCTGTGCTTGATGCACCTCAGGACACAGTTGGCCCTTTTGGTTGCCAGGATGCACTGTTGACTCATATTCAACTTGCCATCAAACCAAACCGCCAGATCTATTTCTGTGAGGCTTCTCTCCAGCCTCTTGTCCCCTAAATTGTATGTATAACCAGGATTACCTCATCCCAGGTGGAGAATCTGTCACTTGGCTCTTTTTAAATTTCATATGGTTGGTGATTGCCCAGCTCTCTAGTCTATCCAGATCTCTCTACCCTTGAGGAAGTCCACAGCTCCTCCTTATTTAGTATTGTTGGCAACCTTATTTAACATACATTCAATACCTGCATCCAGATAATTTATAAAAACTTTAAAGAGCACTGGCCCTGAAGTGAGGGGGACAGTGATCTGCTTGAAAGATAACGAAGCAAGTTGAGCAGCCATTGTTATCCTGGGGCCTCCTGAGATAAACAGGAGACAGGATGTTGAGGCCTTGAGACTTGACAAGCTTTATGGGCCTTAGCTCATCTTGCATGGTTTGTAGATAAGGGAAACTAACTCCAAGACAGAGAGGAACAAAGAAGAGCCTCCCCCCAGTCTTGTGATCTCTGACTCATCGCAACTCTGCATTTTGAGACAAAAGGTGAAAAGTACACTGCGAGGAAGACTGAGAGCCTTCCTCCCAAAGACCCCCGAAGACGCCGGCCCACGACCACCAGACAGCAGTGTGCAAGTGCCAATGGGAGGAGGCCTATGATAATGAGTTCCTGGAACTGATTATAATAATCCAACCCCATATAATGGATATGTAGCTAACTCTGTTAAATATGCATGCTTTGGTGTAATAAATACCTGCTCTATGGACACTTTGGTGTGCAAGTTAGGAGGAACGATCCCCTTGCACCTGTCGCCGTAATAAACATACCTGCTTTATAACCTTTCATGGATTGTAGAGTTTGTTTTCCGCACATCGATTTGGCGACCCAGGTGGGACCCTCTCTGCTCGGCTGCGGAACCGGCTGAGGGCTGGGACGCCTTTGGCGTGCCCCGAGAATTCTCAGAAGAACTCCCTCTATCACCTGATCACCGCAGGAGCAGACAAGGTCCATCAGCAGACCAGGTATGTTTGGGTAGGAGGGGATACCTGTAAGCCGTAGAGAGACGTCCTACATGAGGTAAGGAGCATTGCAGCTCGCCCCTGGGTGGTTGGTAACAGTGCACTATCGGGAAGTCAATGGTGACTTGGGTTATGTGCTTTGAGCTCAATAAAAGTCGAATGCGGAGTTCCAATTCGCGGTTCCGTTGTCCTGTGGGGGAGCACGGCTGGAGACGAATGAAGCAATTACGGGTTCTGTGAGGAGTAGTGGTCGACCTATGTGACATATTGACACCTATTCTTACAGTTATAAACGGTATGAGTGTGTTGAGCTCGCTCTGAAGTAAGTGGTCTGTGTGTGAGATGCAGCGCAGCTGCAAAGTGAGTGCATGAGTTCTGATCCGCGGTTCCACTGTCCCGCGAGGGCTGTAGCCGGAGACGAATAAAGTGATTGTAAGCTGTTAGTGATTCCCGGAAAGAAAACTAAACAATGCTAACCAGTTGAGTGAATTGTGTCTTGTTATCGGCTGTATATCAGGAATCAAGCCCAGCCGCCCCCAGCCCCTCTGCTATCTGAGGATCAGCTGGAACGCAAGGGGGTTTGATTTCTGCTAAATTCGGGGTTATAAATTGGATAAAAGAAAAGCAAAATAGGGATACAAGACCCCGTTGAATTAATTTAGTGTCTGGTTATTGTTTTTTGTATTATTGTTTTCAGTGTGTTTTGTTTGTGGTATTTTTGACGAAGTTCTGAATTAGCACAGAACTGAGAACTTTTAAGACTGTCCCTGGAACTGTACAGATGCAAATTCAGGGCTAGTTTCAGGTGATTTGGTATGAGGACCTTTTGTTGTTGTATGTTGTGATTGGGATAATTTGGTTGTGTCTTGTTACCTATTGTTATTGTAAGAAGTGTGGGATTGTGTAAACACTGCAATGGGTGGGGGACAGAGTCAGGAGATCTATCGTAAAACCCCTTGGGGTGCATTTTCACACATTGGAGGCAGCTGGGGTGGCTGGCAGGAGGTGCCTTGGAATGTGATGCCTTGGTGGAGCTGATGACGATTTTGGAGGAAAATGAGAAATGAGATAAAGTAATATATTCAGATATGTTTTTCTGAGTTAGAAATCATCCCGAGTGGCAGAGGAAATGTGGATTAAATGTGTCTCGATAAGACCCCTTAGTTTTGGCTTTGGAAAAGCACTGTAAGAAGGACAGGGAAGTGTAGAAACCTTTGAAAGGAAAGGGAAAGGGGGAGCCTGGAAAAAGCTATTGCAATGGCAACGGTAGCAGCATTACAAACCCAGGTAGGGCAGGGAAGGAATGAAATGGAGGATGGAGGTAAAGAATGGGGTAAAAAAAAATATTTTTGTCCCCAGATTACAGAGGGATCAATGTGCACACTGTAAGAGAAAAGGGCATTGGAGAAATGAATGTGCAGAGAGAAGCAGGGGGAGAGGTAGAGGAGCGATGCAGGCTCATTTTGAAGATTGATGGGGACCTGGGGAATCTACCCTAGTGGATCCACTGGTTAAAATAAGGCTAGGGGAACAACAAAGAGACAAGGAATTTTTAACTGACACAGGAGCAACATATTCAGTTTTAAATCAAGCCTTGACACCAATAGATGATGACTTTGTAACGGTAAAGGGAGCCACTGGCCGAAGTGAAAATGCATATTTCTTGAAACCCCACAAATTCAAATTAGGCAAGCAGTTCGGGATACATAGATTTTTGTATATGCCAAACTCGCCCAAGCCATTATTAGGGCGAGATTTATTGGAGCACTTGGGAGCAGAAATAAAATTTGAAAAAGGAAAACTAGAATTTAAAATAGGAAATGAACAATTAATTGAAATCCTAAGCTTGGCTCTCATTAGCACCCCCATCAAAGCTGGGGTACCTGAGGAAATAAAAGACCAAGTATTTCCAGGAGTATGCGCATCTGAAATACCCAGGAGGGCAAAGACTGCCTCCCCAGTAGTGGTGAAACTCAAACCAGGGACCCAGCCAATAAAAATTAAACAATACCCTCTAAAATTAGAAGACAAAAAAGGAATTCAACCAATAATTGAACAGTTTATAAAATATGGATTGCTAATAGAGTGTGAATCTGAGTATAACACTCGTATCCTTCCAGTTAAGAAAC
>JANVCC010010058.1:0-13922 GCA_025345505.1 Todiramphus chloris collaris | reverse complement strand
AGAGTGTGAATCTGAGTATAACACTCGTATCCTTCCAGTTAAGAAACCAAACGGGAGTTACAGGATAGTTCAGGATCTGAGGGCCATTAACAGGACAACAGAGGATTTATATCCAGTAGTGGCAAATCCATATATATTATTAACTAAATTAATATCTGAATTTGCTTGGTTTACCGTATTGGATCTGAAGGATGCCTTCTTTTGCTTGCCCCTGAGTTTGGAGAGCCAGCCCTTGTTTGCCTTTGAGTGGGAAAACCCAGATTCTGGGAGAAGAACACAACTCACATGGACAGTATTGCCACAGGGATTTAAGAACAGACCCACTCCTTTTGGGAACCAACTAGCCAAAGACCTGCAACAATGGGAACATCCACCTGGAATAGGGGTGGTATTGCAATACGTGGATGACTTATTAGTGGCCACTGAAACAAGGGACATGTGTATGGGATGGACAGTCAGTTTGCTGAATTTTCTTGGACTAAATGGTTATTGAGTCTCTCCCCAGAAAGCCCAGGTGGCTCAGCAGCAAGTAACCTACCTTGGATTTGAGATCACCTCTGGACAACGAACCTTAGGGACTGCAAGGAAGGAAGCCATTTGCCAGACCCCCAGACCACACACTGCTAAAGACCTTCCTGCAGGGTGGTGCCTTTTGTGGATATACAACTATGGACTTTTGGTAAAACCACTTTATGAACTTTTAGAAACAAATTCAAAGAGCCTCATTTGGGATGAGGAGGTTGAGCAAGTATTTCATCAGTTGAAAAAAGAACTGATGAGAGCTCCTGCTTTAGGGTTACCAGACACCACCAAACCCTTCTGGTTATTCTCTTATGAAAAACAGGGAATAGCCTTGGGAATTTTGGCCCAAAATTTGGGACCATACTGAAGGGCAGTGGCATATTTCTCTAAACAACTTGATGAAGTTAGTAAAGGATGGCCCAGTTGTATAAGAGCGGTAGCTGCAGTAGTGCTTAACATCTAAGAAGCACGAAAGTTCACACTGGGACAGAGGATTCCAGTATTGGTCTCCCACACTGTATCTGCAGTACTAGAGGTGAAGGGGGGACACTGGTTGTCACCGCAGAGGTTCCTTAGGTACCAGGCCATTCTGGTGGAGCAGGATGATGTGGAGATACTGGTTACTAACATTGTCAATCCAGCATCTTTTCTCAGCAGGACCCCCGGGGATCCAGTGATACAGGATTGCCTGGAGACCATTGAGGCGGGATATTCCAGCCGACTGGGCTTGAAAGAGGAGCCGCTGGAAGATGCTGAAGACTCCTGGTACACCGACAGAAGCAGTTTTGTTCGACAAGGCACCCGCAAAGCAGGATATGCGGTAACCACTACAGAAAAGGTAATCGTGTCCAGAGCCATCACTCCAGACACCTCAGCACAAAAGGCAGAAATACTAGCCTTATCCTGAATGCTGGAATTGGCAAAAGGAAAAAGGATTAATATTTGGACGGACTCTAAATATGCATTTGGTGTAGTACATGCCCATGGAGCAATCTGGAAGGAAAGGGGACTTTTGTCTACCGAGGGGAAAGCATATAAAGCATGCTAAAGAAATTCTCAAACTCCTGGAAGCAGTTCGGTTACCAGAGAAGGTGGCCATTATGCACTGTAAAGCTCACCAGAAAGGAACAACTGCACAAGATCTCGGCAACTCAATGGCAGACCGTGAGGCAAAAAGAGTGACCGGGGCTGGTGAGGAGGAGGTGCCATCCTTGATCCCAGACGGTAAAATAAAAATTAATTGTGAGACAAGGTATTTAAAGGAAGATCAGAAGTTAATTGTGGATCTAGTTGGGAACATGGAAAAGGGTAAATGGGTAAAGACTGCACAAGATAAGATAATAGTACCGTTGACGTTGTTATGGGCTGTGGTGATGGCAAAGCAGAGGAAAACACACTGGGGGGAGGAGGCATTGAGTATCTGAACCAACATATAGGTGCTCGAAATTTATATACTACAATCAGGCAGGTAACACAACAGTGTGAAGTCTGTTTACAAAATAGTCCTCACTCGGGCTTAAAAGCTCTGTCAGGACAGATAGGGAAAGGAAATTACCCAGGACAATAATGGAAAATTGACTTTTAGGAACTCCCAAGGAAAGGGGGGTTCTGGTATTTATTAGTTTAAACCGTATGGCCCTGGATTTGATATTAGCCAAAGAAGGAGGAGTCTGTACAGTTGTTCAGGAACATCAGATTGAGATGGACCTGCATAAAATCTGGGATCAAACAAAGATCTTACACATGGTAACAAAAGATGATACCTCATGGGGATTTCAAGAGCTGTGGGGGAAAATAACTTTGTGGTTACCAAACTTGTCTGTCGCTGTTTATGCCGGGAGCGGAGAGACGCAGCAACATATAAATTCAGCAAGAGCAGGCAAAAGAAGCAACTTTATTAATTTACAACCCCATTTTTATACCCCAGCCCCATAGGGCGATTGGTCAGTGATCACCCATCTCCTAGGGTGATTGGTTAAAGTCCTACAGCACCTATTTCAAAATATTTTTACAATGTACCATAAACAAAACTTATCGAAACACCATGTGCTAGTCTAGTTTACAAAACCGTCCTACTGTTTCTCATAACACGTGTGAGAAAGGCAGGGTTCTCACAGAATATTGTGAGAACCTAGGAAAATTCCTCTGCTAGCAGCTTTTCAGCATCCACAATTCCCCCTTTTTGTTTAAAGACCAAAAAGGTATCGTTTGTAAACCTCTGCAGGTAGTCTTGCAGAAGGGAGAACAAACGCAGCATAAGGGATCTGCTTGGTAATGGCCAGTTACCAAACAGAGCCTAAATCGGATGCTGATAAGGGGTCGGTCTGGTAATGGCCAGTTACCAGACAGAGCCCAAATCAGATGCTGCCTTAAAATGGGCAGAGAGTCTCCAGTGATGCCATAGGAAATACATCTAGCAAACAAAATTCTATATAACAATTCTATCAGGTATTAATCTTAAATAGAAATTTACATCAGTTATTAATTCTAATATAGCCTTAAGGGCCTTAACTTTCTGACTCCATAACAAAAGAAACTTAAAGTTCAGTCTCTGCTTGTGGAAGGACCATCCCAGTCTCTGCTTGTGGAAGGACCATCTGCCTGATGGTCGGTATCCTGGTCATCACCAGAAGGATCATTTGGTTGATGATCTGCATTCTGGTCAGCATCAGGAGGTTGCCTGTTCTGTCTCTGGTGCCGCAGGTCAGGGCGAACGCATCTTGCAGGTAGCCACCGTACCCCAGTATCTGTGGAAACGCAAGCATACCCACGACCCCAAGCAATAAGCTCATGCGGGCCTTCCCAAGTGTTGGTGAGCAGATCCCGTACCCAGACTTTTGCCCGAGGCAGGTGCGTCTCGCCTGACGACTGCAATGAGAGAAAATGATTCAGAATAACAGGATTATTTGAATTTGGTGGCACTGTGAGATGATTGATTGTATACAAAGCTTTTTCTAGTCGGCTCTGTGGGGTTTCTCCATGCATTCCCCCTTTCTGTTTTTCCAAAACACGCTTCAAAGTGCCATGAGCGCGTTCAACAATAGCTTGGCCGGTAGGAGAATGCGGAATACCAAAAGTGTGGTCTACACCCCATAGGTGCAAGAACTGCCGCGCCTTCTGTGAGGCGTAGGCAGGACCATTATCGGTTTTCACAGCAGACGGCACGCCCAGGACCAAGAAAGCCAATTTCCAATGGGCAATGGCATCACGGCCTTTCTCTCCTGTGTGAGCAGAAGCCCACATAGCTGAGGAGAAAGTATCAATGGACACGTGCACATATTTAAACCAGCCAAATTCAGGGATGTGCGTTACATCCGTTTGCCAAAGCTGCAAGGCTTTCAGACCTCTGGGGTTTACCCCTGGTGGCAAAGGTGCAGCGAGCCCGTGACAGTCGGCACAAGCACTGACAATGTCACGAGCCTCAGTTGGCGTTAGGTGAAACTGCTTCTGCAGGGTATGTGCACTTTGATGGAAGAAACCGTGCGATGCCTTGGCTTGTGCAATTTTGTCAGGCTGAGGCGCTACCCATGCAGGGTTGGCCAGCATGTCAGCCCTGGCATTGCCTTCTGTTATAAAACCTGGTAAACTGGTGTGGCTTCGAATGTGCTGAATGTAGTATGGATGCGCTCGAGCTTGAATTGCACACCACAAAGTTTGCAAAAGTGAAAACAGAGCCGCATTATTCACTTCCTTTAGAAGTGAACAATCCAAGCGTTGGGTTATATCTGCTACGTAAGCAGAATCAGTAACCAAATTCAAAGGCACCTGAGAGAACCGCTGAAAAGCCATGGCAACAGCCCTCAATTCAACCAGCTGGGCAGAGCCTGACTCATGGCCTTCCAGCACCTGCCACTCAGATCCCTCCTTCCAGGTAACAATGGCTTTCCCTGTTTTTCCAGAACCATCCGTGAAAACGGTGGGTCCTTTCACCGGCACCCAGCTGTTTTTTGGCCGCAAGGTGAAGCTGGTCGATTTTGCCAGCTGCAGTAATTTATGGCTGGGCAGGTGGTAAGAAATCTGCCCTGAAAAATTTTGCAGCGCACTTTGCAAAGGAGCGCTGTTGGCAAGGCTCCACTCAAAGTGTTCCTGCGGTGTTGGAAGAATAATTGTTGCAGGATCCGCTGCCATTAATTGCAAACACCGTTGGCGGCATTTGATTATCACAGAAGCGATCAATTCAAACAACGTGGGTGCCGTCTTTTTCGGCTGATGAGGCAGAAAGACCCATTCTAGGACATGCAAAGGGTCAGACCATTGTGTGTTCCACTGGCCAATGATACCTGTGGGATGGAGGTCTGGAGCAGTAATGAAAACAGTGATATCAATGGAGGGATCCACTCGATAAACCTGACGAGCAGAAACAGCCTGTTGCACCTCCCGCAGAGCTTGTCGCGCTTCCGGAGTCAATTTCCGAGGTGAATTCAAATCGGGGTCCCCCTTTAAAATATTAAAAAGCGGGGAAAGTTGCGTTGTGGTTAGCCCTAGATAAGGACGTACCCAATTGATGATACCCAGCAATTTCTGAGCATCATTCAAGGTTTTAATAGAATCTGAGAATTGCACCTCTTGGTGTTGTATAGTTTGGTCCAAAATTTTGACTCCTAAATATTTCCAGGGAGGATGCTTTTGAACTTTCTCCGGAGCCACTTGCAACCCGTAGGAATGCAGAGCAGCGAGCAGCCGAGGCTGTATCCTCAGCAGCTCATCCTGGGTGGACGTTGCCACCAGGATATCATCCATGTAATGGTAGCAGTATGCATCGGGAAACTGCTCACGGACTCCGGACAAAGCTTGAGCGACATACCATTGGCAGATAGTCGGGCTGTTCTTCATGCCCTGAGGTAGAACCTTCCATTGATATCTCTTCGCAGGTTCAGCATTGTTAACTGCAGGCACAGTAAAGGCAAATTTTGGTCTGTCATTAGGATGCAAAGGAATTGTGAAAAAGCAATCCTTCAGATCAATGATCAGGATGTCCCACCCTGTTGGAATCATGGTGGGTGAGGGCATACCAGGCTGCAATGCCCCCATACCTTCCATCACTGCGTTAACTTTTCGGAGATCCTGCAAGAGTCTCCATTTCCCTGATTTCTTCTTAATTACAAAGACAGGAGTGTTCCAGGGACTAGTGGAAGGCTCAATGTGTCCCTGCTGTAACTGTTCCTGAACCAGCTGACGAAGGGCGACTAATTTCTCATTTGGTAGGGGCCACTGCGATTCCCAGATTGGTCTGTTAGTCAGCCACCGCAAAGGCAGCGTAGGAAACTGTGCGCCCTTCTGCACAGTGACCCCTATCAAAAATTTGTCCCAATTCGTACCCCCCAAGCTGCCAGCACGTCCCGCCCCCAGAGGTTGACTGGAGCATTAGTAACATAAGGCCGAATTGTAGGTGTGTGTCCCTCTGGGTCTTTTACCATTACAGGTCGTTCGCTTAAATAGCTCTGTGCGGTTCCTCCTAACCCTGAGATGGCCGATCCCACAGGGGCTAAAGGCCATGAAGGAGGCCACGCAGAGAAGGAGATAATCGTTACATCAGCACCCGTATCGATCAAACCTCGAAGCTGAGTCTGGGGCGGACAAGCGTTTGGCAGGACTAGGGTACATGTCATCTGTGGCCGTTGGCTAGAGATGTCTGCAGTCCAGAAGATCTGAGGAAGTCCTGTAGGTCCACTGCCGCTATCGTTGCGAACTTGTTGTTCTGTCCTGGGGACACATGACTTAAAAGGCATTAATTGAGCAATGCAAGTCTTTTCAGGGATAGTAACAGGGGGATTGGGTGTGGAAACCATAGCATGAATCTGACCTGTAAAGTCATCATCAATAGCTTCTGGGTGCACAAAGATCCCTCGGTGGGTAACACGAGGTTTTCCCACGAGCATTGCACTGAGTCCCTGACCTAGGGGTCCATATGCATTCAAAGGGACCTTATAAATACGACTAGAATCTAGGATGACTGTTGTTGTGGTGTAGGCATCGGCCCCGGCTGATCCTGGGCTGCCGTCTATAAGGTGGTTGGGTAGGCCCGTGTCTGTGCCATTCCCTGGGGGATCACCTGCATCGGAGAGCAATTCCCCCTTTTTGCACCCCGGTGTGAGTTTCCCGACAGAGGCCGACCGTCGGCATGGCGCAGAGATCTGCAGGATTCTGCACGATGACCTGGCCTACCACACCTCTTGCACTGGGGGGTCCCTGGGTTTTCCTTTTGCCTTGATTTAGCCCTTTTCCGTTTGCTCCCAGCTTTGGGCTGCTTCGGTTCACGATCAGAAGATGGGTGAACAGATGGCAGAAACGCAGCCAAAGCAGACCTTTTATGGCTCGCAGACCCCACCTTAGCACAGGCTTCAACCATATCTGTGAGTGTAGGCTCCCCTGGTAGAGCATTGATGATTTTTCTACACTCATCGTTGGCATTATCTCTTGCTAATTGCATGCGCAACATCCGCCTCAATGAGTCATCTGCAACCTGCTTCTCAAGGGCAGCAGCAACCCTTTCTACAAAGCGTAAAAATGGCTCTGTCTGCCCCTGGTGTATTTTTGTATACCGTGTTTCGGGAGTATCCATGTTCATGGTCTTAAATAGAGCTGCCATGCCAACCTTTTGAGCTTGCTCTATGATTTGAGGGGGCCAGGTGGCCTGGAAATCAGGATTAGAGTAGTAACCAAGTCCCATAAGGGCATCTACTTCAACATCATGTCTAATGTCAGTGGAAGGCAATTGCCTATTTTGTAGTGCAGCCTTCTCAGACATCTTTCTCCAGGTAGTCTCAAAAAATTCAAGTTGTACAGGTTGAAGTATAATCTGAGCTAAGTGCTTAATATCAAATGGAGCAAGTAGATCAGCATTCAGCACTCTAAGAAGTTGCATGAGTTCAGGAGAATTAAGCCCATACTGTGCCACTTTGGATTGTAAATCTTGTACAACCTTCCAAGCAAAAACGTCATGTCTATCATGTTGACCTGAATTTGGGGCAGCCTTAAACACAGGATAGGCTTGGACATCCCCTTGTGGGGTGTTACTATCGCCTTGAGTTGATGGCACACCCTTTTGAGGCGTTACAGCAGTCTCCTGATCCCGCATAAATTCCCCTGACGTTTCTGGCAGTCCCAGTTTGTCTAATAGATCCCAGTTGCCCTCCCCTAGAGCACGCAATTTAACCGACTCCCAGAAACGCCTGACGTTTCTTGGGCGGACAGTTACAGTACAGTCTGGGAGTGTCCAAGGATGGCCCTGCAGCAACCGCTTCTTCCGCTGTTCGGCTACCGCAGCCTTCCACCTTGAGGCAGGCGTGCCCTCTGTGTCACTGCCTGAATCGTCAGGCAGGGATTTCCCGGAGGACCCCAGCACGAACAATGGAGGCGGGCAGGGCACGGGTGCCGGGCTGGAGGGCGGTGCGGCGGTGGGGGCCGCAGTCGGTTGCGCAGGGGGCAGCAAGGCAGCCGGCTGGGGCGGCGCAGTTTGGGGCGCCGCCGGCGGCGCAGGCGGATCTTGTGACGGAGCCGCCTCTGCCGCTGCAGTCGGGGCTGTCAGCTCGGCCGGCGGTGCCGGAGCTGCCGTCTCCGCCTCCACCGGGGCCGCCGTTTGCTCCGCCGCTGCCGGTTCCGCCGCGGGAGCCGTCGGCACTTCCGCGTTCGGAATTCCCGGAGCCGGCACTTCCGGCCCGGGTCGGCCCGGCACGGCTCTCTCAGCGGCCGCCCGCACGAATGCTTCCTGCAGTTCCGCGAGCTACTGAGATATCCTCAGCAGATGTTCTTCCATCATTGCCATCTGCCGCGTTAACAGCTCCTTCATGTGCGGCTGCGCCTGCGCATGAAAACACCCAGAGAAGGGCGCATGCGCGGAGCTGCCGGGCGCCGCGGGCGCTCGTGGAAAACTCCAGGGTGGCGGGACAACTGTAGAGGCCGTGGGAACGACCGGCACTGTTCTATTTGCCGAAGGGAGCGGCGCGGAGGAGACCAGAGCCGCTGGGCTAAGGAGCGAGGGGCGCTCCGAGCCATCGCTCTGTTTAAGCGTTTCCGCGAGCTGCTCTGCCGGCGTCGGGTATTTGGGGGGAACATAATCCCGGGGCCAGGTGTCTTGCCCCTGAGCGGGCTGTAGGACCGGCACCGGATCCTGTGGGGCCGGAGACGGCTCCTCGGTGCGGCTGCCGCCGGCTGCTACACTGAGTTCAGCGGCGTCCCCCTTAGCGGCGTCCCCCTCTGAAGCCGGCACCCCTCCCCCCGTCGCCAGTTTCAGACTTTCGAAGCACAGCAAATACAGCTCTCCAAGTGCGAACCAAGTCTAGCAGCGTGTCGTCCCCGTCGGGGAGCTCACGACCGAGCCTGGTGCCCAGCTGCCGCCACAGCTCTAAATCAAAGGCGATGTCAGAGCTCAGGAGAAACTGGTGCTCAGCTGCCCATTGCAAAAGAGCGCGGAGGGCGTCCTCCGGAACATCGCTCTTTTTGGTGGCCAGGAAATTCTTCCAGGCCAACAGCACCACGCTTTCTTTAAGGCCGCAAGTCCCCATCTCGGCAGGGCTTTTCTAATACCCCGGTGCCTGGACTGGTCCCGGCCGCGAACCTCGGGGCTGCGGGGGAGAAGGAGGGGGTGGGTTGCGTACCTCCCGAGAGCTGCTCGGCTTCGGCCGGTGCGGGTCGGACACGTCGCGGGTCACCAAATGTCGCTGTTTATGCCGGGAGCGGAGAGATGCAGCAACATATAAATTCAGCAAGAGCAGGCAAAAGAAGCAACTTTATTAATTTACAACCCCATTTTATATACCCCAGCCCCATAGGGCGATTGGTCAGTGATCACCCATCTCCTAGGGTGATTGGTTAAAGTCCTACAGCACCTATTTCAAAATATTTTTACAATGTACCATAAACAGAACTAATCGAAACACCATGTGCTAGTCTAGTTTACAAAACCGTCCTACTGTTTCTCATAACACGTGTGAGAAAGGCAGGGTTCTCACAGAATATTGTGAGAACCTAGGAAAATTCCTCTGCTAGCAGCTTTTCAGCATCCACACTGGTGTATTGACCTAGATTTATTGTATTGATTAATGATAATAACAAATGGGCATCACTCAGAATCTAAGCCCAGCTGCTTCCAGCCCCTCTTACATCTGAGAATAAGGTGGAACGCAAGGGAGTTTATTTTCTGACAAATTGTTCAACCTCTTACTGATCAGAATTTAACTAACATGGGGACCAATAAAAGCAGGGAAAAGGAGAAAAATGTGAAAGGAAAAGGATGGTCCAACAGTACCAAAAGATAGCCCATTGGGGAGGATGTTAAGAGTTTGGGATAACCTGCACATTCTGCCAGAGGTAACTAAGGAAGCAATGGTAAAGTTTTGCTGTTTTACATGGCCTGAATATAATTTACAGAAACGGTTTAGATAGCCTCCTCTCGGGTCAAATGATGCTAACCTTTGACAATGTTTATTCTTATATTTAAATGACACTGAGAAAGGACCCATTGAAAGAGAATGTGGGAAAATATGGCTAAGGGTGGCAAGGACAGGAATGTATGTAGTTAGGAGAGAAAATAAAGAAGAGTCAGAGTCTGGAGAAAGAAAGGAAAATGATGAGGAGATCTGGGATGCCCTTCAGTATCTTCCCCTAGCTCCTACAGCTCCCTTTGGGGATAGTGACAGTGAGGAAGAAGAAGGGCAGAGTGTCATGTCCCCTTCTAGAACTAGAAGGGGGACTCAATATGAAGCACCAAGAGTGTCTAAGATACTGGAAGCAAAAGTTCATCAAATGCCTCTACTCCAGGTCCTGTTGGGCAGGCAGGGTGGGGGATTTGGATTTGTAGTTGTGCCGCTCACCACACAAGAAATAAGAGGATTTAAAAAAGAATTACCCATGTATTTGGATGACCCCATGGGGGTGGGGTAAAAGGTGGATGAGTATTTAGGAAATGCAGATTATACCTGGAAGGACTGGAATTTTCTTTGGGGAATTTTATTTGGGCCACAGGAAAAAAGGATGATTTTACAGAAAGCCCGTCAGTTTTGGGAAGATGAACACACACAGGCCGTTGGGGGGCAGGATGCACCCACGGTTGATGATGCAATACCCCAAGGGGACTCTAACTGGGATCTGAATAATGAGGTCTATTTGGCCCGTCTCCAGGATTATTGTGCTTATTTAAGTAGAGCAATCAAGACAGCAGTTCCCTGAACTAACAATATGTCAAAGGCCATGTCCTTGGAACAGGAAAAAGATGAAAGTCCTTCCCACTGTCTGGAAAGGACCAGGAATGTTTTGAGAAAACAATGAGGGTTGGACCCTGAAGGACCAGCCTTTGACACATTGCTGAGGGTACAATTTGTCACCAAATCCTGGCCTGATATAAGATGGGGAATACAAAAAGATGATGAGTGTCAGAACAGACCCTTGGAAGAATTAGTTAGGAAGGGGGAACAAGTGTATGTGAGAAGGAATGAGGAAAGGGCAAAAGTAAATGCAAAGGTGATGGCATAGTTCTTACAGCCCCCAAAGGAAAGAATGCAGGGACCCCCAGGGACAAAAAGGAGAGGGCTACCTCTAAGATTTAACCAAAACATATCTTCCTCAGTGGGAAGGGGACAACCAAGGCCTTAACTAGGAAGAAATCAGTGTGCTATCTGCAAGGAAGAGGGACATTGGAAGATGGAAAGTCTGTGGAGACAGGTGGATCCTTATGAGGAGGAAGTCCACCAGTTGATGAAGATGGATTGTTAGGGGTGTCAGGGGCTCCCATTATACCAGGGACCCACCACACTGGAGCCCTTGATAATCTGTAGGGTGGGTCCAAATCGAGAGGAGGCACACTTCTTAGTAGATACCGAAGCCTCTCGAACAACTTTGAATTTTGTGCCAAAAGGGGGACAGTTGTCTAAAAGATCTTTAATTATTCAGGGGGTAAGTGGAAAGGATGAACAGGTATGTTTCATCCAGATACTATTAATAGATGTAGGAGATAAATTTGAAATGCATGAATTTTTATTTGTTCCTAATTGTGACTGTAATCTCTTGGGAAGGGATTTAATGGCTAAATTGGGAATGCAAATTAATATCATAAAAGGTGACGAGGAAGCGAGCACTGTTGTGAGTTTGTGCAAATTGTCTGATAAAGCTTATGCAAAAATAAATCCAGAAGTGTGGGCAGTCCCAGGGCAGTATGGAAAATTAGAACCCCTTCAAATTACTTTGAAACAGCCTGGTCAAATAGTCTCTAAAAAGCAATACCCTATTTCAAGAGAGGGAAGAAAGGGAACACAACCAATTATTGAATTACTACTAAAAGTGGGTCTTTTAGAGTCATGTATGTCTCCCTATATTACTCCCATCCTGCCAGTCAAGAAACGAGACAGGACCTATAGGATGGTACAAGACTTGAGAATAATAAATTAAATTATTAAACCAAGGCACCCCACAGTCCCAGATCCTTATACCACTATTATTCGGTACTTGATTTGAAGGATGCTTTCTGGTGGTGCCCACTTGCAGAGGATAGCAAACAATATTTTGCCTTTGAATGGGAACAAGAGGAAAAAGGGAAGATTGTAAAGTAACAACTGACTTGAATGGTATTTCCCCAGGGATACACGGAAGCATCGGTCCTGTTTGGGCAAGTTTACAAGAGATACTGAAAGAATTTACTCTGCCTCTGGGAATTAAGTTGCTGCAATATTTTCTCCTGACAAGAGAACCAAGAGGAGGTGGTAGAGGAAGCAACTGTGGAACTGCTTAATTTTCTAGCTAAAAAAGGGCTTAGAGTATCTGAAAAGAAGGCACAAATGGTAGAAAAGAAGGTTAAATATTTGGGACATATTATGACTGAAGGCATGCAATTGACCCAGAAAGGATGAGAGGAGTTTTAGAAATACCGTTACCTAAAACTAAAAAGGGGCTGCAACAATTTTTAGGACTAATTGGGTATTGGAGGACCTGGATAAAGGATTTTTCCATTTTAGCCAGACCTCTGTATGATCTTTTAACACAAGATAACCCTAATGTCATAATATGGACACCAGAAGGGAAACAGAGCTTCGAAGTATTAAAAAGCAGATTAACCAAAGCTCCAGCCCTAGCCCTCCCAGCCCTCCCATACTGGAAGAAAGAATGTGAATTATACGGGGATGTTAAACAGGGCCATGCTAAAGGAATTCTAATGCAAGAGCACAGGGGTAGTTGAAGACCAGTAGCCTATTTTTCTAAAATGTTAGATCCAGTGGCTAAGGGGTGGCCTCATTGTTTACAGAATTGTGCAGTCACAGCCTTAATGGTAACTGAGGCCTGAAAACTGACAGCAGGGGGATCTCTCACTGTTAAAGTCTCACATCAAATTAAGGCTTTGTTAACTTGGAGAGCCTCTAAATGGATGACCAGCACTAGGTTGTTACAATATGAAACTTGTTTAATTGAACAGGAGCATTTAGAATTAAGAAGTGGAGAATGATTTAATCCGGCTTCCTGTTTAACTGGTCCTGAGGGGAGAGATTCCGAGGAAATTTGTCGCTGTTGAGACGACAAACGACATTAGATGCTGTGTGTTCAGAAAAGCCCCAAAGGCACAAAAGGCCCAAAAGGCACTTTATTGCTCTATACCACTATATTTATACCCATCCTTGCTCAAACTTGTACAGATGTGTCTTTGCTTCATTGGTCCAAAGTTGTTTTTCTCACTTATTATTGGTTGGTATTTACAGAACTTATCTTCTACCTGTGAGATAGCACATACTCTTTGCTCTGCAATTAGCACTTCCTCAAACTTGCTTACATTGCCCGCTTCTATTCCTCCTTGTTCTCTCAAGGGTACACTGTAATCCTTTAAAGGTCAGAGTATTGCTTGAAACCCTTGGTCCTGACGAGGTCCCCCACAGAAATTCATGACTGTATTCAAGTAATAGATCTTCAGACCCGAACTAGGGAAGAACTACAGGATACCCCTTGGCCAAATGGGGAAAATGTGTTTATCGATGGATCCTCAAGAGTAGTAGGGGGAAAATGAGTTACAGGATATGCTATAATAAAAGGAAGAGAACTGCTAAAAGGAGGGAAGCTACCCTCCACATGGTCAGCACAGACCACAGAATTGTATGCCTTAATTAGAGCCTGTGAATTGTATCAAGGAAAAATGGTAAACATATTTACAGGTTCAAAATATGCATATAGGGTGGCTCACGTGTTTGGAAAACTGTGGGAGGACAGAGGGTTATTAACCTGTAGAGGAAAAGTGTTAGCTCACAACAATCTGATTACTCCCCTATTGTAAGTGGTGACTTTACCAAAGAAGGTGGCTATAATACATGTCAGGGAACATCAGGCAGGATATTCAGAGGACGCAATTGTCGCTGTTTATGCCAGGAGTGGAGAGATGCAGCAACATATAAATTCAGCAAGAGCAGGCAAAAGAAGCAACTTTATTA
>JANVCC010010054.1:0-32574 GCA_025345505.1 Todiramphus chloris collaris | reverse complement strand
GTCGTAGGGGACTCCACACAGCAGCCTTCCACTGTCGATGTTTTCCCTCAATACGACAAGACGCATCAGTGAACAGGGCGTATTGCTTTTCATCATCTGATAATGTGTTGTGTGGTGGGACCTCCTCAGCACATTTCACCTCTACCTCTGGTGACATCCCAAAATCTTTGCCTTCTGGCCAGTTCGTGATCACTTCCAGGATCCCTGGGCGACTGGGGTTCCCTATTTGAGCCCGTTGCATTATCAATGCAATCCGCTTGCTCCATGTGGCATCACTTGCATGGTGTGTAGATGAGACTCTCCCTTTGAACATCCAGCACTGGCAGTCAGGGTGCCAGGAGGAGTTGTACTTCCATTCCGATCACTTCTGAGGCAGCTCGAACTCCTTCATATGCTGCCAGTATCTCCTTTTCCATTGGAGTATAGTTGGTCTCACATCCTCTATATCCTCAACTTCAAAAACCTAGAGGTCGGCCTCGTGTCTCCCCGAGTGCCCTTTGCCAGAGGCTCCAGGTAGGACCATTCTTCCCAGCTGTGCTGTAGAGTATGTTTTTGATATGTGGTCTTGTCCGGTCTGGCCCAAGGGCTACTGCATGCACAATCTCCTGTTTAATTTGTTCAAAGGCCTGTTGCTGTTCAGGGCCCCAGTTAAAGTCATTCTTCTTCCGGGTCACATGGTACAGTGGGCTCACAATGAGGCTGTAATCTGGAATATGCATTCTCCAGAAACCCACAGCACGCAGGAAAGCCTGTGTCTCCTTTTTGTTGATTGGTGAAGACATTGCTGTTATCTTATTGATCATGTCCATTGCAATGTGTCGATGCCCATCCTGCCATATTATTCCAAGGAACTGGATTTTCTGTGCGGGCCCCTTCACCTTGCTTCACTTTATATCAAAACCGGCCTCCAGGAAGATTTCAATTATTTTCTTCCCTTTCTTGAAAACTTCTTCTGATGTGTTGCCCCATACGATGATGTCATCAATGTACTGGAGATGCTCCAGAGCCCCACCTTCCTCCAGTGCAGTATGGATCAGTCTGTGACAGATGGTGGGGCTGTGTTTCCACCCCTGGGGCAATCAATTCCAGGCGTACTGGACTCCCCTCCAGGTGAAGGCAAACTGTGGCCTGCACTCTGGTGCTATGGGAATGGAGAAAAACGCATTAGCGATGTCAGTCATGGCGTACCACTTGGCTGCCTTGGACTCCAGCTCATACTGAAGTTCTAGCATGTCTGGTACAGCAGCACTCAGCATTGGTGTAACTTCATTCAGACCATGATAGTCCACTGTCAATCACCATTCTCCGTTTGACTTTTGCACAGGCCATATAGGGCTGTTGAAAGGGGAATGAGTTTTGTTGATCACTCCCTGGATCTCCAGCTGAGGAATCAATTCCTGGATAGGGATTCTCTGTTGGTGCGATATTGCCACCTATGCACCGTTGTTGTAGCCATTGGCAGCAGCTGCTCTTCAACCTTCATTAGCCCCACTATAGAAGGGTTCTCTGAGAGACCTGGCAAGGTGGACAACTGTTCACTTCCCTCTGTCTCCAAGGTAGCAACACCGAAAGCCCACCAGTATCCTTTTGTATCCTTGAAATAGCCTCTCCTAAGGTAATCTATGCCAAGGATGCACAGGGCCTCTGGGCCGTCAAATGGGGTGTTTATACCACTCCCTACCAGTCAGTCTCACTTCAGCTTCCAATACTGTCAACTGCTGGGATTCCCCCGTCACCCCAGAAATACTTATGGTCTCAATTCCTCTGTATTTTGATGGCATTACCATGCACTGCACACCTGTATCAACCAAGGCCTTGTACCTCTGTGGATCTGACATGCCAGGCCATTGGATACACACAGTCCAGTAAACCCGATTGTCCCTTTCCTCCACCTGTCTAGAGGCAGGGCTCCTCTATTCCTGTTCCTGGTCTGAATATTCACTGTCTGACCCTTGCTGTGTTAAACCAGAAGTCCCCTCATCAGGCTTGGTGGAGTTGATTTTATTCTTCCCGTATCTGCGAGATCATCGATTGCCTTCTTGTGCTTCGACACTGACTACGTTAACGGTCTTCTTGGATGGCCCCTTTTTAATGGCTGTCTTCCCTCTCAATTCCTGTACACGGGCTTCCAACTTAAAGGTTGGTCCAACATCCCACTTCCTCATATCCTCCTCCTGGTCACGCAGGAAGAACCAGAGTGCACCACATGGCATACGCTTCAGGCTCCCTTTCCCTCTGACTGGCTGATTCCTTGGGGGACTCCTGATATCCAAGGCACTAGCCCTTACGGACGTGGAGGTACCAAGACTCTCTTCAAAGTTCTGAAGCCAGGAAGAAACAGTTTCCACAGTTGGATTATCCATTTGTGGATAATACATTGCTGCCAAGCTGGCAGAATATGATGCTGGTACATTCTTAATCACTTTCCTCCACATGGCCCTTGTACACTGAACATCCTCTGGATCTTTAGGTTGCTCATCATCATCATCTAAATCCCCATAGACGACTTCCAGTACTGCTAGTTCCCTCAGGTACTGGATACCTTCATCAGCAGTGGACCATTTTCCTGAGGAGGTGGCATTCATTAAGTCTTCCTTGAATGGATATCTTGCTTTGACTCTTGAAAGGAGCCATCTCCAGAGACTGCAAATTGCTGCCTCTTTTCCAATTCCTTTTTCAATGCCACGATTCCTAGCAAGGGAGCCCAGCTGTTGGGCTACCTTACTTTCCAGCTGTTGGGTGTCAGCCCCAGTATCCCAGCATCGAAGCAGTCAGGTAACAATATGTTCCCCTATCTGGTGGCTGTAATCCTTCCTCAGGTCTCTAAATTCTGATGAAGTCAGGGATCGGGTGGTTTCTGCCTCCTGCTTCAATTCCATCACCACCTCCTCCAGTCTTCCTGTTGAGGGTCCAGCTTGTTGGTCATGTGCTTCCTCCTCTTCCACATCCCTCACTAACCGAGGGTAGGGGCCTGTTGTTCTCCTTGTTCACTGCTTCTTTTTCACTACTGGGGCAACTTTGGCAGTTGTAGTTGTTGCAGTCCCTATCTCAACTCGTTAGTCTTCGAATGTAGTTTGGGTCCCTGCCTCAACCACAGTCCTCTGAGAGTACTCAACTGTGGCTCGATAGGCACAGGCCAGACCCCAGTAAAGTGCTAAGAGCTGCTGGTTTTCATTGGAGTAGACAAGGCACCCTTCTATTAAATGCTGTGTCAGCTTGCCAGCGTTGCTTGCTTGTTCAGGGGTAAAGTCCCAGGCTACAGGAGGTGACATTCATCCTAGGAACCTGCCCAAATCCTGCCAGACCTGTTGCCACCTAGGGACAGGCCGTCTCAGGGCACATTTCGGTGTCACCCCACCTGAAACTTGTCTCCTCTCAGGCCAAACAGGGACCAAACTACACACAACCCATATTGGGCCAACAATATTGATTAGTAGTATCAAGAAGCTCACGTAAGGGTGGACGAGGACCTCAGGAACATGCACAAATAAATCATCTACATCAATTTCCAGTAGAAAGAGAGAGATAGATGCAATCATTTTCTCCCCAAGGTAGCCCCCCCAACACAGCAAAGTCACCGATGCCAGTGTGAAACACATCTTTACTATTTGTGCCAGGGTGCTCCCAAGTCCCTTCATCCTCCCAAGACAGCAGCTTCCCCAGCACACTGAAGCTAGCAATGCAAAAGCAAAGCAAAGAGGTGTTTTTTCGGTAAACATGTTAGCAAAACACCAGATAAGCAGTGCACGCAAACTCCATGGCCTGCACAGGAGTTTGCTACTAATATCTAAAGCAAGCAAGCAGGCAAGCAAGCAAGCAAGCAAGCAGCTGCTCGTGGCCCACGTTGGGCGCCAAAAAGGAACTCTGGTGGGTTGACCCTGGCATGGCACCAGGTGCCCACCAAGCCCTTCTATCACTCCCCCTCGACCCCTGTCAGAATGGCATGCATGGAGAGAATAAGACGCAAAGAGCCGTGGGCTATGACAAATAAGATGTTATTCTCCACTTCCTGTCCACAGACGATGTCAGGCCGTGTGGATGCTGAAAAGCTGCTAGCCAAGGTATTTTCTCAGGTTCTCACAATATTCGGTGAGAATGCTGCCTTTCTCACACATGTTATGAGAAGCAGTAGGACAGTTTTTGTAAGCTGGACCGACACCTGGTGTTTTGCTAATTTCTGTTTATGGTACATTGGAATAATATTTTGAAATGGGTGTTGTAGGATTTTAGCCAATCACCCTAGGAGATGGGTGATCACTGACCAGTTGCCCTATGGGGCTAGGGGATATAAAATAGGGTTGTAAATTAATAAAGTTGCCTCTTTTGCCTGCTCTTGCTGAATTTATATGTTGCTGCATCTCTCTGCTCCCGGCATAAACAGTGACATTTGGTGACCTGCGATGTGTACTACGCACAACGGACCCAGCCAAGCAGCTCTCGGGAGGCGCAGCCGCCCATGATGAACATTTTAACGTGACAGCTGGCAGTGTTGGAAGAATATTTGCCGAAGATATTTCAGCATCTAGCGGAATTGCAGGAGGCATTCCTGCAGGCAGCCTCTGAGAGCCATGCCGGGCCGACCTGGGCCGGAAGTGCCGGCTCCGGTAATTCTGAATGTGGAAGTGGTGACGGCTCCCCTGGTGGAACCGGCATCATCGGAAAAAGCGGCGGCCCCGGCGGCTCTGGCGCCGCCAGCCGAGCTGACGACACCGACTCCAGCAGCAGGGGTGGCTCCGTCACAAGGTACGCCAGCAGCGCCCCAAACTGCGCCACCATAGCCGGCTGCCTTGCTACCCCCTGTGCAACTGAATGCAGCCCCCACCACCGTACCACCATCTAGCCTGGCACCCGTACCCTGCCCGCCTCCGCTGTTCGTGCTGGGGTCCTCAGGGAAACCCTTGTCTGACGATTCAGGCAGTGATACAGAGGGCATACTTGCCTCGGGGTGGAAGACTGTGGTAACCGAGCGTCGGAAGAAGCAGTTGATGCAGAGCCATCCTTGGACACTCCCACACTGTACTGTAACTGTCTGTCCAAGAAACATCAGGCGTTTCTGGGAGGTGGTTAAATTGCGGGCTCTAGAGGAGGGCAACTGGGATCTATTAGACAAAGTGGGACTGACAGACAGGACAGGGGAATTTATGAGGGATCAGGGGATTGCTCTAATGCCTCAAAAGGGTGTGCCACTAACTCAAGGCAATAGTAACACCCCACAAGGGGATGTCCAAGCCTATCCTGTGTTTAAGGCTCTCCCAAATACAGGTCAACATGATAGACATGATGTTATTGCTTGGAAGTTTGTACAAGATTTACAATCCAAAGTGGCACAGTATGGGCTTAGTTCTCCTGAACTCATGCAACTTCTTAGAGTGCTGAATGCTGATCTGCTTGTTCCATTTGATATTAAGCACTTAGCTCAAATTATACTTCAACCTGTACAACTTGAAGTTTTTGAGACTACCTGGAGAAAGATGTCTGAGAAGGTTGCACTACGGAATAAACAGTTGCCTTCCACTGATATTAGACATGAAGTTGGAGTAGTTGGCCTTATGGGAATCGATAACTTCTCTAATCCTGATCTCCAGGCCACCCGGCCCCCTCAAATCCTAGAGCAAGCTCAAAAGGTCGGCATGGGAGCTCTATTGAAGACCATGGAAATGGCTACTCCTCAAACACGGTATATGAAAATACACCAGGGGCAGACAGAGCCATTTTTACTCTTTGTAGAAAAAGGTTGCTGCTACCCTTGAGAAGCAGGTTGAAGATGATTCATTAAGGCAGATGATGTGCATACAATTAGCAAGAGACAATGCCAACGATAAGTGTAGAAAAATCATAGATGTTCTACCAAGGGAGCCTACACTCACAGATATGGTTGAAGCCTGCACTAAGGTGGGGTCTGTGAACCTTAAAAGGTCTGCTTTGGCTGCATTTCTGATGTCTGTTCACGCATCTTCTGATCGTGAACCGAAGCAGTCCAAAGCTTGGGAGCAAACAGAAAAGGGCTAAACCAAGGCAAAAGGAAAACACAGGGGCCCCCCAGTGCAGGAGGTGTGGTAGACCAGGTCATTTTACAGAGTATTGTAGATCTCTGCACCATGCCGACGGTCGGCCTCTGCTGGGAAACTCACGCTGGGGTGCAAAAAGGGGGAATTGTTCTCCGATGCAGGTCTTCCCCCAGGGAATGGCACAGACACAGGCCTACCCAGCCACCTTACAGACGGCAGCCCAGGATTAGCCGGGGCCGACGTCTACACCACAACAACAGTCGTACTAGAATCTAGTTGTATTTATAAGGTCCCTTTGGATGCATATGGACCCCTAGGTCAGGGACTCAGTGCAATGCTCATGGGAAAACCTAATGTTACCCACCGAGGGATCTTTGCACACCCAGAAGTTATTGATGCTGACTTTACCGGCCAGATTCATGCTATGGTTTCCATGCCCAACTCCCCTGTTACTATCCCTGAAAAGACTTGCATTGCTCAATTAATGCCTTTTAAGTCATGTGTCCCCAGGACAGAACAACAAGTTTGCGACAATAGCGGCAGTGGACCTATGGGACTTGCGCAGATCTTCTGGACTGCAGACATCTCTAGCCAAAGGCCACAGATGACATGTACCCTAGTCCTGCCAAATGCTCGTCTGCCCCAGACTCAGCTTCGAGGTTTGATCAATATGGGAGCTGATGTAACAATTATCTCCTTCTCTGCATGGCCTCCTTCATGGCCTTTAGCTCCCGTGGGATCGGCCATCTCAGGGTTAGGAGGAACCTCACGGAGCTATTTAAGCGAACGACCTGTAATGGTAAAAGACCCAGAGGGATGTACAGCTACAATTCGGACTTATGTTACTAGCACTCCAATCAACCTCTGGGGGCAGGACGTCTTGGCAGCTCGGGGGTACTAGTAGGGACAAATTTTTGATAGGGGTCACTGTGTGTAATGGGTGCACAGTTTCCTACACTGCCTTTGCGGTGGCTAACGAACAGTCCGATCTGGAAAAACAGGGAAAGCCATTGTTTCCTGGAAGGAGGTATCTGAGTGGCAGGTGCTGGAAGGCCACGAGTCAGGCTCTGCCCAGCTGGTTGAATTGAGGGCTGTTGCCATGGCTTTTCAGCGGTTCTCTCTGGCGCCTTTGAATTTGGTTACTGGTTCTGCTTACGTAGCAGATATAACCCAATGCTTGGATTGTTCACTTCTAAAGGAAGCCCAAGATATTTTACTTCATTTTCTACAAACTGTAATTTAGATTATGATACTTTCAACCCTTTTTCTCACAACAAATTAAGCAATTTGATTGTGGTCTTTCTTGTATCTTCTTCTGTTTTGCCTGCGATTAACAAATCATCTACATATTGTAATAATTTTGCCTCTCCCTCTGTCTCGAAGGACTGTAACAACTTCTCCAGGGTCTGGCCAAACAAGTTCAGGGACTCAGTAAATCCCTGTGGAAGTACAGTCCATCTCAACTGTTGTCTCCTTCCAGTTTCTGGGTCTTCCCACTCAAAGGCAAAATAATCTCTGCAACCTTTATCCAGTGGACAGGCCCAGAAAGCATCCTTTAAGTCTATTACACTATACCAGGTATATTGAGGTGTTAAGTGGCTGAATAAAGTATATGGATTGGCCACCACTGGAAATTTAGTCACAGTTTGTTGGTTTACTGCTCTAAGATCCTGAACCAATCTATATCATCCTCAGCCTTTTTTACTGGCAATATACGGGTATTATGGGGAATATACATGGTTCTAGCGTTCCCTTTTGGAGTAGCCTATCTATAACTGGTTTAAGCCCTTTCCTCCCTTCCAATGAGACAGGATATTGTCTTACTCTTATAGGTTGTTGAGGTTCCATTATTTCCACTGTAAGGGGATCCATTTCTAAGTTCCCTGACCCCTCTTCTTGATACAATACTTGAGGGTCTATGTTGTCCTCGTCTTCTTTGGTTAAAGTGTATAATCATACTTTTATTTCTCCTTTCTCACTCTTGATTTCCAACTCCCATTTTATTACTAAGTCTCTTCCCAGTAGATTATATTCAGCCTCAGGTACTAACAGTAGGTCATTAGGGCTGATTTTCATTTCTGATTCCACTTCTACGTTTTCTAATATGGGCACTTTAAAAGGTTTACCTTTTGCTCCAATTACAGTAATATTTTTCTTCCCTTCCTTAATTCCCCTTGGCATTTTTCTAATTGTTGATCGTTCAGCCCCAGTATTGACTAAAAAATAGACTTCTTCCCTTTGGGGACCTATTAATAATTTTATCAAGGGCTCATTGGATGTTCGGGTCCCCAAAATATATAGCCCCTGACACCCCTAATCCTCCTTGAATCTTTTCTCATCCTGTATTCGCTTTCTACAACTCTTCTGAATGTGTCCCTTCCTAGTACAGTAATAACAGGTAGGGATGTCTTCATTCCTCTCTCTCTATCCCTCCTTCTGATCTTTTCCTCCCCATTTTCCTCCTGTTCTACCTTTATCTTCTCCCTTTCTCTGTTTCTGGCTTTCCCTGATTGCAGCCACAAAGATCTTTGCCTTTGCTTTCTGTTTCTCCTCATCCCTCTGCATGTAAACTCTCTGTGACTCCCTTAAGAATTCCTCCAACCCTTTCTTCTGCCAATCATCGAGTTTCTCTAATTTCTTGCGAACATCTTCCCACGATTTGGCTACAAATTGAGTTTTTAGTAATGCCCCTCCCATGGGACAGTCAGGATCTACCCCCGAATACATTTGGAGACTCTTTCTCAACCTTTCTAACAATTCAGAGACTCATCCTTCTTTTGATGTCCATTGAAGGCTTTATTTATATTTTGTCCTCTTGGGACTGCCTCCTTAATACCTTGGATCATTATTGTCCTAAGATCCCTCATACTTTGTCTCCCTGCTACAGTCTGGTGATCCCAGCCAGGGTTTGTATTAGGCCATTTTGCATCTCCCAGGAAGCCTGATTGATTTTTGCCTTTCCTGTAACCTCATTCCCGCCTGTCTAATCATTCCTCTTTCTTCTGTTGTAAAGAGGATTCCTAAAATAGATTGCATTTCTTCCCACGTATAAGTATTTGTTCCTAAAAAATGATCCAATCTTTCGGCAACCCCCAAAGGATCGTCTAGGAGACCGCCCATTTCTTTTCTGAAATTCCGTACATCCAATGTATTCAGAGGGACTGCCACAAATCCTATCCCTCCTTGATTTCCCCCCAGATGTACTTCCCTTAAGGGATAGAGACCTCCCCTCTCTCTGCTCTGACTCCTATAGCCGTCACTTTCCTCCCTTTGTCTTTCTCTATTCCTTTGCCTACTCCTGGTTCTTCAGGAAGGAGGAGAGGGCGAGGGGGTCGGAGCAGTGGGAACCGATTGTGAATATGCGGGTGGTATATTATCTAAGGGTTCCCATTTTTCTTTTTCCTTATCCTTTTCTTTCTCTTCTAGCTTTAAAGTAAATATCTACACGTCTAAAGGGGAATTTGATGCCTTTATCCACGTAGTGGTGTAGTCGCTCTCTTCCTGATCAAAAGGCTCCTTAGAGATAACATACAGATTCAGAGCCTGATACACCCAATCCTCTAAAGAGACAAAAACTGGCCAAAAGACATGTGGTCTTAAAGGTTCCTTTGGCCATTTTATCATACAAAACTGAAACATTTTCCCGCTGTCTTTCCCTTTATTAGATTCCCAATCATCCCAACATTTTAACATTGTTCCTAATGGATTTGCCGGCGGTATATCTGGTAATTTGTTTCCTTTTCCAATTTGCAGACCTTTCTTTGAGTCTCCCAGATTTGAGAACCTACTTTTCCCTTGACCCATTCTGGAACTTCCCCCAAAAGTTCCCTTGGAACTCCCTATGGTTCTGGATCCTGGAACTTCTCACAGTTCCATATCCCTGGCTGGGGCTGTGTCTATGGGAGTTTTTTAAGTGGCTTCTACACACCCACGATTTCCTATCACAATCGCTTCGGTCCTTCACCGGCCGAGTCCCTCACAGGATGTCGGAACCCTGGTTGGAAGACCTCTGCACTCGCTTCAAAACTATGTTCCATCTCAATCACACCCTTACACACAGTCACACAGCCGAATCCCACACAACTGAATGGTATATTCGAAATACTTATAATCCAATCATCTCTGTTCGGATCTTCACGCTCAGAATTACAGGCCAAATCTTGTTGGACCCTGCACTGCTCTTGGCAAGGGCCACAAAACAAAGAGTGGGTGCCTCCCTTGTCCGATTGCGGATCCAAAGTCCAAGAAGATCACGTTGGGGTTACCAAATTGTTATGAATGAAGAAACTAATTTGGTATAAATTAGCAGCATTCATTGTATATATATATATATATAAAGTTTAAATTAGCAGCGGTTATTATATGTGGTTCAATAAAAGGCAAGTAAACAGCGCTGGGTGTGTGGGGAGTCTGTGCTCCACCAACACACACACACCTCAGCAACATATCCTTTTTTCATGCCCACTACTCTAATACATATTCATAACTATTCTAAGAAAAGGAGCGGTTATTCTAAATAGTTCTTAGAAGGGGTGTTCTCGCTTTGGTGCATGCACTCTTTGACCTGGTGGTGTTTCTGGTGGTTGTCCACGATGAAGGTTATAGTCTTCCTCATCAGTTTCACCTGACATTCGCTTCATCTTCCCTCCCTTATGAGGTTCGTTCTTAGACACAAATGTTGCGGTTAAATGATTGACAAACATAACCAGCAAATCTCTATCTACAGGTAAGCAAAAGCTTAAACAATTCTTGTGGTTAAACGAGCGACAAGCATAATTAGCTGATCCTTATCTAAAGTTAAATGGTAACTTTGTGCAGTTCCTATTTCTGTTTGTTCAGTATTTTCCAGAGCTCGACTACTTTAATAATTCATCTGACATGCCTCACCACACCACTGACACAAATTGTTACAACATATATCACAGCAGCAAACCCCTGCGAGGGGTCATCAGAGGAGCCAGCAGAGAGAGCTGTACCAGGAGCAGCTCCTCTGCCAGGTGCAGCAGATGGGACTGGCCAAGGGTTACTCAGCCTCAGAGCCACCTTCCCCCTGCCTCGGGCTCCCTGTCATCACTGCTGCTGATCTTCTGCTCTGAGCAGCCCCAGGGAGGCTTGGTCTGTACTGTCCATCTGTGGGACCCATGAACGCTCCCTGTCCCTGCAGGGGCTGCTTCTGACATGGGCTGTGGCAGGGGCTTGTTCAGGCTCCTCTCAGTGCCTGATACTCATGGTCTCAGTACCAGCTGCACCATGGACTCCTTCAGCTGCACCAAGCCGCATCTCTTCCCATCACACACAACTCACTGCAGAGGTCTCCTGGGTGTCTGGAAGATGGAAGATGTCAGTCTGTATTTAATGAAGACTTGAGATGTTTAAGGATTTGGGGTTAGTGTTTTGCTTTTGCTTTTTGGCATGTTTTTTAATTCCCAGAAGAAGCAGGGGCAGCATTCTCCAATCTGTGCTGACTCGGGGGGCTCAAAGGAAGTCACACCAGGTCGGAACAGAAGAGTCCTTGAGACCCGGCTGCTCACAGCGTAGCCATGCTTCTCTTTGTGCCAACAGGCAGAAGGAAAGCATTGTCCAAGTTCAGTCACCAGTTTCCCGCCAGTCCTCAACTGGGTGCAAAGTACAAGCTGCCTCCATCGAGGTGCACCATCCCCAGGGGACAACCTGCCCAGAAATGTTTCTGAGAGAGAGATGGGAACCAGCAGCTGTACCCCCAGTGCAGGAGTTGGGTGAAGAGCTCATCCGGCAGTGGGAAGAGAGGACGGGCTCGGAACTCACCGGGGCTCAAAGCAGCACTCGGGTGGCTGAGAGGGATGGGAGAAGTAAAGGGAGGGGTAAGCTGGAGAGCGGTGGGAGGGGTGATGGTCCAGATGGCCTGTGGAAAAGAGGCCTTTATACCTGAAGAGTTTAGGGAGGGAGGGAGGGAGGGGCACAGTACATCCCTGCTGACCATCTCCTGGCCATGCTGCTGGTCCTAGAGCCCAGGGCACTGCTGTCCTCCCTTGCTGCCAGGGCACACGCTGCCTCCTGTCCAGCTCTCTGCCTGCACAACCAGGTCCTATTTCTAAACTCCTCCTTCGTAGCCTGTCCCTGCTTCCTCCTCCTGGTTGTTGTGCAGTGGCTCCCATCTGTGACCCAGCCCTGCACCAGTGCAACCCCACTGCCTAACACATGCCCGTGGGGCCCTATCATCAGAGATTGCTCAGGACAGGGTGTGTTTGGGGTGAGGAGATGTCCCACACCAGAGTCCCCAGGCCAGACCTCAGTGTCCATCCTCACCAGTCGTCCTTCTTTTGCAGCCAAGCAGCGCCATCCCGAACCACAGCCCAGCTCTGTCCCACACAAGGCTTCCCAGACAGCCCTGTTCTGGGGTCTGCCAAGGTCTGGGCAAGACAGGAAGTTGAGGCAGGGCTGGCAGTGTCCCCAGCACAGGCACCAAGACCAATAGCAGGGAGGAGATGACCACAGGGAAAAAGCACCAGTATATGGGTGACTAGAGCTGTCCATGAGAAATGGGAGAGGCTGGGGGATGATGGATTCCCTGGGGCACCTTCTTGGTCTGTCCAGGCCACCAATGGCAGAGAGCAGACCCCTGCATGTCTTGGCTCCCTGCCAAGACACCAGGCTGTGCTTTAGATGAGGAGGTTCATTGCTGGAGGCACCACTGAGTGCAGCACAGTCACCACCAGATCCAAGGATTGAGAATAGATGGAATATGGCTTCAGGTGAGCAAAGATGCCTATTCTGACAGAGAGGGAGACCACGGCCAGGTGAGAGAGGCAGGTGGAAGAGGATTTGTGCCATCCCTGCTCAGAGTGGGTCTTCAGCACAGCCCTGAAGATCTCCACATAGGACAGCACAATGAAAACAAAACTTCCAAAAGCTAACTAAGAACTTAATTGAAGAAACCCAATGTCTCTGAGGTAGGGGTGCGAGAAGGAGAGCTTGAGGATCTGGAGAATCCCACAGAAGAACTGGCGCAGGGCATTGCCCTGGCAGAGGGGAAGGGAAAACATACTGGTCATGTGCAGGACAGCAGTGAGAAACCCAGTGACCCAAGCAGCTGCTGCCATGTGGACACAAGCTCTGCTGTCCAGGAGGGTCTCGTAGTGCAGGGGTTTGCAGGTGGCAAAGTAGCAGTCATAGGACATGCCACTGAGAAAACTCTGCTCCAATAAAAAAACTGGGGAGCACATACCTTGTAGGAGCTGTCCCTGATGTCCCAGAGGGAGTTGACCATGCTTTTGGACACAGTGGTGGAGATAGTGCCCAGGCTGAGGAGGGAGAGGTTGAGGAATGAAGTCCATGGGGGTGTGGAGATGGTGGTGCCACGCTATGGTGGTGATGACGAGGCTGTTGCCCAGCAGAGCAGCCAAGTAAATGCCCAGGAAGAGCCAGAAGTGCAGGAGCTGCAGCTCCTCTGTGTCTCTAAATGCCTGGAGGAGGAACTGGGTGACAGAGCTGCTGTTAGGCATCTGCTTCATGTGAGCATGACAGCCTGTCCAAAGAAGAAAAGTTCCAAGTTAGGGAAGACTTCTCTGGGGAAGGATCGTATTCTTGTACTCATGGATCCCCCACAGACTGGCTCTCCTCTTTTCGGAAGGCCTTGGCAGGCAGGTCCCTCTCTTCAGCTCTGGTTGGTGCTGGCTGAAGGTGGCACTGGAAGGAGCGGGCTCTGGAGGAGTCAGTCCTGCCCCACAGCACCAGCGATCCGGGGCGATCGCAGATGAAACCCAATGGTGCCATCAATCAGCTTTGCAGTGTTGTCACTACCAACTCACCCGACTGCTGAACACAGCTGGGGGGGCTTTGACTTTTTCCTTCTCTTCTAGTTGCCCCAGGACAGCTGAGGAGGGTTTTCAGCAGGAATTCCTGACACTTCTGCTGCTCTCCAAGTGAATCCTTGTGTGTCCTGAGAGGCAAAGGGACTGTCGCTCAGTGGGGAGTGTGGAGAGCCGCTCTGCCCTGCGTCGGCACCTCTTTTTGCTGAGGGACAATGACACTCGGACTTCCCCTGGGGAGAAGGCACCTGCAAGGGAGCTCCTGGTCTCAGTCCCTTGCTCATCTGTGGAGGAGACACCAGGAGTGAGGCACACGTGTCTGGTGACATTGGAGGTGCAAGAGGTGGTCAAAGGTAGGTGCAGACCCCTGCAAACTGGAACGGTTCATAGAGACAGGGCAGCATCTGGGGGCATCCTCTTGGAGGCTGTTGGGCATTTCCTTTGGCTTTTTGAAATGACAGGAGATGCCCCAGTTTTGGGCAGCTGAACCCCTCACAGTCAGGGCACCTTATGGAGTTATTGATCTGAATGGCTGGTGCCCTGTGACATGGGGAGTGCTCAGCCTCTCTCTTCCCCATCTCCAGCAGCTCTCTTTTCTGGACCTCCGCTGACTACATGGGCAGTTGTCTCATGTTCAGCTGCACCACGCCTCCCAGAGTTCAGGGCAGCTGCTCCATGTCCTGTTCAAATCCAGGCCCACAGAGCTCCAGGAGATGCCAGGGCTGGCAGGCATGGCAGAGGACTTACAGGAAAGCAATTCCCATCCTGGGCTGGTGTGTAACAGACACTGCAGATGGTGTTGCCTGGAGTGCGATTTGCTGCCTGTGAGCCCTTGATGGCTGCCATCAGTCAGAGGCATCAGCCCCCAGATGCCATCAAAGAGGCCGCCTCTGCCCAGAAGCTGCAGGCCTTGAGTGAACATGGGGCACATCATCCTGGGCTCTTTGCTCACACCCCTGCTGATGCAGCCTAGGAATACACTGTCCTGGTTTAACCCCGGCTGGCAACCTAACCCCAGATGGCCACTCACTCACTCCTGGGCAGTGGGACAAAGGCAAGAGTCAGAAAGGCAGCAGTGGGAAAGCTTGTGGGTTGAGGTAAGACAGTTGAATAGGTGCCTGTCCCCAGTGCCTGAAAGAAGCAGCCGCAAAAGGCACCTTGAGACCGACTGGATGTCCTGTCATCAGTGCAACCTGGTAAGGTGAGGAGAGTGCAGGAGAGGAAGGGGCTTGCCCGGGGCTGCTGAGACGGGAGGAAAGCCTCCCGCCTTGGGCTCCGGCACCTGTGCAGCAAGCTCACCATGTCCTGCTGTTCCCTCAGGGTTGCCAGAGGAGCATCCAGAGGAGAAACCCTGGTACTACTGGGGGAGACTCTCCAAGAACTCACCTGCCATGTGCCATTGGTGATGAAGCAGGAGGACCTTGACTTGCAGGAGCAAGGTAAGAGCAAAGTGTCCCTGCCCCGTGCCCCGTGGCTGGCAGAGGGGTTGTTGGGGCAGTGTGGCGGAGGCCAAGAGTGGGGGGAAAGGGAATGCAGGAGCTGCCCAACCATCCTGGGACAGGGTCCCTCCTCTCCTGAGCAGGCCGGACCCAGGCTGGGCTGTAGGCACCTCCTGAGGTGCCCGTACCTTCCATGCTCTGATGGCCTTTCCTGCCGCGGGTCTGGGTGGCCGCTATGCTGACCTTCCTGCCTCCCCTCACAGCCTCCAGTGGCAAGTCAGAGCTTGCCAGCCCCAGCACTGCCATCCAGGTGGCAATGGGGCTGTCCCAAAGCTCCTTGGGCTTTGAGAGCAGCAAGCCCAGCACCTCCATGCAGGCACCATGGGGACCATCCCACCTGTCCTCAGTGCCTGAAAGAATCAGCCACAAAACGCACCATGAGACCGACTGGACCCAGCACCGCTCACCGTTACTGCATTAGGAGCAGGAACCAAACAATGGGCCTGGAAAAAAGCACAGAACCAGCTGTGGGTCAACCTTGAGTGATGAAAGCAGCAGGACCTTCGGCACCACCGGGTAGCTGACACTGGGATCATCATGCAGATTCCCAGGAGGTCAAACCAGGAGGTCCAGGATCTCCAGCCAGACACCACAGGGGCCATCCCACAGCTCCCAAGTGCCTGAAAAGAGCAGCGGCAAAACGGGCCGTGGGACAGAGCAGATCCAGAACCGGTCACGATTACAGCAGTGGGAGCAAAAGCCCTACGGACACTATGGAAACCACCGCAGGCTCAGGTCTGTGCCAGCCCCAAGGGCTGCAAGCAGCACCTTGGGCATCATTGGGCAGCTGGCATTGGGAGTATCCTGCAGACCCCCAGTACTGCAAAGTGGAAATCCCAGCACCTCCATCCAGGTACCGTCCAGGAACCAAACAACAGGCCTGGGAAAAGGCGCAGGACCAGCTGTGGGCCAGCTCCGAGTGATGGATGCAGAATATTGAACACCACCAAGCAGGTGATTCTGGGAGCATCATCCCACAGCTCCCAAGTGCCTGAAAGGAGCAGCAGCAAAAGGCACCATGGGACAGAGTGGATCCAACACCTCTCCTGATTACAGCGGCGGGAGCAAAAGCCCTACAGACTCCATGGAAACCACCACAGGCTCAGGCCTGTGCCAGCCCCAAGGGCTGAGCCCAGCAGCCTGAAAAATGAAAATACCTGAAAAATACCACCTGTGTGTGACCGGCTGCTGCCGTCAGGCAGAGCTGGAGTTCTCCCAGTGCCAGTGAAGGGGTTTTGGTTGTGCAGTGTCTGCCTGGGATGGAGACAGATTAACAAAAATCACCAAATTTTTGACTAATAATGATTTCTGCTTCATGGTCTCATCATCATTACCCTGCCCAGGGTCCCACACCCCCCAACAACCCAGGCCCACTGACGGACCCCAACCCCAAGAGTTCTCCAAGTTTATTACCAAAGATCTTAGGCCAAGAGCAGACAGATGGCTTGTGTGGGGGCTTGTGATGTCACCAAGATACTACCTGGAGCCCACCCAAAGGTTTCTTTTGGGGAGAAGCATCGTGGTCAGGAGCCCATGCCCAGCACAGGCACACGTGTGACAGTGTGACTCCTGTGCAGGCGGCAGCAGAAGCACAGGGGTTGAGGTGACTGCCAGTAAAGTGCTGATGGCAGAGGGGAGGCAGCGGGAGGGTGTAAGGTCCCATCCCTGATGGCTCCCCGTGGCCGTGGGTCTGTGTGCCGAGCGGCCAGGGGCTCCAAGGGACATGGCGGGAGCTGTCATGAGATGCACGGCCCCGTGTCTGGCAGGACAAAGGAGCAGCCCCTGCAGCCCTGTCTGGAACAGTCAGGGTGGGGGTGGCTCAGGGACAACACAGGGATGGGCCTGGGCACGGTCCCAGTAGGAAACCACATGCTGCCTGCCTGGGGGGCACTGTGGGGGGAGCACCGTGAGCTCTGCGAGTCCACGTGGGCTGTGGTTTGTGCACCTGCAAGCTCCAGTTCCCGCTGCGCCCACAGGGAACAACGGCCCCCGGGTGACACGCTGAGAGTCAGGGGCACAGCCGAGACCCAGGGCTGAATGTCTGCTGCCAAGAATGGTCCATGGCCCAGCTCCAGCTCCTGCCAGGGACACAGAGTGGGGCCCTGTGGGGAGGGCCGGGTGAGCTGGCGCTGCTGGCATGGAGCTCTTGCCCTGGCCAAGGACCTTTCCCAGCTGCTGCTCCCAGCACAGTGGGGGCTGCAACGGCCCAAGGGGCTATTTCCTTTCCACCCTTACCCAGAGCCCGGAGCAGGCCCAGTTCCACGGTGCCTATGGCTCGGGGATGGCTGGACACTTGCCTCTTGGCTTCTTGGATTAGCCCAGCGTAGCTGATGCCCAGTGCTCCCAATCCCCTCAGCAGGGCACAAAGGGGGCACAGACCCATGTCCCCTCCACAGCCCCTTGGTCCCAGGACCATCCCCCAGCCAGCGACCCTGACACCTGCAGCGGGACGTAGGTGTCCTTCATATATGGTCATGAACAGTGCTGGAGAAGTTCATTGGAGGGCTGGGCTGTGTCGGAGGGGAGATGGATCCTGATAACATCCCCAAAGGGGCTGCTGCTTCAATTGGCTCCTCCTGCAGCTGGGCTGGCGTCTGCAGAGATCTATTCCCCTGCCATCATTGTCATCCCTGCGAGTGCCCGGGAGCTGTGCCAGGGAGTGGGGTGCAGCAGGGCTGTGTCATCAGGGCAGGAGGCTCCAGATGGGAACAGAGGGACTCCTGTGCCCTCAGGTGCTGTGGCTGCTGTTCTGGGTGCATCTATGCATGGGTAAGTCCCGGTTCCCTTGTCCCAGCCTGGGGCCAGTGGCAGCAGCATGGCCTTCGGGAACCCTCTGGGAATGGGGTTTCTTTGCATGTGCCACTGAGATGATGGGGAGAAGGTACTCAAGGGAATTGCCCCTGAGCCTTCTCCCGTGCCTCTTGGTGTGGGAGAGGGAGCTGTGGTCCAGGGGGCTGGGGCTGTACAGGGGGTGCTGGGCTGGGGGGAGAGGGTTCCCAATGCAGGGCCAGGCCCACTGTGTGAGTGGGCCTGGGCAAGGGATGGTGGAGTTGAGAGGAGGTGCCACAGGCTGTGGAGTAATGAATGGTTCAGCAGATCGGCTGCTGGACATCCTCAGCCCTTTGCAACCTATGGGGAGAAAGGGGAACCCCCAAACACATGGCCCAAGGAACAGTCTGGAATAGGAAGGGCTCCAACCCGGGCGCCTGTGAGCAGCCTGGGCAGGGGAACCTCCAGACCTGCAATCTGGGTCTCTGAACTCTCGTGACCATTCCTGTGTCATTGTTTGAAGGGGCTGTGGAGCTGAGGCTGAAGAATGGCGGCGGACCCTGTGCTGGGAGAGTGGAGGTGAAACACCAGGGACAGTGGGGGACCGTGTGTGATGACTACTGGGACATGGATGATGCTGCAGTGGTTTGTAGGCAGCTGGGCTGTGGGTCTGCTCTTGAAGCTCATTGGGAAGCATTCTTTGGACGGGGATCTGACCCTATCTGGATGGCTGATGTTCGGTGTGCTGGCACTGAGTCCGTCCTGTCTGACTGCACGCACAGTGAATGGGGTCAACACTACTGTGATCACAGTGAGGATGCTGGAGTGACGTGCACAGGTGAGGAACCACCCAGGGCCTGGGGAAGGGCTAAAGATGGCCAGGAAATTTTACCTTGTCTCCAATGGTACAAATGAGTGCCCCAAAGCTGATGAGAGGGGAGGAGCTCTGGGCTTTGGCAGCAGGGCAGGGTGGCCCTTGGCCACCTTATCCCTCTTCCAGGGTGACCCCTGTGAGCCAGTCCACAGGAAATGCGCCTGGGCAGGCCTTGCTGACCCGCTGCCCAGAATCTCCTGCCTGGCCCAGGCCCTGTCTGCCCCATGCCACAGGGCATTGGCCAGCACTTGCTGGCTCTCCTTGGGGCCTGGCCTTGCCCTGGGAGGATGGGTCAGCCCAGGCTGCTCCTCTGCCCACTCTCCTGCCTTCTGCCCACATAGTGCTGGGGCTGTGCATGCCTGGCCGTGCCCTCTGGCCCTCTCTGAGGTGCCCGTCCCCAGGCAGGTGCCAGACTGGGGTTTGGCACCGCCACTGACAGCAGATGATGCTGTGCCACCCCTTTCCCCCATCCCATTGAACAACAGTGTCCCGACAGCCTTAGAGCAGGGGCGATTGCCAGCAGTTCCAGGTGTTCCTCAGCCTGGCACAGACCTGGGTGGGCAGAGCTGGCTGCAGCAGACAACAGTGCCTGGCCCACTCTCCCTGGGCTCCAGGGCTGTGGGCGCTGCAGTGCCTGGAGCCAATGCACAGCAGCCCAGGCTCTCCACTTCTTCGGAGCAGTTTCCGTGGCTGTGGCTCTGGGAGAGAAGCTGCCCCTGAGTACTGTGCTACTGTCTTAGAAGAGTCAGGGAGGCCTGGGGTGCTTGTGCCAGCAGCACACACTGGGAGCTGCTGGGATGACTGTGGGGCTCTGTGCCCAGGGCCTCCTTGAGGGGGAGGTGGGATGTGGTCAGGGAATTGCCAGAGGACTCTGCACACTCACAGAAGTCTTTGGTCTCTCCAGGGCCTGTCCGGCTGGTTGGAGGGACCAGCCCCTGCTCAGGACGTGTGGAGATCCATGACAGGAACCAGTGGAAAACTGTCTGTGACACTGACTTTGGTCCGAAAGCTGCCGAGGTGGTCTGCAGGGAGCTGCAGTGCGGTACAGCCCTGTCTGTCCCTGTGGCAGCTCATTTTGGAGAAGGGGCAGGTCCCATCTGGGACAGAGAGCTGCAGTGTGTGGGGAATGAATCCTTCCTCATGTTCTGCCCCAGGGGACCCCGCAGGGACCAGCCCTGCACCCACGCACATGATGCCAGTGTCACCTGCACACGTAAGGACTCAGGCTGGGGGGTTGAGCACCAGGGAGGGTGCTGGGGAGGGTGGAGCAGGAGGGGGCCTGTGCTGTTCTGGGTGAGAAGACAGGAGGGGTGATGTGGCTGCGTACAGCCTTAAAATAAGGTGGGAGCAGGAGTCCATCCTCTCATCTCTCTCTGTCCCTGAGTTCACAGGGTTCAGGCTGGTGAATGGCAGCACGGCGTGTGAGGGGAGGGTGGAGGTGAATGTGCTGGGGACGTGGGGCACACTCTGTGACTCCCGCTGGGATCTCTTGGACGCCCACGTTCTCTGTCGTCACCTCAACTGCGGCTTGGCTGAGTCCGTTCCTGGAGGAGGACATTTTGGGAGAGGCAGCGGCCCCATCTGGAGAGACTCATTCCACTGTGATGGGACTGAAGACCACCTGAGCCAGTGCCCAGTGAGCACCCTGGGGGCCTCCCTGTGCTCCCATGAGAATGACGCTGCTGTCATCTGCTCAGGTGAGTGCTGGGAAAATGCTGTGTTCCCTCCATTTTCACATTGGGTGTGCCGTGGCCACCTAAAACAGGGGAGCTTAGGGCAGCAGCAGGGAGAATTTGTCCCTGAGAGACCCTGGGTGCCCCAGGAGTGATCTGGAGAGTGCTGTCTGCTCAGCAGGACAACTGTGGTGTGGCAGAGCTGGGGAGTGAGGGGGCAGAGGCATCCCTGGCTGCGGGGGCAGTGGCTCAGGCCCTGGGGCCAGAACCAGGCCGGGCTCCTCTGCTGTCTGGCTGCGGGACCGGTCCCAGCCAGGTCTATGGGGCTGGGCTCTATCCCTGCGGCCACAGCAGCTCCATCGCAGCCCCACAGAGAGTGCACCACAGCCCAATCCAAGATGCGCAGTGGCTGCTGGGGCAGCCTGGGGGCCATCAAGAGCTGGGCCATGGCTGCTCTCCTCAGGTCCAGCTGGCTCCGGTTCCCTGCGGCTGGTGGGTGGAGGAAGCCGGTGCAATGGCCGAGTGGAGATCTTCCAGCACGGGAAGTGGGGCAGGGTGCTGGCTGAGTGGTGGGACGTGCAGGAGGCCCGTGTGGTGTGCCGGCAGCTGCGGTGCGGAGAGGCAGAGAGAGCCTACAAACCCCCGAAGGCAGAGAGAGGGGCAGGTGCCGTGGGGCTGAGAGGGGTGCGGTGCTCAGGGCACGAGGCCGCCCTGCCCCTCTGCAACAGCTCCCTGCCCGAGAGCGTGCCAGCGGCGGGGATTGCTGAGGACGTGGGGGTCGTTTGCCAGGGTGAGTGGCAGTGCCCGGGCCCCCAGGCGCTGGGCTGGGGGGGCACCGGCCCCTGCCAGCAGCTGGGCTTTCTTTCCGCAACAGGGAGCTGGCAGGTGCGTCTGGTGAACGGGCCCGGGCGCTGTGCCGGGAGAGTGGAGATCTACTACCAGGGCAGCTGGGGGACCATCTGCGATGACGGCTGGGACCTGCGTGATGCCACTGTCATTTGTCGCCAGCTGGGCTGCGGAGGGGCGGTGCGGGCGCTTGGCTCTGCTGCCTTTGGGGAAGGCTCTGGGCAGATCTGGCTGGATGGTGTCAACTGCTCTGGGGCCGAAGCTGCTCTCTGGGACTGCTTGCGAGGGTCCTGGGGGCAGCACAAGTGTGGCCACAAAGAGGATGCAGGAGTCATCTGCTCAGGTCTGTGCCAGGAGCTGTGCGGGTCCCCTCAGTGCCCGGGGGATCCCTGGGGATCTCAGCTGTCCCTGAGGGGCAGTGGGGAGGGCAGGGTTGTCTGTCCATCAGGGCAGACAACTTGTCTCTGCCCGAGGGTGCAAGGGGCACTTTCTGGAAGAGCCATTGCGTGGCTGCAAACCGGCGGGGTGCGGGGGTGTCCCTGCTCCCAGAGCCCCAGAGCAGCCTGTTCCCCTCTGGGGCCTTTCCTCCAGAGTTCATGGCCCTCAGGCTGGAGAACAGCAACAACTGCTCCGGGCGCCTGCAGGTTTTCTACAACGGGACCTGGGGGAGCGTTTGCTCCAGCTCCATGTCTCCTGCAACGGTGTCCCTGGCGTGCAAGGAGCTGGGCTGCGGGGACATAGGTGACCTGAAAATACACTTGCCCTCTGGGAGACTGCTTGGCCCCGCCTGGCTGGATCGTGTGGAGTGTGGGGAGAGAAACAGATCCTTCTGGCAGTGCCCGTCTGCTCCCTGGGATGCACAGTCGTGCAATGACCTGCGAGATGAGACCCACATCACTTGCCATGGTAATGCTGAGTTCCAGGAGCCACAGCATCTGTCCAGCTCCTGCTCCCTGCTGGGCACAGTCCAGCACAGAGACAGGGCCCACAGGTTCTTTGACTGTATGTGCGACACCCTTGTGCTGCTGATGGCCCCGCTTTCTGCTGCGCAACTCCCCTGCAGCAGCCCCTTCACCACAGCATTTCCTTCTTCAGGGACACGGCCAGAAATGCCCCCGGCCCCAGGGGATATGTGCCCCACCTCCCCAGGCTGCACAGGTAGCAGCTCCTCTGCGTGCCCCGCTCACCCGGCAGGCCTCTTCCTGCTGTCCCCGCGGGGCCCTGGAAGGTCTCTGCCTTCTGCAGACAGGGAGAAGATTCGTGCCGTGGGAGGCGAGAACGGGTGCTCGGGCAGAGTGGAGCTGTGGCACCGTGGCTCCTGGGGGACGGTGTGCGATGACTCGTGGGACATGCAGGATGCCCAGGTGGCCTGCAGGCAGCTGGGCTGTGGCCCTGCACTGGCTGCCTTGGACCAGGCTGCCTTTGGGGAGGGGACAGGCCCCATCTGGATGGAGCAGGTGGAGTGCCATGGGACAGAGCCATCTCTGCAGGCATGCTGGGCCCGTCCTGGGGACAGCGGTGGCTGCCGGCACAAGGAGGACGCTGCTGTGCGCTGCTCAGGTGAGGGCAGGGGCTGTGAGCCCTGCCTTGCTATTGGCAATAAGCTGGGCAGGGGATTCTGGCTGCTCTCTGTCATCGTGGCCCCAGAGCTCCTGAGAGCAAGGCCATCCCTGCAGAGTGGGGAGACCTGGTGCCAAGTAGGCAGCAGTTTCTGTGGGGCTGGATGTCCTCTGGGTTATGCCCACAGGGCCCTGCAGCCCCCAGGGGCATCTCCCAGGCTGCATGGGCTATCTTGCCACAGGAAGGAGGGGAGTTGTGGTGGGATGTGTCAGCGCTATCTGGACACACATCGACAGAGAGACAGACAGGCAGAGAGACATGCACATGGGCTATGAGAGAGGAGGCTCCCTGGGAGCTGCAGAGACACCCTCTTAGCTCAGCTCTGCTTCTCCTCCCCTGCAGCTGCACCCAGGACAGCAGCACCAACCCCCCAAATAGGTAACCTGTCCCCTCTGCCAGCACTGTGTCTTCCGTGAGCCAGAGCTGGAGGGAAGGGGCTCCTTGGTGTCTCTGAAACTGCCAAAAGAAGGCACTGGGATGGTGGTGGAGGGACTGGGGAGGAATGTCATTTACCCAGTAGGGTGGGAGCCTCCCTGTCACTCCCCCCTGGGGTTCTTTACCCCCAGTGTCCCATTACACCCCGACCGCGTTGTCCCAGCCCCTGTCTCTCCTCGGCTTGGGGCTGCCCTTTCTGTGCCTCTGCCCCTGCAGATCCCACGTGGGGCTCTCCGACCAGCAGCGGGAGCGACTCATTGCCTGTCATCATCTGCATCATCCTGGGAGCCCTTCTCTGCCTGCTGCTGGCCCTCCTGGCCTGGCAAGCGCGAAGCGCCAGGGCTGGCCGCAGAGGTGGCTCCTTCCCCCATGGTCCTGCGAAAAGTTGCCTCCTGGCAAGGCCAGGGGTGCTGTGGGGTGTGCGTGAGTGGTACAGGCAGAGCCGGGGGGACAAGAGTGTGTGCTGCCTGCTGTCCCATGGGCTGCCCAGGCACTGCCTGGCCATGGGCCACCAGCAGCAAGGGTTGGGTGGAGTGAGTGCAGACATGGGGGGAGTTAGGGATGGGCTGAGGAGAGAAATGTCAGAGCTGGGTTGGGGAGGTGGGAGACAGAGGAGAATGTGCCTCTGGCGGTGATCCAGGCAGCTCTGGGTTCTCTGGGTCTGGGGAGATGTCAGGAGGAGCATGAGGCAGCAGGGTCCATCTTTGTGGCTTCAGGCGGTCAGGTGGTTCCTGCAGCCATCCCTGAACTCCCCCTGTCAGGGCAGGGGCCGTGCTGTGGGTCCATGGTGCAGAGAGGGGTCAGCTGCAGGAGGAGAGGAAAGGTGGGAGCTTTGCCCAGCAGCAGGGACCTGATCCAGGGGCCAGAGGGGCACAAGGGCTGTCACTGAAGGGACCGTGCAAGGGTGTTGAGTCCCCAACACGTTGGCCTGACCCAGGGGAGCAGGGCTTGGGGAGCAGAGTGGGGTTCTGTCCCCTCTCTGGCCATCCTGGCACCAGCCCTGCCTCTGTCCACAGGCTCCAGGAAACCTTGGGAGCCCTTTCCTGAGTCTGTGTACGAGGAGATCGGCGACAGCGAGGTGTGGGAGATGAAGGCGAAGCTGAGTGGCTCAGGTAGGTGAGTGTCCCTTATGGGTGTCCCTCCCAGGGGGCACATCTGCAGGGCTCTTTCCCCTGACCCCACCTTGGGCTGACCCTCTGCAGCCCCCTGGGCCATGGTCCCTGCAGTGCTGGGGCTGTGGGGGCTGTGGGAGAGCAGATGGGGCTGGGGCTGGGCATGAAACTTCCTCCCCACCAGTTCTGCCTGTCCTAGCCATGGACAGCCCCTCTCTGCTGACACTGCATCCTGGAGGACACCTGAGGGCTGAGGGAAGGGGCTGTTCCCGGGAGCAGCTCTGGGAGCCTCTTGGAGATGGGCTTTGTCCCAGGGCAGCAGGGTCTGCCCTATGACATCTGTGTCTGATCCCCATGTCTCTGCACAACCTCCTGCCCTGTCCTCTGCAGGACGTGTCTTCTCACTATCACCAATACCCCTCTCCTTTCAGACGCCCCTGTCCTGCCAGGAGGTGACCCAGCGGATAGCTATGATGATGCCAGCGTGGTTTCTGAGCCTGGGGAGGATGCTGTGTCTGGGCAGGGAGACTGGAAGGTGCCCAGGCTGCCAGAAGAGGGAGTAGGGCGCAGGGAGGCAGCTGGAGGTGAGAGGCAAGAGAGCACTGCCGGTTCCTGGGGTGCCATCCCTGGTGCCGCATTAATCACTGCTGTCCTGAGACCCCAGCCTCGTGGGAGGAGGGAACCTGCCCCGGGAGTTGCCCCTGGGGGAGCAGGGCTGGATGAGGGAGCTGAACGTCTCAGGACTGCTGAGGAGCTGGGAGGAATGTAATGTAGAGAGCAGGAGGGGCAGCCCATGGGGCCAATGTGCAGTGACTGCCTTGCTGCTCACAGGGGCAAAGCTGCTCTGGCAGAGCAGTGCTGGGGCCCCTGGAGCTGCGGGAGATGCCTGGTCCCTGTTCCCGGAGAGCACGGGCTATGACGATGTTGCAGAGGTGTCTCTGGCACATCCCCCTGAGGACACAAGGGCTGTGACAACAGAGCTCAGTGCACAAGGGTCCCTTAGTCCCGGGTCAGGAGAGCCCATCCCTGCCATGGGGCCAGGAGTGGCCGGGAGGGAGAAGAGCTCTGTGCAGCTGGGACAGCCCTGAGCACCAGGGAACCATCTGCCTTTTCCCACCGGCAGCAGAACCAGCCGGGCATCTCCTTGCATTTCAGTGCTCTGTTTTTGCACCCTGACTCCATCTTTGTTCTTATTAAAGCCTTTGGAGGCTTGCGGCAGAGCTGGTGCTGCTTGGCCAGGTGTCGGGGTGTCTGCCTGGGGCTGATGGGGAGGAGCAGAGCACAGAGACATGGTGCTGGAGAAGGGGCACATCTCGGGGATGGTGGGCTTGGGGTCAGGTTGTGGGGCTGCAAGAGCCCCTGGTCCCTGGGGAATATTTCTGCTCACAGAGGCATTTCCATCCTGCTGGCCACAGCTTCCAGCAGAAATGGTTCTCTGCAAGGTCCCGTGATGACCCCCAGTGGGAGCTCCCATCTCCACACCCTGGGCCTTCCCAGTTGCTCAGCACTCTGGGGGGCACAGGAGAGACAGACCAGGGTGAGGCAGAAAGGATCCCCAGGAGATATGGGCTGCAGCCTAAAGCCGCCATCCAGCCTCTGGCCTGAGGAAGGGCCTGCTTGGGAGGCGGCTCCCATGGGCACCTTTCCATGGCAGAGGGTAGTTTGTGTTCCTCCCCTAAAGCCGGCACTGCTAGGAGCTGAGCCAGGGGCCCTGTCCCTGGTCTGGGGCTGTCACCCTACCAAGTCCACCGCTAAGCCATATTCCCAAGCACCACATCTAGATGGCTTTTAAATACATCCAGGGATGCTGACTCAAGCACCTTCCTGGGCACCACATTCCAAATTCTCCAGGCCCCTCACCAGCTTGGTTGCCCTTCTCTGGACCAGCTCCAGCCCCTCGATGTCTTTCTTATACTGAGGTGTCCAAAACTGAACACAGCACTCGTGGTGTGGCTTCACCAAGGCCTAGTCTAGCAGGACAAGCACCTCCCCGGTCCTGCTTGCCACACTATTTCTACTACAAGCCAGGATGCTGCAAGAGAAACAGAGGAATAAAGATGGGGGTCAGCAGAAAAAGGTGTAAAAGAGGCTGGTCCCATGTGCAACAACGCCCGGTATCAACACAGGCTAGGGGTGGTGAAGGGCTGGAGACGGGCTTGAGGGATGCACCCCAGCAGCATGGGCAGCAGTGGAGGGGGGGATCCTGCCCCTCTGCTCCCAGGGCTGTTCCTGAGTCCAGGGGACAAACACCATTCTGATCCTGCTTGCCACACTAATACAAGCCAGGATGCCGCTGGCCTTCTTGGCTGCCTGGACACACTCTTGGCTCACATTCAGATAGCTGTCGATCAACACCCCTAGCACCCTTTGTGCCCAGCAGTTTTCCAGCCACTCCTCCCCAAGCCTGTAGTGCTGCAGGGTTGTGTGTTGCCTCCTGGTGCCTCCTGTTTCCTCTTTCTCTTCTTTCTTCTGTTCTCTGTCCTCCACCATTGTCTGATTCTCCTCTGCCTTCAACTTCTACTTCTCCTCTTCCTCTTGCTGCCTCCTGATGCTTCTTCCTTGTGTTGTCCTCCTTGTGTGAGATCCCCCGTTGAGTCATGAACTTCTGAGTGGGCCCCCCTGTTATCCAGATTCCAAAGAGATGAGGCTGGGTGCAGCTGGATCCAATTCACCTCCCAGATGGGGTCAGTGGTTTATGACTGAGAGAATTTGGGTCCAGGGGTTTCAGGGATGGTGACTGAACATGGCTTTCTGGGTCCTCTATGAGTTTAAGGTAGCAGCAACTCAAAATTCATTAACACTGTCATAGCAAAGGATAATATCAGGCTGTACGATCAGATAGCAACACTTGATCAGTCAATAATCAATCCTCCATTACAATCCCTGCAGTGATTGAGAGAAAGATTCAGCAAAGTTTTCTAAGCAAATCACACTCACACAGGGACAGAGGTTAACCTGTAATTAAGATGTTTCCTTTTCCACAGGTCATAGTAGATTTTGGTATCCAATGACAGAAATCTAATTACAGCGAATTACTCACGTTTCTTTTGTCATCTTCTCCCAGCGGATGGGCTTTCCTTTCCTTGGCTTTACCAGCGGACGGTCAGAGTCTGTCCTGAGAGCTGTCCCAGCTTTCAGGGAGATGCCGAGTCACAGCCACTGTGGTCCTGGAGAGCTCCAAGGGGCCTCACTCGGGATCGGTATTTAGAGGGTCGCAAGATGATTGACTTTGGTCAGAACTTTTTCTCTGTGGCCATTTCTCTCATCAGCCAATGGCAGCACTCTTCCAAGGGAGCTGTGATCCAGGCAGGAGGGGTTTCGGTACATTTGCCAGGCAATCAGGAGGTTGAGGTGCAGTTACGTGGTGCCTGATTGTTCCATCTCCCTGGACTTGTACCCAGGGCAGGAAGGTACTGGAGGATTGCTCCAACTGCCTGACTCATCAGGTAAGATCAGAAAGTCCCAGGCTGTCCCAGCCCACCACATTTTGCAATTAAACACAGAATGGCTGCCACTGACATCACAACGTGGCCCAAGGAGGGGTCTGCACCACCACCCAGCCTGGCCCTGGAGAACTGCCTTGCTTGAGGAAGGCTGTGACATTTGATTTTTTCCACCCATCATCCTGGTCTCTCTAGGCTGCTGGACAGCAGATGCCCATAGCCATTGCCCAGCTCCTCCAGCAGCCTTGTGCGTATCTCCTCTGCTCCCAGGGAGACATGTGAGTCCAGTTTGCTTCTGTGCTCTCTACCTGGATATCACACCATTGACCATTGGGTTCGCATCTTCACTTATCTTTTTCTTTTTTCCCTTTCTTTTATCCTTCAAAGTACTTGCAAAGTACTTTCCCTTTGTCCATCACTTCCCCCTTTAGCACTTTTGAACTCCAACTACACTCCAGCTTTCCTAATGCCTGCTCCACATACTTGGACAATGTCCCTTTCCAGGGAAAAATACATTGAGCAGATGGTCCTTGAAATTCTGGCAGTTCTCATGGCTGTCCGACTTCCAGAGCAGCCAGGTAGATGCCCAGGAAGAGCCAGAAGTGCTGGACCTGCAGCTTCCATGTCTGCGAATGCCAGGAGGAGGAACTGGGTGATGGAGCTGCTGCTGGACATTTGCTGGTTCTTGATACGGGGGCACGCTCCTAAGAAGGAAAAGATGGGACAATCTTGACAGGCTTCTCTGAGGAAAGCCACTCCATTTTTACTAGGAATTCCCCCCCCCAATTCTGATGCATTTCTGTCTGTGCTCTGTGTGGGCAGAGGACAGGGGAGCTGGTTCTTGACACCACCGAAGTTCACAAGGGCTGTCAGCTGCAACTCACCCCCAAGGGAAACGTTCAGTTTCTGCACTCACTGCTCCAGTGTGGGCTGCAGAAGAGGCTTCACGTGGCTTTATGATGGTTTTTCTCTGTGCTTTTGTTTTCCCCCATCCCATCTGGGCAGTGCTGTTCTGAGGTGTAGAAATCCTCATGGTTATGACTGAAAGCGTGGAGTCTTGAGAGAAGACAGGCAAAAGGTCTCAGCTCTCTGTGGCTCAGGGCAGAGGCGGGAGAACTGCAGTGACCTTCAGTCTTGTTCCCAGCTGTCCTGGGCTTTTGCTTGTGCCACCTCCGAGGTGACTTCACACACAAATTACCCTTCAAATGATCCCAAAAATCCTGATTTTGGTGGGAGTGAGGGAGTCTTGTGTGAAAGGCTAGATCTGCAGACTCTTCTTTCTCCAGCAGAGCTGTGGAGTTGGGATGGAGAGAGCAGGATGTGACCCTTCACAGAGAGAAGCAAAGGACTCTGAGAGGAGAGCAGCAACCCCCAGTGGACAGCTTCACCCTCCCCAGTGTGCTATGGGTGAGCTGGGCCATGCCGAGGTCAGCTTGCAAGCTCATCAGGACAGTCGGAGCAGACAGTCAGGGGTCCTGAAGATGGGATGTCTTCAGTGGAGAGTCAGCTCCTGCCCAGCAGATGGCTCCCAGACTTCATCAGGTGCCTTGAAAATCTGTTCATCCCTTCCTGTAATGCTGCAGGAGCCCCGGTCTCCTGTGCAAGCCTGATAGCTCTGTCCCCATTTCCAGGAACCATCACAGCTGGAAAGTGAAAGCACTGACTCTGGAAAGCACCTTTATTCCCAGGGAGCCCCTGCCTTGCTGTGCTTCTTGAAAGGTGCCCTGGGAAATGTCCTGAGAGTGATCTGGAGATATGATAAGCCCTGTCTCAACCAGCACCTTCGCGACAGCTTCTCCATGGGCAGCTCCTCGGGCAGGCTGAGAGCTGAGCCTGGCAGGCGGCACAGTCCCTGCCCCAGCACACAGTCCCTGGGCTGCAGGGACCCTGCTGGCAAGGACAGCCCAGCCCACCCCTGTACACCCACCTTCACACCCCTGCAGCCACCCTTAGAAGGTGGCAGCCATCATGTTCTTCATCTCTGATGGTGCAGCACAATGTCCCTGATCTGCAGCACATCCTCCTCCTCTGCAACAGAGAAACTATGGGAGTTGGACTTAGAAATCCCAGAAACTGATGTATGGGCCACCTTGAGGAGACCCCTCCAGGAACCACAGCTGCTTTTCCCTGCAGTCAGAGACTTCCAGTGTCCCAGGCTGGGAAGAATTGTGTCTGACTCAGCTCTCAGCAGCCTCCCAGCCCAGGATGGCTTCCCGCTCTCTCTGCTGGCTCCTCTCCCCTCAGGGTCTGCAGGTAGAGCCCCCAGCCCTGCTGTGCTTGGCAGAGGAGCTACTCCTGGCACAGCTCTCTCTCCTGGCTCCTCTGATGACCCCTTGTGGGGGTTTGCTGCCAAGGCCACAAACCTCACACCCTGACAGGAAGCTGAGGAAACCTCTCAAGAACTCCAACTCAGATGCAACCTCCAAAGCTTCTGGGAGTGCTAATTGGCCCCACCGAGGGTCAGGACCAACAAAGCCTCAGCAGGGGCTTGTTAGAGCAGCAGACTGGAGGCACTGGGGACAGGTAGGCAAAGGCAAGGTAGAGGTGGCTCTGAGGCTGAGCAATACTGGCCGGGTGTTATCAAGCCAAAGGGCCAAGGCCTGGCCCCTAGCCCCTGGCAGGGCAGATGCTGTCCCTCACACCTTGCTCAGGGCTCTTCCTGGGGCGGTGGTTTGTGAGATATGCAGTGTCAAGTGCAGGACTATGGCATGACACTTCTGGATGGGGCTGGGAAGTAATGAGGCCATCCTGAATAAGGCTAAATTAACTTCTGGTAGGCCTTGATTGCAGACACAATAACCAACAGTCGTAGTGATGAAGAGGTCATCACTGTTGGGGGCTTTCAGCCTTGCCAGAGCCCTCAGTGGTCTCCATCACAGGCTACCCTTCACTGTCTCACACCTGCACCTCTTTCTTTGAAGACACCTAATTCTCTTCTCAATTTCACCTCACTACCTTTGGTGATAGATCTCCCTCTTCCCTGGCTGCTCCTTGAAACACAGCCTCCCTCCATGTGCCTTGTTCCACCACAACACTGCCCTAGGAGTGACTTTTCCTTCTCTTCATTTCTAGTCTCAACCTCCCAAGCCCTACTTTGTGTCATTCTTCCTTCCTCCTACTTTTTTTCCACTAGCAAGAAAAGCTCCACAGCAGCTCTGAACCCATCCTTCAAGTAGAAGCAGGTTGTGACTGGGATGTTCTGAGTCTCCACTTCACCAGCCTCAAGAAGCACAGGTCCTTCAGCCTCCCCAGACAGGGCATGTGCTTGAGGTCTTGAACCCCATCTTGGCCAACATGCTCTGGACACTCTCTGTTCCTCCCTCCTTGTCCAGAACAAGAAGCCCCTCAGAGGTACACACTAGTCCACATCCCACGCTCTTCCTAATGCAGTCCCACAGGCAGCTGGCCTTGTTCATGGTGAACATTCAACACTGGTTCATAGGGCATCCCTCGTAGCACCCAGACCCTTCTCCTCACTCAGGTCCCAGGATTCCCTGTTATACGGCTTATTCCTACCCATGATGCAGGACTGGCCACTTCTCCTTGTAAACCTGCAAGATGTTTCTGTTGCCCAAATCTCAGAGTTTCTCAAGGTCCCTTTGGCACTGAAAGCTCCATTCTGTCAGCTGTTAATATTTGCTGGCAGGTGATCACCCTGGTGCTGGTGTCCCCTGCAAGGTAACAGCAGGGGGAGTTGCAGGGCACTGCAAATAATAAATGGTAGTGTAATTTCTAATGCAATTTCCTTCCAGCATAGGCTTCTCCATGGGAACCATCTCAGAAACAGCTGCAAAGTCAGGGCCTGTGAGGAGAGGGAGGACAGAGATGGCATCTTTCATCGTATAGAGGTCACAAGGATGATGAAAGTGAAGAAAAGAGAAAGAAAAAACCCCAAGAAGGGGAAGGAAAGGCCTAGATCAAGGTTCATATGGGGGTACCAGTCATGCACCTCCTGCATCTGAGCAGCAGTGACTGATTTGGGACAACAAAACACAGATGATCTGACCAACTTTATGGATGAGTCTCTTCATGGCCGTGGAGAACCTGAGAGCTTTCCCTGTCAAGGTGCAGGGAAGAGCCATGGTGGAAGGAGACACACAATCACTCATGCTGGAAGGGACCCCAGGAGGTCTCCAGGCTGATGTCCATCTCACAGCAAGGGCACCTATCGTCATCCCAGATCTGGTCTTTACCTGCTGTGCAAAAAATAATCAACACACAGTGTTAAGATATTTCATTTATCCCAGTTCTGCACACAAAAGGGCCCTAGTGGAGAATTCCCAAAGCTGCCTTGCTTTGGAGCAATGAGCCCTGTTTTGTGTACAAAATGACACCAAAGAAGAAACTATAGTAAAGTAAATGGTTGGTTTGTCATTGTCACTGCTGGCTTCACATATGACAGCACAAATTTGCCATTCTCAAAGAGTCTTGAGACAGCCTGAGATTAGTCTGACTACACCAGACTCCGATGCCACCACTGCCTCCCCAACCCCCCATCAACTACACAA
>JANVCC010010051.1:0-14242 GCA_025345505.1 Todiramphus chloris collaris | reverse complement strand
TCTTTAAACAAAAAGGGGGAATTGTGGATGCTGAAAAGCTGCTAGCAAAGGAATTTTCCTATGTTCTCACAATATTCAGTGAGAATCCTGCCTTTCTCACACATGTTATGAGAAACAGTAGGACGGTTTTATAAACTAGACTAACACATGGTGTTTTGATAAGTTCTGTTTATGGTACATTGTAAAAATATTTTGAAATAGGTGCTGTAGGTCTTTAGCCAATCACCCTAGGAGATGGGTGATCACTGACCAATCGCCCTATGGGGCTGGGGTATATAAAATGGGGTTGTAAATTAATAAAGTTTCTTCTTTTGCCTGCTCTTGCTGAATTTATATGTTGCTGCATCTCTCTGCTCCCGGCATAAACAGCGACAAAGGTCGATTTCCAATCATGTCCCAACCTCGGTTTGCATAAATTTGCAATTGTGTGCTATTACAAAAATCTATGTAGGTAACATTCAATCCTGTTAGATTCCATGTGCCCACTTTCACTGCAGTTTGATTTATCCAATAATCACTCCATCCATCATCACAAGTACAATTATTACAACTGAAACAAATTGGTGGGTAGCAAAGGCAATTTTTTGATCTATTCCTCCAGCTACATTTATTACTGCTAACCAGAAACTGAGTTTCAATATCCTCTAATATTTGTAAATTGAATTTTGGGCTGAGCCCATAACTTATATTATCAGGAGAACAATAACTCCCATCAGGCCTTCTCCAAAATTCAGGCCAAGTATTATTATCATAGTTTCACTGAGTTGAGGCCACCCCATATAGAGGCAGCCTCATCTTTCCCTTAGGTAGGGCAGTACAAATCCAGCAGTCTTTAGCTATAGTAACATTAATTATCATTTGAATAGTTTCAAAATGTATATTCCCATCCCAAGCGGCAACTATATTTACAATGATAAACACAATTATAAAATATTTGATTCCCATTTCACTCTCTACGCAAGTTTAACTGAAGTGGCCCTGCAGGTTCAGATGTCCACTGTTTATTCGGAGCCCTCTTCACTCTAGAGTAGTGGATCCAGGCAGGTCTCTCCTTGATTTTAACTGCAGTGTAGGTGGTCAGCAGCACCTCGTAAGGTCCTGTCGCGGTTTAGGGTCAGGGCAGCCCCTTAAACCTATAACAGATGCTCTCTGTTAACCCCCCTCCAACCCCAGAGGGGATGAGAAAGGGAATAAGGGAGAGAGACTTAGCGATTAGAAAAGGAAACTAGAACAGCTTTAATGAAAAGGAAATTAATAATTATAAAAATGGAATATATACAAATATATACAAAACCAGTATCGAACCCAACCCCCCTGATGGTAATTACATCACCATCACCACTGATGTTGTACAGGCTCCGGGGGAGTCCCAGACTGGGCCCCACAGCAGATGGGAGCTGTGTTCAGGAGCTGGATTCTGCTACCGGGTTCAGGAACAAGCAGATCGGATCGAAGGCAGTCCTCCTTGGGTGTTCCGAGGAAAGAACCAAAAGAGGACCCGAGCCAAGCCAAGCAAAAGCTGGCAAAGCAGTCCAAAAGGGGAGAGAAGAACCCAGAGACCCTTCGGTTCCCTCAGCTCTAGACCAAATATGGCGTATATGGGATGGAATACCTTGTTGGTCAGTTTAGAGTCACCCGTCCTGTCCACTCCTCCCTGAAGGTGCAGCCTCTCACTTCCTGCACCCCCCAATGTGGTACACAGGACTCAGCAGTGTCCTTGGTCTGCATACCAATCCTTGGTAGTAACTCTAAACATAAGGTGTTATCACTGCTAGAAGCAGGCACTGTCTGTGAGAACAGGCTGCCAACTTCAGAAAGTACAGTTAATTAAAAGAACCAAGCTGAAAAGCAAAATTACTGAACAGAATTAGTTCTGTTTTCACTCAAACCAGGACAGGTCCATTCCATTTTTCTTGAAGGGGGTCTCCTGAAAAATTCTTAACATACACCCAGTCCTCAGGGTTGAAAGGATGAATGGGATTATCTAGTCCTCTTGCCCCGGTTTCTATCACACGCTTATTAATTCTGTCTGTTTACTTAGAGCTATTATGTATTCTGTCAAATATTGTTCTCCCACCTGGTTCAAGTCTTCTCCCTGACACAGCATGTAGTAGGGTCTGCATTATAAAATTTCAAAATTACTTAAGCCTTCTTTGGCCCATGGCTTGGTTCGTATTCTTAGCAGGGCCAAAGATAACACCTGGTACCAGTACATATTGGTTTCCTGACAAATTTTAGCAATTTGCTGTTTAGTTAGATGATTCATTTTCTCTACCTGTCCACTCACATGTGGTCTATGAGGAGTATGCAACTGCCAATCAATTCCTAATGCCTTGCTAATCTGTTGTACAATTTCAGCAGTAAAATGTGTTCCCTGATCCGAAGACATTACAGAAGGTACCCCAAATCTCAGTATTATTTCATGTAGCAAGGCCTTTGAAACTTCCCTAGATTTATTTGTTCGACAAGGGAATGCTTCTGGCCATCTGGAAAAGGTATCTGTTAGTACCAATAAGTATTTAAACCCCCATTTCCAGGTAGTTCCGAAAAATCAATTTGCCATTGTCCTCCGGGTACATTTCCTTTGCCTATAACTCCAATTTTGGGCTTCACAGTTGTCTGAGGATTATTTTTCAAGCATATTATACACTGCTTGGTTACCTGTCTGGTGATGGTGTACATGTTGAGTCCTACCCATTTCCGACTCAAAAATTGATATACTGCTCTCAGAAGTGACATCATTCAGGCAGCCTGTTTTAGTTTCCAATTCTTAAAGATGCTCAGGAAAATAAGTGATACTCTCTGAAGTGAGCAAACTGGAATTTGAATACTTCAGGCAATTTATCAGAGCTCTGATCATGCCCCACGTTGAGCACCAATAAATCTGTCACGGGTTAGGGTCAGGGTAGCCCCTTAGACCTATAACAAATGCTCTCTGTTAGCCCCCCTCCCTCCCTCCCCAGAGGGGAAGAGAAAGGGAATAAGGGAGAGAGACTGAGCGATTAGAAAAGGAAACTAGAACAGCTTTAATGAAAATGAAAATAATAACAATAATAATAATGGAATATATACAAACATATACAAAACCAGTATGGAACCCAACCCAACTGATAGTAATTACATCACCACTGGTGCTGTGGAGCAGGCAGCAGGGGAGTCCCAGACTGGGCACCGCAGCAGATGGGAGCTGTGTTCAGGGGCTGGATTCTGGTACCAGGTTCAGGAACACACAGACCGGGATCGAAGGCAGAACAGACAGAGTCCTCCTGGGATGCTCTGAGGAAGGAACCGAAAGAGGATGTGAACCAAGCCAAGCCAAGCTGGCAAAGCAGTCCAAGAGGGGAGAAGAGCCACAAAATCCCTTCAGATCCCTCAGCTTTATACCAAACAGGACGTCTATACAATGTAATCCCTCGTTGGTCAGTTTGGGGTCACCTGTCCTGGCTGCTCCTCCCCACATGGGCAGCCTTTCATTTTCTGAACCCCCCAATGTGGTACACGAAATCCCTCAGTGGCCTTGGTCTGCACACCAACCCTTGGTAGTAACTCTAACCATGGGGTATTCTCACTGCCAGAAGAAGACACTGTCTGTGAGAACAGGCTGCTAACTTCAGACAGTGCCGGGAGTTAGAAGAACTGATCTGAAAAGTGAAAACACTGAACACAATTAGTTCTGTTCTCACACAAACCAGGACAACATGTCTAATATTTAGCACGCTGTCTAATATGTTATAGTGCATTCTTGCTTTTAAGTGGCACTAGAGCATTCTGCCACTGCATCCATACAAACCTGCACCAGTGGCACATCAGACTGCAGAGAGATGGTTTACTTGGGCCCTACAGTTAAACCTGGGAGTTCAAAGAAATCCTTTGCTTAAACCTCCAAGTCCAGTCTTGTCGCTATTTATGCCGGGAGCGGAGAGATGCAGCAACATATAAATTCAGCAAGAACAGGCAAAAGAAGCAACTTTATCAATTTACAACCCCATTTTATATACCCTAGACCCATAGGGCGACTTCTCATTGATCACCCATCTCCTAGGGTGATTGCCTAAAGTCCTACAACACCCATTTCAAAATATTTTTCCAATGGACCATAAAACGAACTTAGCAAATCACCAAGTGTTGGTCTAGCTTACAAAAACCATTCTACTGTTTCTCACAACATATGTGAGAAAGGCAGGATTCTCACCGAATATTGTGAGAACCTGAGAAAATCCCTCTGCTAGCAGATTTTCATCATCCACACAGTCTCTTTCTGACATGCCCACCAACACCTCATCATCACCCACTGAGTGCTCAGGTGGAGCTCTTTACAGGAGCTGAGCTCATTCCAATGTGCCAAGCACAGCTCCAGGCCCTGAGTTACCCTCCCCCCAAGTCCAGGGCTCAGGAGGGTGTTGGGTGTCAGGGAGAGTTCGGAGGTGTTGGGAGGTTTCAGGTGTCAGGGGGAGGTCCCAGCAGGGTCAGGATCTCTGCCTTTGAGCTTCCGGGGTCAGGAGCCTCCATTGTTGGCCATCTCCACATGGCTGCCTGACCCCCGCTCCCTGCACTGTCTGTCTGTCAGTCTGTGCTCACTCTGTGGCCATGGACGGTTCCCAGGGCCCAGTCATGGGCCCAGGGCTGATTCCTCAGCCCAGCATGGTCCCCCAGAAGCCCACAGATGAGAGCCCAGATGAGAAGAACCCCCTGGAGAAGAAATCAGAGGAGCTGAAGTGCAGCCCTGAGGAAGAAGATGAAGAGGACAAAGAGGATGATGTCGAGGAAGATGAGGAGGAGGATGAGGAGGATGAGGATGAGGAGGAAGAGGAGAAGGAGGAAGAGGAAGAGGAGGAGGATGAAGGTGAAGCTGCAGCAGACCCCTCTGTCCTAGGCGAGCAGCCCAATCAGTGCCCCAAGTGTAGGCAGAGCTTCCCACCTGGCTCGCAGCCACTGAAGCACAGGTGCCCACACCCCGGCGCCCGTCCGTTCACCTGCTCCGGCTGCGACAAGAGCTTCAGTCGCAGCCTGACGCTCATCTCCCACTGGGACTGCCACAGCGGCAAGAAGCCCTTCGCCTGCGCCGTCTGCAGCAAGAACTTTAGCCACGGCTCCCGCTTCTTCCAGCACCGCCGCCTCCACCCCGGCCAAAGGCCGCACGTCTGCGGGGACTGCGGCAAGAGCTTCCAGCACAGCTCCATGCTGGTCGCCTACTGGCATCTCCACCCCAGAGAGAAGCCCTTTGCCTGCGCCGACTGTGGCAAGAGCTTCAGCCTCAGCTGCAGCCTCTTCTGGCACCACCTCCTCGACACCGGGCACAAGCCGTACCGCTGCGCCGGCTGCGGCAAGAGCTTCCGATGGCACTCGAAGTTCATTGCCCACTGGTGCACACACACCAGGAAGAAGCCTTTCGCCTGTGCCCACTGCGCTGAGACCTTCCGCCACATCTCCCACTTCTTCCAGCACCGTCGTGTCCACACCCGTGAGAGTCTGGATGACAGTGGCACCTGTGGCAAGAGCTTCAGCCACAGCTCCGACTGCAGACAGCATCTCCACCACCACCTCTCCAAGGATGTCAGACTGTGCAGTTGCGAGGGAAAGCTACCAGACTCCATGGTCATCACCAGCTCATGTGATGACGGCCAGTGGAGCTTCAGCCATTACTCGGAGCTGGTGAAGCCCATGCATACCCAACCCAGTGAGAAGCCGTACTGCTGTGATGACTGCAGCAAGAGTTTCATCAAGAAGTTCAACCTCACCCATCACCACCATGTTCACACTGGTGAGAAACCCTTTACCTGTTCTGATTGTGGCAAGAGCTTCAACCAGAGATCCACCCTCACCTAGCACCGCCACACCCACACTGGTGAGAATCCCTTCACCTGTTCTGACTGTGACAAGAGTTTCAGCTGCATCTCCACTCTCACCCAGCACCGCCGCATTCATACTCGTGAGAATCCCTTCTCCTGTTCTGACTGCGGCAAGAGCTTCAACCAGAGATCCAACCTCACCAGGCACCACCGCATCCACACTGGTGAGAATCCCTTCTCCTGTGCTGACTGTGGCAAGAGCTTCAGACAGAGCTCCACCCTCACCCAGCATCACCGCACCCACACTGGTGAGGAACCCTTCACCTGCACCAACTGTGGCAAGAGCTTCAGGCAAATCCCCCACCTCTCCAAGAACATGTGCACCCACACCAGTGACCAGCCTGTACCAGGGGCGCTGACCCCGACGCTGTCAGGGTAAACGTAACACTACCGCGGAGCCTTTTCCAGCAGAATGAACTGGAACTCCCTCTTTTCCACCCTTCTGTCTTGGAGGCTGGGGCTCCAGAATCTGCAAATGCCCCCTCTGCCCAAAGGCCTGTCAGCGATAATCAGAGTAATTACCCTGAGGAGTCGGCACAGCTGGTGCCGCCAGCGCAGCTGGGACATGGTTTGACAGGTTTCTGCTGGTTTTTTTCCCCAAGGCTTTGGATTTCCCAGGAGTAAATAAACCCCTTGTCTGTTGCCCAGTTATAACAAAAGGTAGAACTTAGTAAAATGTTATCTTTTGTTTTGTTTGTTTTTGATATTTCTTCCCTAAATGGTAGAATTTTGGGGACATTTCTTCCCTGGGATGGGCTGGTGACAGAGCGTGTGCCCATTTCAGGGAGATCTCAGTGGGTATCTTGGGGTTGCTGAGCTGTCCAAGGATTCTTAGGGGTGTCCTGGGGGTTCTCCTGGGACCCGTGAGGGATGTCAAAGGGGTCTTGGGAGTGTCTTGGGAATTCTCTGAGGGGGTTTTGGGGAGTCTTGGAATGTCTTAGGGACTCATAGGGAGGTTTTAGCGGGGTCTGGGGAACCAAGGGCAAGTAAAGACCCCTGGACCCCGACCCCGGTCTCTATTTCAAACCCATCCTGGAGATTTTGGTGCATAAGTTTAAATTATTTTAGTTTTTGAACCTAAGCATAAATTATTTCCCCACAGAGGAGAAACCATCCTCAGGGAGCTCAGGATGTCCCCGGGCAGAACTTCCTGTTTCTATCTAATCACATTTTCAGGGGGGTTCAAAGCACGGGAAATGTTCATGGTTGTGTGTGGGGCACAGTGCCCACGTGTTTTCGCTTCTGTCCCACTTTTGGACACTCACCATGCTTCTGGGGACCTGTGGGCAGTGTCTGGGCTGCCACCTCTTCATCGTGCTGTGGGGATCTCCTGTGGGAGCTGTGACCTCATCCCTCTGCCCTGCTTGGCCTTAGACCTCATCTCTGTGTTCTGAGCTGGTGGGCTTAGGAGGCTGGCAGGGGTGGAAGTGGCTGGGGGGGCTGCGGGGCAGTGCAGCCGCACACTTGGAAAATTGGTGAGATTTTCATGATGTGGCTAAGCATGGTGCTGGCTTTTGTAACAGCATTGTGCCCGGAGAGATTCCTCTTAGCGTGTTTTGCTTCATGTCCAAAACCCCACTTTGTTGTTTGGGAAGTGCCCAAATGCAGGTGGTGGAGTCACCATCCCTGGAGATGCTCAAAAAATGTATAGATCACAGAATCACAGGATGTCTTTGGATGTGGCACCTCAGGACATGGTCACGATAGTGTCAGGTGGATGGTTGGATGGTTGGACTTGATGACCTTGGGGGGTCTTTTCCAACCTTAATGATTCTGTGGTTCTGGTGCCTGGGGCAGTCTGTCCTGTCAGGCCTGTGTGGAACTCCGATCCAAGTGAGTTGATGTCTCACACACGGTGTGAGGAACACCCTGAGCTGGACCAGCTGACAGGAGAAGCAGCCTTGGGGTTAGAACAGGGGACAAAATCTGCCAGCTCAGGCGGGAGGGAAGGTCGTCGGAGGGTCAATGGCGTTGTCCCTGTGCCAGGTTTTCCAATGTGCTGCCACCAGCAAAGGTTGATAAAATCCAGGGTCTCTGCCCCCCGACTCCATTGGTGGAAAGAGTCAGTGCCGCCCTTCCTCTTTCTCCTCTCCTCCCCCTCTCCTCTGTCCCTGCCCTTTCAGCCCATCACACCCAGTGTCAGGGGTTGTCATCGTTCAGGGCATTAAGGACACAACTTCTTTCATGTCATGGACCTGTGGTGTCAGTCTCTGTATTTTGACCCAAGAGAAGTCACCTGCCCTGTGTCACTCCCTTCTTTCCCCCACCTCGAGTGAGCAGAACGTGACACTGAGCAGGGCTTTGTGATGTCACAGGGGTATGAGTAGGGGATGTGTCAGGAGCAGGGACCTGATGTGTGCTTGTGTCCGTGGTGTCACAGGTGGGTAAGTAGGAGATGGGGCAGGATCATCCCCTAGATCGGGTAGGGGTCTGTGATGTCACAGAGAGGTGAGTAGCAGATGGGAAGGAGCAGGGCCCTGTCTTGTGCAGTCGTTTGTGATGTCACAACTGAGTTAGTAGGGATTGGTAAGCAGAAGGGAACTGTTTGGTGCAGGGATTTGTGATGTCACAGATGAGTTATCACGAGATTGGGCAGGAGTAATGTCCTGGCTTCTAGTGGGGTTTGTGATGTCTCAGATGAATAAGTTGGAGATGGAGCATGTGCAAGATTCAGGTTGTGCATGTTTTTGTGACGTCACAAGTAGAGGAGTAGGAGATGGGAAGGAGAAGGCCCCTGGCTTCTTTAGGGGCTTGTGATGTCAAAGCTCCATGAGTAGGATTAGAGAAAGGAATGGGGCTTGGACATGGATTTGTGAATTCACAGCTCCATGAGCAGGAGATGGGGCAGGAGCACGGTCCTGTCTTGAGAAGGGGTTTGTGACGTCACAACTCCATGACAAGGATATGGGGCATGCCCAGGACAAGGACTGTGCTGCGAGTTGTGATGTCAGAGATGGATCAGTAGGAGATAGGACAGGAGAACTCTTCTGTTTTTTGGGGGTTTGTGATGTCACATCTCCATGAGTATGAGATGGAGCAGGGGCCTATTTAGTGCAGGTGTGTTGGGGAATGGCTTGAGAACAAGGGCCACGGCTCACTGCAAGATATATTAGCAGAAGCTACGCATGAGACCTAGCCCAGATGCAGGGACAGGATGCCCTTGAGGAAGAATGTTAGGATAATAATGGGATAGTTTGGGTTATAGGAAGAGGGATGTTATATCAGTATAAGACAATATCAGGATGTTTTGGTCAATGTAAAGAGGAGCTTTGTAGCAGCTGGGACCATCAAGGGGTGGTCGTAGGGAGAGTGTGACTTCTTGGATGGACCTATGGGAACTATCATGAATATGTATAACTTGTGTGTACTCCAATCAGCATGTATTAGTGATTAGCATAATAGTATATAAGTAGCTGCAAGTGTGACAATAAACAAAGTTTGCCTATCAAGTGGCCCAGCAGGGGAAGGGGCATGAGGAAAGACCAGGCTTGAGAAGGAGTTTCTCAGGTCACAGCTCCATGAGTAGTAGTTGGGGCAGAATCAGGCCCCTGGGTTTTGCAGGGATTTCTGATGTCAGAGGTAGATTTCTCGTAGATGGAGCAGGAGGACCCCCCGGCTGGTACAGGGCTTTCTGATGTCACAGGTGGATGAGTAGGTGATTGGTGAGGATGAGGGACCTGGCTTGTGCAGGGAATTCTGATGTCACGGGTCCATGATAAGGATACGGGACAGACACGGCACATGGTTTATGCTTGGTGTTGTGATGTCACAGATGGATGAGTGGGAGATAGGACATGACATCTCCCCTATTTTTGGGGAGATTGTGATTTCCATGAGTTGAATTTGGGGAAGGGACGTGTTTTGTGGAGGTCTTTGTGGTGCCACAGGTCAACAAGTGGGAGATGAGCAAGGACCAGGACTCGGCTCATGCAGGGATTTGTGATGTCACAACTCAGGAGGGCATGGGGCAGAAGCAGGGACCTGGCTTGTGTAAGGTTCTGTGAGGTCACAAGTGATGCATAGAAGTTTGGTCAGGGAAATGGATTGTATAGGGTTTTGTGATGTGTCCTGTTATGAATGAAAACAGAACTAATTCTGTTCAGTAATTTTGCTTTTCAGCTTTCTTCTAATTAACTGCACGTTCTGAAGTTAAGAGCCTGTTTGCACAGACAGTGCCTGCTTCTAGCAGCGATAACACCTTATGTTTAGAGTTACTACCAAGGATTGGTGTGCAGACCAAGGCCACTGCTGGGTATTGTGTACCACATTGGGGGGTGCAGAGGGTGGAAGGCTGCACCTTCAGGGAGGAGCGGACAGGACGGGTGACTCTAAACTGACCAACAAGGTATTCCATCCCATATACGCCATATTTGGTCTAGAGCTGAGGGACCCGAAGGGTCTCTGGGCTCTTCTCTCCCCTTTTGGACTGCTTTGCCAGCTTTTGCTTGGCTTGGCTCGGGTCCTCTTTCGGTTCCTTCCTCGGAGCACCCTAGGAGGACTCTGTCCGTTTTGCCTTCGATCCCGATCTGCTTGTTCCTGAACCCGGTACCAGAATCCAGCTCCTGAACACAGCTCCCGTCTGCTGCAGGGCCCAGTCTGGGACTCCCCCGGTGACTCCACAGTATCAATGGTGACGGTGATGTAATTTCCATCAGGGGGGTTGGGTTCGATACTGGTTTTGTATAGAGTTGTATATATTCCATGTTTATAATTATTAATTTCCTTTTCATTAAAGCTGTTCTAGTTTCCTTTTCTAATTGCTAAGTCTCTCTCCCTTTTTCCCTTTCTCTTTCCCCTCTGGGGAGGGAGGGGGGTTAACAGAGAGCGTCTGTTATAGGTTTAAGGGGCTGCCCTGACCCTAAACCGTGACATGATGTCACATGTGAGTTAGCAGGTGGTTGGGCAGGAGCAAGGTCCTGGCTTCTACAGAGTTGAATGTTGGGGAAAGGCTTGAGAACAAGGGCCACGGCTCACTGCAAGATATATTAGCAGAAGCTAGGCATGAGGCCTAGCCCAGATGCAGGGACAGGATGTCCTTGAGGAGGAACGTTAGGATAATAATAGGATAGTTTGGGTTACAGAAAGAAGGATGTTCTATCAGCATAAGACAATTTCAGGATGTTTTGGTCAATGTAAAGAGGAGCTTTGTAGCAGCTGGGACCATCAAGGGGTGGTCGTAGGGAGAGTGTGACTTCTTGAATGGACCTATGGGAACTATCATGAATATATATAACTTGTGTACTCCAATCAGCATGTATTGGTGATTAGCATAATAGTATATAAGTAGCTGCAAGTGTGACAATAAACAAAGTTTGCCTATTAATCATATTGATTTCCTGCACTCTTCCCTCGCCGTTCCGCAAATGATGACCCCGACGACGACCATAGGAGCGACGAGCGAGGAAGCGCCGGTGCGCAGCGACCGGAAGGCGAAGGAGTAATAACACTGGTGTTCTGACTCTCCCGTGCCTGGGGCAATCTGCTAATGAGACGAGGTCCCGCTGCTCGACTTGGCTGCCTGATAACGGTAACAAGCTGCAACTGGCCAGACGCTTAGATTTTGTGAAACGTAATGGAAAGACAGGCAGCCTATGAACTTCTGCAATGCTTCTTCGAGAAGCGGGGAGTGCAGGAGATTAATTTAAAGAAAGAATTAGCGGGGTTACTGATGTATGGTGTAGCACAAGGGTATTTCCGGGACCCTAATACAGTATTTGATGTAGATGAGTGGCGTGGGTTTGGCGACCTCTTCTGGACAAAGGTGATAGATAACGATAGAACAGGTAAAAAATTGGGCCGTCCCTGGAGAGCAGTGATTAACTGTCTCAAGCAGTACCATGCTGAGCAGAAGGTTGCTGCTATGGCTAGCTCTTACCTCCAGGCAGTAGCTGCCGGAGGGGAGTGACTGGCCAAGGCAGTGCTGGGAGGGGAGGGGCTGCCAAGGCTGTGCCGGGTCGTTTAGAACTGGGGAGTGATTATGTGCCCGAGCCGCCTGTATCTAGTACGATTGCACTTAATCCGCCCGCTAATGACTACTTTCCCCCGCCACCGCCGCCTTGCACTCCTTCGGCCCCACCATTCATGGAGCTGGAGGAGGAGGCACAGTTCGAAAATGAGAATGCCCGGTGTCAGCAAGGGGGTGTTGAGGGAAATTTCCGGTCTAAAGGGCATCGCCCTGTTGTAATGGTAGTGGACTGGCGGTCCATCGTGAAGGAGGCGATAGATGCCCGAGATCAGGACCTACTCCGTGATCTAGATTCTTTGCAGGCATTTCCTGTTTTATATATGCAGGATGGGCAGGGAAACCCTGTTGCCAAGTATAGCCCACTCGATTGTAAGCTATTGTCTCAGTTACGGAGTACCATCGCGAAGACAAGGATACATGGGGAACCTGAAAAGCAGATGATTAGCTATATTTGGGGAACGGGCATCTTATTACAAGAGGATATTAAGACAGTAATGCGTATGATTTTGTCAGAATCGGTGTTAATTTTGTGGCAAGCGCATTGGCTTATTCTATGTGACGAAGGCGCAAATCGGGTGCAGAGAGCGCCTGCAGACCCCTTAAACGGTGTCACAGTAGAGTGCTTAATGGGGTCGGGCCATATGCTAAATTAGAGAACCAGGCCCCGCTTGGCCCAGAGGTATTGAAGGAGGCTATGCGGTTAGCCCGTATAGCTTTGGGGAAAGTAAGAACTACACCCCCCACTCCCTCTTATATTAGCATCAAACAAGGAAGGGAAGAGCACTTTGCTGCCTTTGTAGATCAAGTAACAGAGGCAATTAACCGTGCGGATGTTCCAGAGTATATGAAAGGGGCCGTGTTGCAGCAGTGTGTGTTAGAGAATTCGAACACCGCTACTCGACCTATACTGGTAACAATGCCTGCTGATGCCAGTGTGGAGGCTATGCTGGAGAGAATGAGCAGGGTGCCTGTGCGCCATCACACTATGTTAGTGGAGTCATTGAAGGAGGTAGGGCTTAGGATTCAAGAGAGTCAGGGTAAGGTTTTAGCAGCCCTTGCTCCGCTGCAGTCAGGGAGATCTAAAGGAGGCCCTCACTTGCACTGTTTCCGATGCGGTCAGCAAGGTCATATGCGGCACACCTGTCGGGTGCCACACGTATGGTGCCCTAACTGCCAAGTGGATAGCCGTGCTGCAGCAGCCTGCTGCCGGAAGCAGGGAAACGGGAGACTGAGCGCAAGGAGTTGCCGTGCGATGACACCAACAGCCGCTCCAGCGATGGCATTGGGCCCAAGGTCAGCCGGGAAGTCCTGCCAGCCAGCAAACTTCGCCCCAGCACCGCAGGAAGCCTTGGCCTGGACCTGGCAACCACAGTAGATACAACGCTGATCGACAACCGGGTTGCCTGCGTTTTCACTGGAGTTCGAGGACCACTTACCTGCAGGGGACAACGCTATGGTGCATTACTCATAGGCCGCTCATCTGCGGCCATTAAAGGACTAGTAATACTTCCTGGCCTTATTGATGAGGACTATACTGGAGAGATAAAAATTATGTTGCAAACCCATTTTCCTCCTATGATGATTCCAGCAGGAAGCCGTATTGCCCAGCTCATCCCATTGCCTCAATTTATCCAGGAAACCTCCAGTGGCCAGGTTTTGCCTCGAGGCAACAAGGGATTTGGGTCCACAGTAGTAATGGCCTTATTGACTGCGCCTATGAATACTCAGCCTGTAATGAATATCACACTAACTTTGGGACAGGACAATTTGAACATAAGGGCCTTGTTGGACACTGCGGCTGATCTTACCATTGTTTCCAGTAGTATCTGGCCGGAGAATTGGCCACTACAGACTGTGGCCGGGACAGTAGAGGGGGTTGGTGGGGCCACAGTGGTCTGGCGGAGCACTCCCGTAATGGTGCAGGTTGATGGGCAGGTGGTAACGGTACCAATAACCGTGATGACACTACCGTCAGGGGTGTTCGGCCTTGTCGGCCTAGATGTACTGAGCCAGCTCGGAGCTATGCTGACGATGGGCACAGCTTTTCGGTAGCAGCCGTTGCATGGACTTTCCCAATTCCACTAACATGGCTCACAGAAGAGCCTGTGTGGGTTGAGCAGTGGCCGCTGAAACAGGAAAGTCTTGTACAGGCACATGCCCTCATGCAAGAGCAGCTGGCACAAGGTCATGTTCGTTTATCCACCAGCCCCTGGAATATACCTATTTTTGTTATTAAGAAAAAATCAGGCATGTTTCACCTTCTGCAGGACTTAAGGGCAGTTAACTCCCAAATGCGAGTGATGGGAGCATTACAACTGGGCCTACCAAATCCAGCCATGTTACCGGAAAAGTGGCCGTTGCTTATTGTGGACTTAAAAGACTGCTTTTTCACAATAAAACTGCATCCCAAAGACACCCAACGATTTGC